>JAZDUH010000263.1:11380000-11737500 GCA_036419115.1 Scarus forsteni
CATCAGGACATAAAACAAGAACCACCCTCTAACAGTAAAATAAAACACGATCCAAACACTATTAAAAACATTTACAATCACATCTTGTTGCAGTGACAAGTATTACCGTCTTGAGTTTTTGCCACCATGAATTTATGACAAAAAATGAATAAGAATTATTTTCTGCAGAAGATTTTTTCTTGACTTACTCTTAACTGTGAGTTGCTGTAATGTCAGAAAAAAAATACTGAAAATGAAAAGATTTTTCATGGCTGGTTTTGCACAAGCACATGATTAGGCTTAATTTGTCTTTTAAATGAGATTTAATATTTATCAGAGTTTCATGTTAATATGCTGTAAAAATAGCTCAGACTTCAGTTTTTATTTGAAAAACTACTTAACATTTTATGACATGCCCTTTAACTTCAAGAGGGAAATTCTGTTTGATTTTGGGAACATATTTTGGCAACATAAAGGCAAAACTTGATTAATTTTATGTTTGTCTGGGATTTTATCTGGGTTTTTATTTTTAGGCCATATCGCCCGGCCGTAGCTGTTAGTGAGAAGATCAATCTGATTTAAAGGAAGCGAGCCCTCAAGAAGAAACGAGAGGCTTCCCAAAAGTACCATAGCACCAAAATCAATGCTGGATTTATATTAGCCTGCACCTGATGTTAAAAGGGGGATTATTTTCAAGATGTGGGCAGTGATTTCACTCTACAAAATCAGGTTTACGCTTATGAGATCGAGATTGACTTGGTGTAGGAGCCAGAATTCCCATTTTTGCTTTAGGTGTAATACGATTTTGTGCCAGTAGGTGCCAGTATAGCCTGGTGTCCTTTGTCTATTTAGTCAGGTGGGTTAATCAGCGCAGGTGCGCACAGTAGGGAAGCAAAACAGTTTTTGACTGTGCCGTGGTTTGTGTTTGATGGTTTTTGGAATGCTAAGTCTTAAAACAAATGAGCACAAAGGACTAAAGTGTGTGTGGACATTTGCTATGTTCGTTGGTTTTGGTTGGCAGTGGCACACTTACACACGGGACGCGTTCAAGCCCTTTAAACCACTGTGCACCGATAGTGACAAAGGAAGCCACTATACTTGGTTTTTCTAATCTTTAATGGTAAAACATAAAAATGGAATAGACTAAAAAGAACAAAAAATCCTTTGAAACAAGGGATGTGACAAGGTGGGTAGTTTCAAATAAGTTAAATCAAATTCTATTAACTAGACAAACCTTAACATTAACATCTTAACAAGCATTCATAAAAAAGTCATGATTACCTCTGCCAAAGAGGTTATGTTATTGTCGGCGTCTGTTTGTTTGTTTCTCTGTTAGCAACATAACACAAAAAGTTATGGACGGATTTCGATAAAGTTTTCAGAAAATGTTCAGATTGGGATGAGGAACAAATGATTAGATTTTGGCACTGATCCAGATCAGCGTAAAACCGCCATGACAAAAAAATGTGATTTTCGTGAATAAGTAATGAACTAAAATAGATACCATTGTGAATCTAATTGCCAATGGTATGTTTTCATGGTCAAGGAACCTAAATATTTACATGAAATAAAGGTAGGACTAATATTTATGGTGAAACTCACAATATGAATGAGGACTGTGGTGCTTGTGGAGGTATGCGCTCCCTGAGTGCTTTTCTAGATTAGTTTAAAGGGTGGCAGGGTAGCAGCCATTAGCCGAGCTACAGAGGTTACTTCTGTCGAGGGTCTGGGTTACACTTGAGACAGAGCATTTAAGCGGGATTTTTGCCTGTATTTGATCAAAAATAGGTAAGAAATTAGCTTAAGCAATTTGTAATACTGATGGTAGCTTGTTTGTCACCAAAATGCATCTCTGTCACATATACTATGTTTTCACCAAGCAATCCCGTTCAAATTGATGAGGCAAAATATTCATCACGCACTCCTTGGGGATATCGATACAGATTCTACAGAATCGCTCTGGCCTCAATGTCTTGACAGTTCTTGTTAATATACTTTGGGTAATGTTAACAATGGCATAGCTCAAAGTAGAAGTCAGACGACATGATGAACATGACTGAGGTCTACCATCTTTGAGGGCCTGAATTTAAGTTTCTTTAGTTGCAGAGTCATTAAAAACTTATTCTTGTTCTTTTTCTTCTTATAATAAACAACAAAACCTGTCCAGAACTCTGTTCAAAGTGTAGTAAGGATACATACTGTAACCTGAGGTTGCTGGAAATGCCCAGTCCCATGTTCCACTGTCAAAAAAGTAGAAATGGAACCCAAATAGCTGATAAAAAATGACAATAATAATAAAAAAAAACACAATGAGAAATTAGATAGAAACTATACTATAGAGAAAAATAAATACAATTAAATTAGAAATAATAATATGGTAAAATGGGACAGCCAAAAACCAAATGCGTAATTTAATCTGTTAAAGTAGAATCATTACAAGTAAATTGATTAACGAAGAATAAAATTCCAAACAATAATAGATATGAATATTCAAGATATTAATATTGAAAAAGCAACAATATAAAAGATAATGAATATCCCCGGGCTCGTCCTGCATGTACAGCGCTGGAAGTCAACGCATTTCATTTTTACGATAGCCCTTGAATGCATCGCTTGTTTTTCATTGAACCTGTAGTCATATCGTATAGTATCGACATCGAGATATCTGGCATGAAAATCGAGATATGAAGTTTTGTACAGCCCTACAATTTTTGAACAATTTTTACAAAATAATCCAGAAATAGTCTAAATAAAAAGTAAAACTAGCTTCTTGAAAATGATAAAGGAATTAAAAATAACACAGTTGTGATAGATATGGAACGAATGTCAAGCTGAGTGAGTGTTAAATCTATCACTATTTCTGACATTTGATTGACAAGAGATATCTAAAATTTAATTAACCACTGAGTAAACAATCAAAAAAGGGCATTAAACAGCAACATATCTGCTTCAGTTTAGTGTGAGAGGTGAGTTTCACTGCAAAAGACACAAGAATGATGGTAAAACCAAAGACTTGACGTCTCCTTATCGACATTTGTTTCTGTCATAAATTCACAGTGAAATCAGAGTATGGATATCTGCCTCATCTTTCCTTTTTTTTTCTCCCCCTCTTGTCAAGTTGATGTAGTGCCAGGAACAAGGGGGTGTATTTGGTTTGAAGAGGGCTGTCAAATCAAACTGTCAGGCTGCACTTTTTGATGGAGTCGTATCGCTCGCTCATCTGTCAGTCAAAGAGAAGGACCGCTGCCAAAGTCAAATTCGAGAGTTGAGAGGAGCGGACTTACATGACATCTCATTGTCCCGGGGAGCGCGGGAGTCTGACGGGCACGCTTCGGCTCTGGTTTGGAGTTTTAAAAGGAGGAGGGGGGGTCGTGTTTGTAAAGTAATAAAGAGCTTCAAGACTGAGGGCCATTTAAATCCTAACAAGTGCTCCGAGAGAGGCTCTGCGGTGAAGGGGAACGCACTCGTAAAGTTTCCTGTAATGTGTGATAAAAACAGAATATTGCCTCATCACGCACACAAAGAGGGCCCACACATTTCAGGGCGCATTAATCATCCCGCCATGTGACATCATAAAACACTTCCCCTCGCAGACAGTGGACTGGAGTCGGGCCGCGCTATAAAATTCAATCATCACCACAGTGTCACACATTGTTCTGGCGTAGCAGAAAATTCCCCGACCCCAGGAGTGTGTCTCTCTGCTGGATTGTTATGGTGTTTACTCACCGAGAGGGGAGCCCCCCCGAGGCTGGCCCCACACCTCAGCAGACCAGCTGGAGGATAAACCGCGTCCTCCCTCTGTCGTCCAGATCACCTGGAGACAGACATGGTGGACGAGAGTTCAACAAGGTGGCATGTACAGACAGCAAATATAGATTTAGATTCTTGTTTTTATATGGCTTAACAAATATCAAAACTAACAGACCCTTAATCTAAAGAAAGTGAGAAAAAAGCACCGTCTTCAATGCACATGCTGAAAAATGTTTGTTCTGCAATTCAGGCACTGCACTTTCTGCCATTTTTAATGACTGAAAACAAGATTTTAGGGATGCTCAAGGTTGGTGTAGTGGTTCTCAAAGTGTGGGAGACAAGGGGAGGATTGGTCATGACTCACACTGTTTTCAAAAACACAATGACAACAAATGTTCAGGGATCTTAACTGACATATATATACACATTATTTTAAGAATATATAAAAAAATGGGATATATTTAAAAAAATCAAACCATAATAAATATGTATCTTTGAGTGAAAAATGTAAAAAAAAAATAAAAAATTTGAATATAAGTCTGTACATGGCACTAATAACAGGGGTTTGCTGCTCTGTAAAGATGCACACAGTGGGGGTCCGGAGTCCTTGTTTTCATTGACCATAAAAGATTGGAACCCCCAGGTCAATGCTGCCCGGATCTACAGGATTTCTTGACATGTTGTCTCAGGAACCTGAAGTCCTCTCACACTGACTGCAGATGGATATCAGCGGCTTTAAACTCCATTACAGTCTGAGGTAGAACGAGAGAAGCGAGGGCTGATGTCCCCCTCTAGTGGACTCAGACGAACATTCACCTCAGAGAGCAGGGATGTGACCCTCAATTGTACGGTATATGCACACACACATTGTCGAAGGGCCCCTGAGAAAAAAAATGAGTCCAATTTTTTTTTTTAATTAATATTTCTCTGGAGAAAAAAAAAGTCAGAATTCTGAGAAAAATGTCAGAATTCTGACTTTTAACTTATGATTTAATCTTTTTCTTTTTTTTTAAATGGTACAATATGCAGTAATGAACATTAACATGTAAATGCATGGAACTACAGCCAAGCAGCTAATTTCCATCTCCAGTCCTATTAGCAGGTTTGTATCCAAAACAAACATCAAAGACAAGAACTAGAAAAGCACTCGGAGGGCGCAGACCTCCGCCAGCACCACAGTCCTCTCCTATATTGTGATTTTTACCATAAATATTAGTCCTACCTTTATTTCATGGAAATATTTAGATTCCTTGACCATGAAAACATACCATTAGCAATTGGTTTCATAATGATACCTATTTTAGTTCAGTAGTTATTCATGAAAATCACAGTTTTTGTCATGGCAGATCCAGATGGTGATCTGGATCAACACCAAAATTGAATCACTTCTTCCTTTTCCCATGCTGAACATTTCCTGAAAATTTCATCAAAATCCATTTTCATAACTTTTTGAGTTATTTTGTTCACAGACATACACAGACAAACAGACTCTCCCGAAAAACATAACCTCCTTGGCGGAGGTAATAAAATAGACACAGCATATTAAAGCTGGGGTTGGCGATTTTGGAAAACTAGCATGAATCTGAAAGTAGCATCTCCTCAAGGCTCCGCCTAACGCAGAATTGCGACGGAATTTGATTGGTTTAAAAACAGGTGTCCCGGCATGATTATTGGTTGGGGTTTTCCCTGTTTTATTCCTGCTGTAGATAGCGGATATTTTTTGCTCTGTTTTAAGAACACATTATGAGTTGATTACCATCGGGTCATAAAAACCATTTTAACCAGTATTACAAAAAGTGTATCGAAATCAAATCGCCAACCCCAGCTTTAATAGAGGAAGCAACAATACAGATGACACACACTCAGAAAATAAAAACAGGCTGTGAGTTGTGGAACCATGGGAGTTATACACAATGAATTATATTGTTTAATCTTTTTTTATTTGTATGTTTGTAAAGCACTTTGTGCTACAACATTTGGTATGAAAAGTGCTATTCAATAAAATTTGATTGATTGACTGATTTGGCAAATATGGTCCTACAGAAAGAGTTCTTATTAATTAAAAAGATATCACATTGACCAATATCTTGCAAAAAACGTGAACAAATATAATCTTAAAGTACTGGAAATAGAACAAAACAGACATGTATTTGCATAAAGTAAGAATATAGAAGTAAATACAACAGTGAGCTTGGATAAGAAATATACAGAAGTATACCAAGAAGCAGAAAGCTGTGTTTTCTTAATTTGGCAAAACAATTATTATATTAATCACTTAATTATCTTTATGTAGGGATGGGAATAGATAAGATTTTATCGATATCAGTGCTATTAACAATCCTGTTAATCAATCCAATTCTTTAATGACTCCCTTACTGATTCCTGCAGATGTTCTGTGTGGGAAATGTTGGCCTATAGATTTTCAGTGTCAACAATGTCAAACACACGTTACAGCATAGATAACTGCTTCTGCAAGTTGCTGGTGTTTCCATTCACTTAAAGGAACACTCCGACTATTTTGGACCCACGCCCTTTCCCTATCATTGACAGAGTGAGACAAGCTCAAAAATACCTTTTTTGTGTCTCTGCGTCCAGTGGCTGGCTCCCAGCTGTTAGCATCGTAGGTGGCTTAGCTCAATAGCTGGAAGTCAATAGGAGTCAGAGCCGGACTGACAAAAGTGGACAAAATACTCCTTGCAGTGGTCCAGTGGAGGGCGTATTAGCAGGTGAAGTAAATCCAAATGGTTATAAAACATTTTAAAAGACGTGTTTTCTTTCTTAAATCCGTTAAAATAACGTTTTGATTAACAAAGAACTGCGCATGCGCAGAGCTCCGTGGACCGGAAGTAGGAGCCGGACTGAGTACTGCGCATGTAGTATCAAAAGCGTTATTTTTGGATTTAAAAAAACACGTCTTATCTTTCATCTGATATACTTTAGGTGCTAATAAGCCAACTCGTTTTCTTTCTTAAATCCGTTAAAACAACGTTTTGATAGACACAGACCTCGCATGCGCAGTGCTCCATAATCGGAAGCCGCCGGACTGACGAAAGTGGACAAAATACTCCTTGCAGTGATCCAGAGGATGGCTTATTAGCACCTAAAGTTAATCAGAATGGTTATGAAACATTTTAAAAGACGTGTTTTCTTTTTTAATCCGTTAAAATAACGTTTTGATACACACAGAGACCTGCGCATGCGCAGTGCTCCGTCGGCCCGAAGTTGCCGCCGGACTGACGAAAGTGGACAAAATACTCCTTACAATGGTCCAGAGGATGGCTTATTAGCACCTAAAGTATATCAGGATGGTTATAAACATTTTAAAAGACGTGTTTCTTTTTTAAATCCATTAAAATAACGTTTTGATACACACACAGACCTGCGCATGCGCAGTACTCAGTCCGGCTCCTACCGCGGAGCTCTGTGCATGCGCAGTTCTTTGTTAATCAAAACGTTATTTTATCGGATTTAAGAAAGAAAACACGTCTTTTAAAATGTTTTATAACCATTTATTTCACCTGCTATCGCCTCCACTGGACCACTGCAAGGAGTATTTTGTCCACTTTTGTCAGTCCGGCTCTGACTCCTATTGACTTCCAGCCATTGAGCTAAGCTACGTACGGAGCTAACAGCTGGGAGCCAGCCACTGGACGCAGAGACACAAAAAAGGTATTTTTGAGCTTGTCTCACTCTGTCAATGATAGGGAAAGGGCGTGGGTCCAAAATAGTCGGAGTGTTCCTTTAAGGTTGTGCAGTAGGCGCCTTTTGTAAAAAATTAAACCACAATTTTTTTGCTTCTGAACCCTGTCAGTGGAAGGAATTGATAAGGGAATTGATTAGCAAAAAGACTCATGATATCAACTTTTTGATGGAGCTGTTAATGATCTCAGCTGGAATTGGTTTTTGATTCCCATCCCTATCTATATGGCATAAATTCACTAAATGAGACCTACATGCCATTTCCAAAATATCAACAAATGGTAAATGTGGAGAAAAGTCAGACAGACAATAGAAATGATTCTATATAATCTAGATTGATAATGTTTATGTAAGTTACTAAAGAACTTACTTTGCCTTTATAGTTTCTCTAAATCTCTAAATGAAGCATTAAGACATGATAGTAAATATTAATTATTTCAATCAACATAAATGATTATTTGGTCCATAATCAAGCAGCTCTGATTCATTCATTTCATATCACGTTATTTAATGAAAGTTTTAAGAATCAAAAATGTGCAGCGTCAGAATGAATGAGCCTCTTTGATTTGATAATGCTGCCCTCGTGTGTCTGAAGACCTTTATCACAAGGCCTCACCTTTTCAATATCTGTCCAACTGATTTATTCCAGACAATTAAGTCACATAGATGATGTTATTATTGAAAATATAATTCTGTTATAATAACCGCAACATGAGAACATGCACAGTAAGTATAACAACCATAAAAGTACAAATAAACCACTTAATTTTCTGAGGTTGTTTAGTTATCTTTCTTTAGCAGATTTTACTACACATTTGTCTGGTTATGTCATTTTACAATATTCTTCTTTCACATTTATTTCTGTATTTTTCCAGTTACTATTTTTTTCTTATTTCTAATTGGGATTTTTTTTTAACTTCACATCGCTTTAGTCTTAGGTCCTGTTTCCTCATTTATAATCCAAAATAGCATTTGATTCAGCAATAACTGGGTGGAGCACTGTGCTTTATTCACGCATTCTGTGGGTATTACAGCCAATATATGATTTATATAAATAAGATAAAAAAAATAATAAATCAGCCATCATCACTATTGCACTTATATCGCGCATACCTATTTCTGACACAAGAGTTAATAAATGTTGCAGGGACCGTGTCTGATCATAAGCTAGGTTTTTCTGAGTTGTTTATTATATGAAAACAAAATGTTTAAAAAAAATTCAGTGTTGTACATCTAAACTTCAGCTTTTCTGTACAACTTCACTCGGCAAAAATAATACAACACTTGTTAACTATCTCTGCACTGGTTTTTTAGCACAACTCTTTGTTAATTTTATCCCTGCACTAGTTTTGTGCACATTACAGGTTTTTGCACTGTACTTGTATAGTCTCTTTAACTGCAAACGTTTCTATTCCCTAGGGTATTCTTTTCTTCTTCTTGGGGTAAAATATTATTATCGGAGGGGGTATTATTACTATTTCCAAGGGTCAATGTGTAAAATTGTTTCATGTCATGTTTGTCTTGCAACCTGTTACTGGATGTTTTGAATTGCCCTCGGGATCAATAAAGTACCTATTTATCTATCTAATCTATCTAATGAAAAACAAGTATTCTAGTATAACACCTATATTAACTGGAAATTTTAGAAAAAATACCAGTAAAACCAATACAAGTAAAATGCTACTACAACAACCTGCTAAAAGTCACTGAGCTCTGTGATCACAGTTTAAAATATAAGGCATAAAGATAACAAAAGAAAACCTCAGCTGTTGTAAATCTATCATTCTGCGCAAACATTCATTACTACATTCCTCAAATATTTATAGACAATTATATAAATTATAATTGCTTTTATGCTATTATCTTCAGAAAACAATATTGTGCTAATAACATCTCCTCATTTGTTTAATTGATAGCATCTATTTGTTCATGTTATTACATTTTTTTCACTCTTAGGTGGTGGCTATGGGTCAATTATTTTACAATCGTTAAAGGACTGAAATACGCTGGATTAAATCTTTGACTGCAGTGGGATCATTTTACTTCTGAACATTAATCTGACAGATGTAAGAAGCTTTTGCACAGATTAAGACTGCAATTGGGAGCTATTTTCATGTTAATAAATATCCAATTATATAATCCAGTTTTGTATTCTTAATGTCACACAGTAAATGAAAGGTCATAACAATTATTTATTACTTCGCTTCACCTGTCAATTTGTTTACATTTAATATCAAATAATAAATTAAATTATGTAGAGACTTTACTCTATAGTAAACAGGTGATCAAGTTTCACATTCATAAAAGTAGGTGTTATTTAACGACATGTATCTATCAGTTGCAACAATGGGCGTCTGATTTTCAGCCCAATCATAAGACTCACAGCTGGTCATATGACTGATTAAACACACATAAGGGAGCGCATTGTGCAGCCTCACTGCACAGGAGGCTGATCACTCACCAGGTCACAGCAGACCCTTGACACATCTCTGTGGTGAGTGTTTTTATGCATCATAATGGTTATATAACAAGTATTTATGACGTCTTTTATTTAAGGTGACTATAATACTCGGCAGCATAACGTGCGCAGATGAATTTAAACCCCTATATTTAGCAAAATACGCTGCACTGTTTCCTTTTATTTACGTTGTTTACTAAAAAACAAAGTCACGTGATTCAAGGTGGTAGGTTTTTAAACGCACAGTGCGCTAATTAAGACGCAACAGTTGCTGCTTTTCTCGAGCGGCGCCTCTATTCGCTGTATTACGGTAAGACTCCCGGTCAACGCGGAAGCGCTGAGGCAGCGGTCAGTCAATCAGGTGGTATTACGGCTGGAGCCGCCTGTATGTCTCTTCTTGCTGTTTCCAAAGAGGCTCTGGTCGGGTCAGCCACTCTGGGAGTTGTTTTTTTCGCCGGGTATTTAACAGGTAAGAGATAATCTCTTAAAAGCATAAGAAAAACTGACGTAAAGAGGTTATTAAGTCGCTATTACGTCTAGTAAGTCACTTTACGTCACTGGATGGCAGTGCGTGGGCAGAGGCTTTGGACTCACGTTTGGATAAAATTTAGGGGGGTTTTATGCTCAGGGTTTGGATGAAAAATAAGCTGAACCAGGTCAAAGAAGTTTCAGATCCGTTGAAGAAAAAAAACAATTCAATTAAAGTTGGGACGTTATGTTGAACGTAAATGAAAACGGAATACAATGACCTATGTTCCATTAAACACTCCTCTGTGTTCTATTTGATACTTGAACTTTGAAAATTACTATTTGTCTGCACATACTAACTTATTTTGTAACACAAAAAATCAGGGACAGGAGCAAAAAAAGACCAAGGAAGTGTGGAACATCTCAAAATTAAACAGGTTTCCTGGTAACAGGGGAGCATCCTGCTTTAGTATAAGAGGAACATCCTCCAAAGGCTCAGTCATTGACAAGCAAAGATGGGGCGCGCTTCACCACTTTGTGAACAACTGCGTGAGCAAAAAGTCCCACAGTTTCAGAACAGTGTTTTTTAAGGATGCATGATATTACTGGCTTGATATCGGCCAATAAAAATTTAGGCATCAGTATGGACTGATATTGATAGTTTTGGTTTTTGCAGATGTTTACAGACAATATCTCTGCTGAAATATTGGCAAAATTACACAAATGTACAATGTTGATGCACTTTCTCATCACTGCATGGGTACAATTAAAAATGTAGTTTTGCAAGAGTTAAACGCTGTTCTTCTTCTTTTGCATCTGTTCCTCGCAAAAATCAACAGGAACACTGAGAGTAACAAGTTCATTTATGAGTACAGAGCGTGTGCTCTTGACCAGAAATATCAGTATGAGTGATAATGAATTAAAAAGTGTTTTATCAGAGCAAAGATCAAAAGGCAGCATCTGTGATGGTATGGGCGGGTGTTACTGCAGTTGGCATGGGTAACCTGCACAGCTGTGAGGGCTCCAACATGCTGCCATCTTAGAAAAGTCTATTTTCCCTTGAAAAAACAAGAGTAAATATTTGAAATAATAATAAAGCTCATGACTTTGAGCATTAAATATCTTGTCTTTGTGGTGTATTTAATTGAATATAGGTCAAAAGGTTTGCAGATCACTATTCCGTTTTATTTACATTTCATACATCACAACTGGAATCGAGTTTTTGGATTCTGGCTTGATCCAAAGTGTGCTTTGGCCAAGAATAGCTTTAAACCCCTGAGTTAGGGAGTAGCCGTCGTTGTCCTGAATGATGAATATTTTCCAGCATTTTAGCCTCAACCTCCTTCTTCAACTTGGGGATCAGCAGGCCAGATACACACTAGACTCCCCAGCACACAGCAGCTAATAAGAGGTTTTAAAGTTGCTTCTCCAACATGTTGGATTGGTTATTGTGATTTCCTCAGACTGACATTATGTAATCAAGAGTAACAGAACTGGTTGCTAAAGTGGTGTCTTGCATAACTTTTGAACCATGTACAAGCAAACAAAAAGTTAACCCACGAGGGTTTGAACATGATTATGCCAAACTTTAAACTTAACACTTTATCATCAAAGCTTTTGGCTATAGTTCAACTATCGGCTTGGATAGCAATTAAATATTAAACCAACTGATCGTGCACTGATAGAGGTTTGCTCTCTTTTATTTCAAGTTTGCTCTACTGCAGGGAGAATAAATACAAACCTCCCCAGCCTTCAAGTTAATTAAAGTTAATTAACCGTGATGAAGTGGCTTTTCAGTCCTTTGTCTCTGTACCCCCCCCCACACACACACACACACAATTATCAGCTGAAAATACACCTGTTATAAATTCTCATTTTGATGCTGTTGTATCATAAATATTAGGTTGTCTACTCTTTTCTTCTATAAAACTAAATACTTCTATAAAAACTATCATGACAATCATACATGAGACATGAGGACTGTCCTGCAAATGAGATGCTGCGTTTCAAGGGTCTAAACTCTAATATATGTTTATTTAGCTTAGACAAATTTGACAAAGACAGGTTTATGATTGGCCCATGGATCTGTTACTAGCTTCAGGTCCTACTTTAGTCCACTTATCCATGATGAGGGATTCCTGGTTAACTATTGGATTTATGTTGGGTGGTGGATGTATGTGTTAGTATATATACATATATAAGTGTATTTTATAGATGTATATCTGTATACATACGTATGTGTATCTATAAAATGAAGAGTTTGTCTTCAGCCTGCTCTTTTATACAGTGTCATGAGATAACACTTGCTATGAACTGACGCGATACAAGTACTGACTAATTGACAAAGTAACGTACAGAATATGAGCTTTGATGCTGTCTGGAAACCTTTCTTAACTTATATATAAACTAGAAAAGCACTCAGAGAGCGCAGACCTCCACCAGTGGGCTCAGTTCCAGCTGTGGCTTTTCCACAACCCCTGTAAAAGATATAGAGCCAGGACCCAGACCAAACTCAGCACACACGTGGAAGTTGTTATCCTGTATAAACACACAAGTTTTGGAAATGTCACTTAATATTTTGATTTTATATGAATAACTGAATGTCATCAATGGGATTTCCATTGTAAAGTTCAATGATTTTTTTGTAATGTCAATCTGGATCAGGTTATTATGACATTTACCATGATGAGAGACAAGGCCCCTGCATTATCCTGCAAAATCCCAAGTGAATCTATTAAAAAATGGTATAGCTATGAACTTTGAAAATTCTGCCCAATGTTAATTTATGGGACTTTTTTTAATTTCTGGAATTTTTGCATTCAGACTAACATACCCAACACCACCAAAATCGTATAATTTCTAAGTTACTTACAT
This sequence comes from Scarus forsteni, assembly GCA_036419115.1. Lineage (NCBI taxonomy): Eukaryota > Metazoa > Chordata > Actinopteri > Labriformes > Labridae > Scarus > Scarus forsteni. The sequence goes on from JAZDUH010000263.1 coordinate 11,393,229, forward strand.
CTCCTGAAAATTTCAGCAAATTAGTCCAAAAGTTTTTGCGTAACAAACAAGCATATGCCGGCAAAAACATAACCCCCGTAAAAATTGGTGCTGAGGGTATAAAATTAGAGCTGATGACTCCATGATATTCTAGGTATTTGTTTATTTTTATCATTTTTTATTTTATTTATCAATTTATTTTAATTTGTCTTTTACAGTTTACTCCAGATTCTTCCTTTACTGTCTGTAGTGTACAGTGGGAAAGGGGCTATGTTGGCGCTACGTTTGTTTTAGTATAATTGTTTTTAAAAAATAATAGTTAAAAAGACCGTAACCAAAAGAATTGTGAAGAAGACGATGTCAGGAGGATCTTAGTCTAGAGTGGATTGACTGATGTGTTCCCCTCAGGGTTTCGGGTTATTTTGTACTACTGTACAATTTCCAGTTTTCATTTCTTTATCTGGATCTGTTTCTGAATGCTGATAAAGCAATAACTGGATTTTACCCTCTGAGGTCAGTTATGGAATATCAATCAAATGAAGTTACTGTTCAGAGATGTCACTTTTCTGGAAATTGTGTAGAGTGGATTTTAAGTGCTGTGGCAGCATCTTTATAATTGTTTTATGCTTCATGTTTGCCCTCAGGCAGAAAGAATTATCACAAAATGACTTCGAAAAGCCACTGCGAGGGAAAAAACAACCCCGTGATGCAGTACATCCTCAATAACTCCATGAGGGAGCATCCTGTCCTGACGAAGCTCAGACTGGTAAGGATCGCCGTCACCCCTGTCCTTGCTTCTCTCCACTGACTACCTGTCCCTTTTCAAATTGATTTTAAGATTTTACTGATCACTTTTAAAGCCCTTACAGGTTAACATTTCTGAACTTTGGCTCCTTATGAGCCCTCCTTGGGCGGGGGCCTCCTGGCGGTTGGAAAGTCGAGGCTTAAGACTGTGATCGAGCCTTTTCTGTCAGGGCTCCTCAATTTTGGGACATCCTGCCCAAGAATCAATCACATCTTTTAAAGATGCTTTCTTTTGACCTTTGCTGTGGTAACAGTCTGGATGGTCCTATTCTTTGTTTCTTTCTTTCTTTCTTTCTTTCTTGATGGATGGATGGATGGATGGATGGATGGATGGATGGATAAATGGATAACCTTCTTTACTAAAGTTAATCATAAGTATGTGCATAATAGCCTGTACTAACGTAATGTATGCCTGTAGTACTTCAGTACCAGATTACCAGTTTGCCTCTTTGGTATCTGTTTCATCCGATTATTAATTTATTGTCTCCAGAGTTTTGCCTGTGTCAGTTAAAGCACTTTGTAAACATCTGTTTTTAAAGTTGCTATATAAATAAAGTAATTATCATCATTACCACTATATTTCAATCTGAATTTAATAACTGTTCTTTCACTTACTGCTTGCAGAGGACGATGGATGAACCTACGAATGCGATGATGGTGGCTTGTGAGCAGGCGCAGTTCATGGCCAATCTGGCAAAACTAATAAAGACCAAGAAAGCGTTGGAGATTGGTAAGAACTTCTGACTTTACATTCGTCAAGCAAAGCAACACACTGAAACTTGGGTAGCAAATACTGTTGACCAAGGTGCAGCTCAGTTTTGCTCAGAGAACCAGGCAGCTCATTTTTGCTCAGAGAACCAGGCAGGAACCAATTCATCCAAAAGAACAAGGCTGAATCTTAGTCTGTCTGAGTCTTAATCTTTGGCGGGTAGTTTTAAAAATGCAGCTTTTTCTGCCAAAACATTCACATCTGCCAATACGAAAACTGTATATTAATATGCTTAACCTGTGCTCAAAATATCTATACACTAAAATACTGTTATGTTTTAATTTTTTTAATGATAATATAAATACATAAATACGTAAATGGCATGGAAATTATGAATTGGCTGTTACCTACTGTGCATAAGACGTGCAAATTCTAATTTCAGGTTGTCAATGGTTGTGCATTGTTAATTCATTGTGTGCACACACTATCAAAACAGATATAAATCTGTTAATGTGACGTAGAAACAGGTCAGTAGACATCAGGCTTGCTTCAACATTGTTCAGTCTTAACAAATGTGCATATTAACAAGATTTCATACTGAGACACATTACACAGATTCGACACGAGATGTTGGTAGAAAAAAGCACCTCGAACGATTTTAGAAAAAGATCTAATTGGGATTTTTCTAGCAGAGATTGTGTTTACAATCTGACTCACGGTTTTCTTCAAGCTGCAGTGCAGTATTCACCGTGTTTTCAGTATAGATAACAGTAAGGAAATTAATGATCAAAAGCACAGAACACATTATTCATCATCTAATACTGATAAAAAAAATAATCATAATTTAAGGGATACCCCAACTTTTGTTTACCTGCTTACCAGCACTTCCGTAAATGCAAGTTTGTAAAATAGTAGTATGTGTTAAATAGTTGACACAACAGATCCTGGGTCAGTCAGGATGATTTCAATCCAAAAACAATAAATCTTTCAGACCTACTTTGTTCACAGTTGTCCACGATTGATTGATTTTATTTTTTTTGTAACATCCCTCATTGCTAATCTGACTTCTCGTTGCAGGAGTCTACACAGGTTACAACACTCTGAACATTGCACTGGCTCTGCCTGAAGACGGAGTTTTGGTTGCATGTGATATCAGCGAAACCTTTACCAACATTGGAAAGCCTTTCTGGAAAGAGGTAAGTGGATTCCTCAATCATTTGTCTGAACACTGTTTTATTTTTGGGCTCACAAGATGTTTTATTTTCCTTAAACTGCAAAGTGCTGATGAGTAAAATGATTTTCAAACTGTAGGTAACAAACATGAGTCTGAGCATGTCTGTAGTGATTTAACAACAGCATCTAAAATACTTCATGCTGAGGTCAGACTGTATAATTTCTCTGTTTGTTATGATGGAAACTTTCTTGGATAAGTGATCAGAGAGCAGGGGTGGGCAACTGGTGGCCCGGGGACCATATGAGGCCCTACAGTCAATTTCAAATTGTAACGGCAAAAACAAATTAATCCATCTCACAGTATTTCAGGCAAATTTACCAACTAAACAGGGAAATTATCATTCTGAAATATTAGAAATAGTTGTTGATAACCATTTCTTTTTGTTATGAAAAAAATATTAGACATGGTGGTGCCCATAACTATTCTTTTCAGGCATGATAAACGTATTTGGGCTAAAACAGTAAGTAAAACAAGCTTAAAACCACATCAGTAGACATAGCTACTCATCTTATAATCTTTTTATCTGTTATACTAAACTGCTACTGGAATCTTAATTTCCCTGAGGGAGTCTTCCAAAGAGGTTAATGAAGTTCTTCTATCTAATCTAATCAAATAACAAAGATTTTTATAATTGTTGCTTGAAACGTTATGCTGTAAAAACCTTTATTTTCTAAATGGGACTTATTAGTAAAGTGAAGGTAAGATGAATTAATAATCTATAAAAAGCAGTGATGCAAGATCTGATATGCCCATAATTCCAACTATATACTATACTTTTTGTCAAGAGTTCAAGGTGTTCATTTAACTTAAAATTGAATATTTTTTTATTGTGGCGGTCCATTGTGTTAGAAAAACAAATTAAGCACAGAAAATATACATATTTATTTTAATAAATGACACTTTGGGTTTTCATATGTGTGGATGAAGTGATGGTGGCACACTGAAAATATTACACCCTGTATTTGGGATAAATTTACTGATTGGTATGGCTAAATATTATCAAAAATGTTCATATCTGCAGATAACAGTACTTTTTTGGAAAGATTGTGCATCCCTAAAAAAAGAATACACAATAGGTTAATGCATGGAGAACATGCATTAGGGTTTTTTTTTTTATTCTTTTCTGACTATTTGCCTCAGGTTTGAAAAAATAAAGAATAAGAATTGTGATAAAGGACAAAAAGTTGTTGCAATTTGCAATCACAGGTATTTTTGATTGTGTTATGGATAGTGGCCTTTATTATAAAACAATGTGGCCTCTTAAATCGAGGCCCTCTTGGTCCCAACAGTTGCCCAAGAAAGGGGTTGCCGTGATAAAAAACACAAAATCTCTCATTGGTCAGATGGGGGCCTACTGGACGCAAAACTTCAGCTGGTATTGACTGGCTATTGATAAAAAATAAAAAGGAATTAAATTATTTTAATAAAAAAGTCCCATAAAGACATTTAATCTGAAAAAAAAATAGTATTTGAGGACAATTTAAAGGCCTCCAACAACTAGGAAAAAATATTCTTGTCAGACAGAGGCATAAAAATGTTGAATATCTGATGCGTGTAAATATCAAATATATGTATTTGATGTGCATTGTAATAGAAATAAATGCTTCTTGCAGATGAGATACATTTTAAATTTTGTTTCTCTTAAATATTTTCTCTTTGATTTACAGGCCGGCGTCGAGAACAAAATAGATCTACGCCTCCAGCCAGCGCTGAAAACTCTAGGTACGCTACTACACTTGTCTCTGAACATTAAAGACCGCTGTAGGTTTTTAAAACATCTCTTCTGTGAAATATGTGGGTGTGGAACAGTCCTTTTGTCTAACAGCTCAATTCCCAACTGTAATTTTCTTAAAGCTTTTTTAATTTCTGTTAGGGCTGGCGATCAGTCCCAGTTTTTTCTTAATAAAACTCAATTTCTAATTGTAATCTTTTTTTTTCCTCTCCCAGAAACAAACCTTCATAGCACAGGAATTACATAAAACTACTTTTGCCTTTATATTATCCAAATATGTCTTACTGTTAAACTGTAATTTCCCCTTTGTAATGGTTTATCCTTCTGTACAGACAGGTCAAATTCAATCTAGCTATTTAATGACAACTTAAATCTAAAATTTAGTGCCGACTTCTTTCTCTACATCTTCACTTTTCTCTTACCACTTTGATTTTTTTATATTTGTAATTTATAACATTAATAAAAAGTCAGGCCTGGCTCTAATCATCCTTGGTATCATTCAGCTGAGTCATGCACAGAGTTGCCAGGTGTGCTTATGATAAGCGACTTTGGGCTTCTTTTTTTTTGGAAAAGTAAATATTGGCAGTTGCAGGTTGAATTTTTTTTGTTTTTTTGTTTTTTTGTTTTTTTTGTTTTTTCAAAAACTACAGTTGCTCATTTTGGCTTGTTGTACCCCCAAACCCAGGGGGATCTGATGAACACTTTACTACCAATATAAACTCAATTCAGAAGTTACACAAACTACTTTTTCCTACTCCAAACACAAACGTAAATTTTACTGTAAAAAGAGGGGCAAAATTGTGTTTCCACCAAAAAGGAGACCTTGTAGCCAAAATTAAATTGATTTCTAACGGCGCGATTACTGTTTTCTCCTTATAAAGCTGTAGAGGATCAACATAAAACTTAGATAAAAGCCCGACTGTGTTTGTTCTGTTACAAATGTCAAGGTTAGACAGGCTGGTTCGTGATAACAGAGTTGTAAATATCAGTAGTGACTCCCTTCACTTCTGTATGAAGAAAATGATGTTCCACCTCCGAAACAAAAGGGTGTTAAAAAGAAAATCAAGAACCAAATAAGAGAAATGTAGATGCATGTAGATTATTCTTTTAAAAAAGGAATGTATCCCATAAGAAAATACAAAAGCTGGAGGTTGCTTGTTTTGGGCTTGTTTTTATCAACCTTGTTTCTATCTGCATATGTTCCAAGACTCGAAAGATTTGTTTCTAATTTTGTTATCCAAGGTATGCTATGTAGTTTGAAAGTAGGCAGGCTTGTCTTCATTGACAATGAAAGCTGCACTGTTTTCTCAATATGTTATCATAAAACAATGTTATTCGTGTTTAATCTCACTTAAACTGCTAGAAGCAAACTTTTATTATTCATTTCAAACTATGTTTTTTGCAAAACAGTATTTTTTAATGAAAATTAAAACATGCTTAATGTAGATTTCTCTTTAAAGGGAATGTATATCACATTACAAAATAAAAAAGCTGGAGGCTGTTTGTTTTAGCTTGTTTCTATTGGCCTGGTTGCTCATTTCTGTCTGAAAATCTGGCAATGCTGTTCAGTTTTCGTCATACAATACAAACCTCCATATACACACAGTATGTTCAATATACTGCGCATGACTGATGTTTGATACTGCTTTTTTCTTTATTTACCATCAAAGAGTGAATTTAAAAGGCGCGTTGTAGAAACATTTTAGTATATATTTATTAGTTTCACTGCTCTGTTATATAGTTGAAAAGCTACGGCCAACTTAACACATCTAAATGGAGGACAGCAGCTACCGACAAACCCTCTGATGAGCCGTTGACGTTCGTTATTTTGCTAACGGCTACATTTTGGTTTGTTAGCTTAATTTCTTGGTAAATTTACCTGAACTGAAGTCTTCTAAACGGAGAAATCCACAAGTTGGTCTTCATTGAAGAATTGAAGACTCTTCAATTCTTTCTTAAGAGATGACCAAAGCATAAATTTGTTTCATTTGTGAGCTAACTCAAGGCGAAGAGATAGTGCGGCGTTACGGTCGGCTTGGATGTCATCCAATTTGAATCAACCGCTCAACGGCGCGCTGGACGTCATGACGCAATGTGACGTCACGTGCGTAAATTACTTCGTCAGCTGACGATGGTGGGAATAAAAACATATCCGCTCTCCGGAAGCGGCTGCTGGTAAAAAGCAGCAGTTGAAAAATCCCCCCTAAACGTACAAAATGTGTAAATTAGCTCAATATGTTTGATTAATAAAGGGCAGCCATTACCCAATAAGCCAATAAAAGCCAATGAAATGGGGACTACTTACCTTCTGGAAAAACTGTTAAACAGATAATAAAAGATAAATAATTTGGTAAAAGCTCAATACAGAAAACAATATAAAGTGTTGTTTCATAGCCTAATTCAAGTTTATCATGTACGTCATTATTGCTTCTTACAATAAATTGTTTTATTTTCTGTTTTATCTTAGCTTGAGCTTGCAGCCATGTTTTTTGTCATTATTAAAACTGCTGGTACAAACAAATTTCCAAAATGAAACTAATGTCCTGATTCATACCCGTCACCAGATCAACATAAAAATGCATTTAACATATGCAATGTCTACCCATAATCTACAGCGTTTCCCTCCCTGCTGTTCTAGATGCATTGATGTCCTCATACCTCCACTGTATGATAGGGGAAATAATTGGGGAAAATTGCATTTTGTGGTTTTCCTGATTAAACTCAATATTTGATTAGAGTCTACTATCCCTCTTTGAGACAAGAAAACAAGTTTTGCCTTAAAAGTATTTTCAAATATGTTTGAAGATTAAAAGATTTTTTGTACTAATTTTGTTATTCAAGGTTTGCTATGTAGTTTGGAAGTAGGCATCCTTGCCTTTGTTGATGCTGAAAGCTGCACTTTTTTCTCAATATTTTACAATGTTTAAGTGTTTAATCTCACCAGAAAGTAATTAAAAGCCTTAAAATGTACATACAAAGTACATGAACTTTGTCCATCACTGTTTGGAACAAACTTATATTATTTATTTCAAACTGTATTTTTTTGCAAAACATCAAGAATCCTTGGTGTGAAATTTTAGGTGTTTTATTATTCCACTTTAGTTTTGATTTGAATACTAGATTGTACAGGTAATTTGTTTTTTAGCCCTCTCTTTTCTTTTACTTTATTATTTGTGTATTAATTATTACATGAGTATTTTTATTAATTACTATTCTTATTTTATGTGTATATTAAATGTTTTTAACACAATTTCCAGTGTTTTCTCATTTTGACTCATGATAGTGTTTCCTAAGATCAAAACTCCTGCAGTTTCATTAAATCAAGGTCTTTCATATGGCTGTTGTCTTGTGTGTTCTTTTGTTGTTTCTGTCCATGTAAAGTGCTTTTTGCATTATTTGAAATGGCAAGTGCTGCACAAATAGTTTAGATCCAATATAGATTCAAAGGCTTTTTCACTCCAGAGTCTTCACAGAAACAAAATAATGCTCAAGAATTGTGCTTCAGTAAAATGCTTCTGTTAAACTGCTGTGTTTCTGTCCATCATTGGTTTCAAATTTCTGTCACTCAACTGTGCTGAAGAAAAGTAAAATGTTTCCAGAGGTAAATTATTAGATTTACTTAATGAGTGTCCTCCACTGACCAAAGTCCATTTACCACTCTTCTTTTTGTCCCTTTCAGATGACCTCTTGGAGGCAGGCCAGGCTGACACATTTGATTTCGCCTTCATTGATGCAGATAAAATGAATTACGATAACTACTATGAAAAGTCACTGCAACTCCTGAGGAAAGGAGGCATCATCGCTATTGACAACGTAAGAACTCCACCTCAAACAAGCACATTTCACACATGGCAGAATATTTTAAGTCTTAAATTTGATTTCTCCTGCAGGTGCTGTGGGGTGGAGCAGTCGTGAATCCATCCCCAGGTGATGGAGACGCCATCGCCATCGACAAACTGAACAAGAAGCTGCACAGAGATGCAAGAATCACTCTGAGCATGCTCAATGTGGGAGACGGGCTCACGTTGGCTATTAAATTGTAGAACACTTGAGTGACAACTGTGATTTTTTCAGGTGGAAACATGTATGGCTGTTTTTTTTAGCAATTGCAATGTCAGTTTTACTACTTCAGAGCCTGTTATACTAATATGAAAATGCATTTTACACAGTGCAGCTTTTCAATAAAACAGAAGGTATTTCCTTAAAAAAATAAACAAAGTTTTCTGTTGATTTGTATTTTGTCACTAATCAAACAAGCTGAGAGTCTATGCATTATTTTTTGGAAGTAATCCTGCCTATAGAAATGACTGGATCCTGAAAAGGACACATAAAAACTGCTATGAGTTACCAATACTACTTAGGCTAATGGTCAAATTAGGATAGGGAAGGATTGCTGGTACAAGTTTTTTTTGCAAGTCATAAAAAGAACCTTCTTTGTTGTGATGTGTCACTAAATATCTTTTATGGGGCATTAAAATATAGCATATAGTGTCAGTAAAAGTATATTTGAAGGGAATGGAAGAGGTTGTACATTTTTGCTTTAAAAACCAGTTAACTCTCTTTTGTTTATTGCATTAGAAAGAAGCCTAATTTGGCTTCAGAAATGTTTTCATATCAGGAATTATGTTTGAGTTAAAATATGTTACTGTTGGTAAAATTATTTTTTAAAGCTTTATATTCTAGATTTTTGTCTTCTCGTTGAGAGTGCCTTACGGTATGTGACATTTTTAATGTGGCCATCTTGGTAATCACAGTTGCCTAAATGTGAAGTTCTACCCTGCTGTGTGTTATGAACTAAGGAGGCCACACGAGAGAGCCAAACAGCTCGAGAGCATCTTTATCAGCCTTCTGACTTCACGGACATTTGCCATCTGCCATTTGTTAGAAAATGTACACTCTCTGGCCACTTTATTAGGTACAACCTGCTTGTACTGGTTTGGTCCCTTTTGCCTTCAGAATAAAGTTCTGGACTGAGAGGTGGTGATTGCGGAGGCCACTGTAGCTCATTGTCATGTTCAGGAAACCAGTTTGAGATGATTTAAGGTTTGTGACTTGGTCTAATATATTGCTGGAAGTCTCCATCAGAAGATTGTCTACGGTGGTCATAAATGGATGGACATGGTCAGCAACAACACTCAGGTAAGCCTGTGGGATTTATATGGTGTTCAGGTGAGACTAAGGGGGCCAAAGTGTGAAAATGAAATATTCCTATACCAGGGGTCATCACCTAACTTTGTACAGGGGCCAGTTTATCTTTTGGCATATGCGTCAGGGTCCGAATTTTGTCAAAGTATATATTTTATTAGTTTTATCTTTTCTAAACTTATATGTGTTTATTAACCTTTAAAAGTGACCCAGTACTTGGCAGCCACATGAGGCCTGGTAAATATTTTGCCACTATACAGGTACATCTCAAAAAAGTAGAATATCATGAAAAAGTTCAATATTTTTCATCACTCATTTCAGAATGTGAAACCCATATATTATATAGATTCATTACAGATAGAGTGAAACATTTCAAACATTTATTGCTTGAAATTTTGGTAATTCTTAAATGAGTGATAAAAAATACACACAGGTGGATGTCTATAAAAAAGATCAAATATGAAGTCATTCTCAATAAAACTGTTTCAATTGCAGTTGTTTTGGAGGCTGTTTAAATGCTTGTAGAGACAAAACAACTAATAATATCCTTAAAACAGCAATATTTTTCCCCCTTTATTTTGAAATTTGACAGTACTATGGGAGCCAAATGGGAAGCTGTGGGGGTCTGATTTGACCTGCAGTTGATGATCACTGCCCTACACCATAACACAGCCACAACCAGCCTGAAGTGCTGATGCAAGGGATGCATGTTTTATGTTTCCATCAGTTTTTGACCCTACCATCTAAGTGTCAGCAAAAATCCAGACTCATCAGAAGAGAAAACATTTTTCCAGTCATCTACTTTCCAAATTTGGTGTTGTAGCCCAGCTGATCAAAATCAAACCCACTGAGTGTTATGAAATGGTCCTCTGCATACCTTGGTTGGAACAATTGGGTTATTTGAGTTGCTGTTGTCTTTCTATCACTTCCAAACAATATCCATTTTCCTCTGACCTCTGGCATAAAGAAGGCATATTCAGAGCTGCTGCACACTGGATATTTTCTCTTTCTCTGATCTCTATAAACATAGAGATGATTGGGCATGAAAGAACTATATATATTAATATTCAGGTATATGGTGGATTTTAAAACAGTACAGATTATATACAAAGTAAGACATAAGTTACTCCCAGGCAACATACAGAGACTATTCACAGACAGAGAAGAGAGTAGAAGAGGGATATTGAAGATAATGTCAAACTGAGAAATAATCTCATACAATTCAAAATATGGATAAAAACCTTTTTTTAAGCAAATTTATTAATGAACGAGAAGATAAAGTGGATGATCGTAAACTGTGTCTTCTGCTCTACTCTTATTTTCTTTTTCAAATGAAAAACTATTTTTTTTTCGCATGTATTGCTGATTGATGATACACTGATGAAACATGGGGCAGTAAAAGATAAGCCGAGCTCCTCATACTCCATTTCAAACATTGAACAGCATTAATACTTAAAGAATTTCTGTATTTTTTTTCATTGTTTTTTCACTTTAATACTTTATTCCTACATTCAAAATAAAGATAATCGAATTAAACTAGTAAAACATGTATTTTTGACAGACTAACCCAGTGGTTCCCAAACTGGGGTACGTGAAGTGATGTAGGGGGTACGTGAAACACTGTCAGGTCCAAACAGTTGTTTCAGTAGTTTAAGTTCAAACTGATAAATGTTTGTACTGTGAGCTTTGATAAAAGCCTGAGGTGTTGGCATAGAGGCTGAGGCATCTTGGAGAGGGAAATCTGTCCTGAATTATCGAAGATTCTTAAAGTAACATACAGTAATTTCAGTCAGACAGCCTTTTCATTAAAGCTTCAAGTTCATTAATGAATATGTTCCAGAAATGTACATTTCTTTTTCAAAAGTGAACTGGTGTTGCCCACAGACATTGCTGGTAAAAATCTATTTAGTGAGAAATAATTAACTTTAATAGATTTTATGTGTATGTTATGCATGTAAAATGTGGGAATAGGGGGTGCGGCATGGCTTAAACATTTCTTTTTCTAGTGCTATAAGTGCATGAAAGTTGGGGGTACAGAGCTAGAGGTCAAGTGTCTGAAGGGGTACAGGCTGTGAAAAGTTTGGGAACCACTGGACTAGCCCATCTGGTACCAACAATGATGTCACATCCAGTCATTTAAATCCCCTTTCTTCTTCATTCTGATGCTCAGTTTGAGCTTCAGCTGGTCAATTGAACCATGTCTACATCCCTAAATCCAATTAGTCACTGCCATGTGGTTGGCTGATAAGCCATTTGCCTCAACACAAAGTTGAACAGGTGTCCGTTATAAAGTGACCAGTGGGGTATACATGGTTTAATCAGCTGATTAATTATTTACAAAGTCTACCGATAACATTGATTACAAAATGAAGGCTCATAATCTTTAATAGACAGGCCAAACAGGCTGTTGCTAATTTATAATTGCAGTTATTGACTTTAAATATCATTCAGGATGGACCGTGGCTTTCCAACCTCCCCTCCATGACACAGGCCACAGAAAGCTTCCCCTCCTTGCAGGCGGCCTTGATTGATGAGAAGAGAATACAAAGGTGGGTTTGAGGGCTTTATTGAAAAGGTTTGCACACACCAGCACACAAACGGCCTCATGATTAGTCACAGTCCTCAAAACAGAAGGAAAAGTAGATAGTTCACTGATCTCTCGAGTCACACTGAGGGAAAATGAGGATCTGTTTAGCAGTTTCACGACTCTGAAGCAGGAATTTAAGGTAGCTGAGGTCTCGGAGTCGTCACACAGCATAAATAAGCCTTTTTATAAACATCAGTGAAGAAAAGCCAACACACTGCCATCAACCTGATATACATATCTTGTTAAAGTAACTACCAAATATACATAAAATGTGCAAATAAAAGGATAAAGCGCTTAAATAAGTGAATATTCTACTGTGCAAAATAACAGCTCAGTTTTACATTCTACATTATCACACTTCAGTGAGTAACAAGCCTCAGTTTTCATCAGTAACTCCCAGATAAATGCTCCCAGAGGAGGGGTCTCTCACTTTAAGGAAAATCAACATTAGGGGGGACTGATTTGTAGATATAATGCTGAAACATCAATTGAAACCACAGCCAGAGGATTGGTGGGAAGGTTTACATCCTAGCAGTGGTCAGGGGTTCAATGTTAGTTTTTGGCTTTTTCCACCATCTTTAAGTTTCTGCTCTCGGTCTGGCGGGGGGTCAGGGGTCACATTCTGCTGATGTTCCTCCTCTCCTAATGAAGTGATGGAGAAGTGGATCCTCATGCCTCCAGCTCCAGGCCCAGACCAACTTTGTGACCGCCTGCGTTGATGTTCTTTCCGTCGAAGAGAGCGGAGAGGACGATTTTCATACCTGAGATGTTGAAAAAAAAGGTTAAATTGTTTTAAAGGAGCTGGTTGAAAGGTTTCTGAAAAAGAGTCAGGAGTTGGTTCTTACCAGGCCGCAGAGTCTGGGTGTATCCGATTCCAACCAAGCTTGCATTATTGACTTTGGCCTGAAGAGAAAGCATCAAATAAATCTATAACACCTCATAGTTTAAGAATTGTGAATACAGTAGTTCACAGATTTTTTGACTGGAAGTAAAGCAAATGCCATTTTGATTGATTTAAGTTATTTTTTTTGTGCATTGAAACATGTGAATTAATATGTAATGACAATAATTACTGTGCTAACTGTACTGTTGCAGACTGTAATGACACCAAACTCATACTAAAAGAATAAACCCTTATTTGTCCCACACATAGACTGTAAAAAACAGTGGACAGCGTGGCTCCGCCTTCTACCATTTAACGGTTTTGAAGCCATAATTTCCCCCGTCAGGGCGCCACCATTGTGCAGCCAGTAGAGAATCTGGACCATATCTGGACGCAGCTGTCGTAAACTGTCGCAAAACTCCAAAGCATACCGCGTACACAATCATTGTGGAACTGCCGTAAACCGCGGTTATTTTTAAACTCTAATAACTGATGAGAAAGAAACTTTTCAGAAAAAAGAGGACTTGGAAAACACGCAGCCCAATAATACTTTCATATCACCACAGCATACGGATGGGAGAAATATTTCTACGAGGTGTATTAATTTTTTGAAGTTTCACTACGGCCCGTTCAGATGAATGGGGGAGACGGAGATTTGACCTATACTGCAGCCAGTCACCAGGGGGAGCAGTTTTTGTGGCGACTTCAATTTGAGCCCAGCGACATGACGTCCATGTTTTTTACAGTCTATGGTCCCACATGGGGAAATTTACAAGCACCGCTGTGTTACATAGCGCTAACAGCTGATCCCTACTGTAAACAATAGGACCATGGCTGCTCACGCTATCCCCAAATACGGTGGACAATAGTGAAAAACACAATAGAACCACCAGAAAAAGCCACAAAACTCTAGTTTTCATTGCGACAGCACTTAAAGAAGGTAAAAATAATTTATAAAAAACACGTGAAAGAACTTAAAAGAGCAGGAGCTGCTGTAACCGGCTGCCACTCGAGCAGCGCCGGAAGTAAAGATGATTGAACATTATTGAGTTTATACTGCAGCTCTTACTTAAAGGTGCTATGAGGAGAATCTATTTGCGGCGACATTAGGACTCTGCTACCCATGAGCACGCGCAGCGACTGTCGTAATGCTGCGTTCCAGTAACCTCTGAACTGGGAGTGACATCATCTCCGTCTTATCGGCGTTCCAGTTGAAGTCGGAAAAAAACATACTGATCTACCAGGCTGAATGTGATTATCACTATGGCAGCATTTTTGTAAACATAAGTCTAACAATACTATGTATACAGCTGATCTAGAGCGACACACCCCAGTCAGAAGTGCAAATAAATGGATTATTACAGGAGCTAAATAACTGTTCACACTGGGGGCATCCATCTTCCATTGTCAACTCGGGGGTGGTGAGGTTTTACCGAGTTCCCAGTAGGAAATTCCAACTTCGGGGAACGTTCCAGTTGCAGTTCCCTACTCGGAACCCAGAAATTCCTACTTCTGACTACAACTTGAACGCACCAAAAGACCCAAGCCAAAGCGTGTGTTTACTGTGATGCTAATGAATGCAGCTCGGACCTTCCTCAGAACTCTGCATTGCTTTACAACTTCTTTTTTCAACAACTTACAGGATGCAAAGCGATGAGGTAATGCATCTCTTTCTAGTTACGTAGCGGTAGTTTTTGATGTGTGACAACAAGCAATTTTTGGAAAACTTAGTATCATAGTTTTGTAGCCGGCTATATATCCCTACTTACAGCCCGGTGCTCTAAGACGTGTGTGAATAATATAAATTTGCTCTAGTTTCAATTGTCTTGTTCCTGAAGTTGAGTATCCAGGCCAGTCCAGCCCTTGCCGACCCGACCAAGAAGCTAAGGAATAGCATTTATAGATAACCTATTTTGATGCTATAAAACTCATCTTAAAGTGTGTATTTCCATCAGGCATATATCTAAACGTGAGACTTTTTTTACTTACTTAGAAACTCCTCACAGTCCCTTTAAGAGAAATATGTTATCATGTAATTGATATGATTTTATAATCATTGATGTATGTTTATCAATAGGGAATGACTATAAAAACTGTAATAAATTGCTGTTGACTGCAGTTACACTAAACCCAGCCTGATGATCAAACATCTCTTCTAGTTTATTATACAGCTTTTATTAAAGAGATAAATGTTTTATTTTAATTTATGTCATTATCTTAATATTGACATATATTCATTAATAGGTAATGGCTGTAAAAACTGTCATAAGAGTCAGAGATTAAATGCAATGCTTCCTGCAGGACAACACAAACACATACATTGGCAGCTGAAATAATCATTAACACATCATTTCAGCTTTTTTAGGATGTATTTTCAACAACAATGCAGATCTAAGCCACGACCTTAGCAAACAAAAAAGCACTCGGACAGCGTAAAGCTCCACCAAGGTAGCTCACAAACTGCTGTCAAATTTGTAAGCAACAGCTCCATGATAAAGTTACCATCATACTGTGATTTATGACACTCAAAACCCACACCTAGCACTCAGAATCATGTTGATATCATAATCAGTTAGACAGTTATTGAGCAAAAATGATCGTTCGCTAATGGTGGTTGTCTGGATCACCACCAAAATCTCATCTTTTTTTTCTAATTTACTTTTCATTGGTTTTTGCAAAAACATAACATAAATCAGACAACAGTAGAGCAGACATCAGGGGAGGATCCATCACTCAGCTGACATTTATGGATCAAATTCCTATGTGCAAAATGTCCTTTGGACAATCAGCCTCTCTATCACAGGAGCTAAACTCTGGAAGTCGACCTACTGAGCTGAAAATGCAAACTGACTTTGAAGGCTTCAACAAAAAGGTGTTAAATCATGGCTGCAGGAGCAACAATATTGTTCCTACATATAAAACATTTACTTGTTTACCAGAAGGAACCTTTTTATTCAGCTTTTTATTTAAATTCTATTTTTTCTGGATATTATAATTCTGATGTATTTTCCAATAAACTGTGTCTTTGGTATCTGTTCTTGTTCTAAATTTCTCCTTGTACAATTTCAGGCCTTAAAAGCCTGGTGTTGACATTAGCACAATGTTATAAACACTTACATCAGTGCATTTGGGACCTGTGTATATTCAAACATCACAGCATCAATGTTACTGTGTGTCCATGTTAAATAAACAATAAATAAATAAATATGGTTGCTATACAAAATCAGGCCTTACAGTTAAATACAGTGAGTGGAAATGAATCTTGACTTGAGAATATCTCTGCTATTGTTCGATCACTTGCACATGCTCACTGCTTACCGCAGGGGTATTGAGGCCACGCCCCCTTCATCACGCAATGAGGTGATTTCTAGAACCATGTACTTTTAAGGAAACACATTTGAGCCTGTGGACTACATACAGTAAAGTTCAAAGTGTTAAAATGACTGAAATCCCATTAAGAGCCAACCTTCAGTTTAGTAAATTCCCATTTATTCCCATGAAAGCTTCCAACTTTAAATAGTCCTGGAATTTTGCAACCCTATTGAAGACTTCCTTTATCAGAAACTGCAGCCTGCATGCTGCACTTTCTAAATCTCACATCACTTTTCTCTTTGGATTGTAGAAACTTATGTCTAAGTCACACTGTTACACGGTCAGAGGAAGAGGAAGGAGTTACGCATTAACGCTGAGAGCTTAGGCAACAGACTTCTCAGCTAACGGCGGAGATTAAGTGTGGTCCACTGCAACACAACATCCAAAAATATGACAGAGAAACAGACTCTACTGCCCTGTTATTATGTACACTGATTTTAGAGTTTCTGCATTGGCTTCCTGTGTCTTTCAGAACAGATTTATGATTGGCTTATTGGTTTTAATCTTAATGCTCCTTCTGATTTATCTGATTTGCTAATGGCACATGAGCTCAGGAGAGCCTAAAGGTCTTTCTATCATTCCCAAAGTTAGAATTAAAACATACAATAAAGTATCTTTTCATTATTACAGCCCTCATCTGTGGAAAAGGCAACCTGAGAGCGCCACCTACTGTTCATATTCTTAAAAGCAAACTCATGACTGATATGTGTAGTCTGGCTTTTAGCTGATTATTACCTCCGCCAAGGAGGTTATGTTTTCGGGAGAGTTTGTTTGTCTGTCTGTCTGTCCGTCTGTGAACAAAATAACTCAAAAAGTTATGGATGGAACTTGATGAAATTTTCAGGAAATGTTCAGCATGTGAAAAGGAAGAACTGATTCGATTTTGGTGTTGATCCGGATCAGCGTCTGGCCGCCATGGCGAAAACTGTGATTTCTGTGAATAACTACTGAACTAAAATAGATATCACTATGAAACCAATTGCTAATGGTATGTTTTAATGGTCAAGGAATCTAAATATTTAGATGAAATAAAGGTAGGACTAATATTTATGGTAAAAATCACAATATGGGTGAGGACTGTGGTGCTGGCGGAGGTCTGTGCTCTCTATTTTCTATGTCATTTATTGTTATTGTAATTATACTGTAATAGTTAATTTTTATATTTTATTTCTTTTGTGAAGCACATTTTTTTTGCATGGAAAATGATATACTAATAAAGTTTGATTGATTGATTGATTATCACAGTTAACTTCAACTGCTTCTGTAAATCTGATCGAAGTTTTGTTGTCTTAGTCCCAGCTCCTACTACCTAATTTTTAATTCAAGGTTGCTGTAATCAGTCTCCTGTGGCTGTTTGAAGAGTTCTCACTTAGTGACCTTATGTGTGAATGTGTGCGTATGTAAACTGAACGCTGGTCCTTTGGGTTTTGTATTTATTTTAATTCTCTGACAGTAATCTGTGTTTTTCTAAATATACAGCTCTTGTATTAAAAGTGCTTTACAAATAAAGTTTGACTGACACATACTGTAGCAGCCTGCATTTCTCTGGTTTAGAAAACTGTTGGAAATATTTGATGTACCAAACTTAAGTATATCAGAGCGTAGGTCAATTAACTCATTAATTCAGACTTTTTGTGCCAAATTCAAAATAATGAGTCCTAAAAACTGCTCAAATTATGTGGTTTCAAACTATATCATCAAGAAACTTTATTTTATTGTTGCTTTCAGACATAAAATGTGATTGTAAGTTGGCAACAAGTGTAAGCATTTGCTGTTTTATTAATCAACACAATTCCTTTTCAGATTATTTATTATAGATATTAATGTCTGTATTAGACTGATCTTTCTATCCAGGGTTGCATTGATTAAACATCCATACTTACTATCTTAACAACCATATAGACATGAGGACCCTCAAGAAAATGAGTTGCAAAATCTCAAGGGCTTACTTTTTATAAATCTACATTCAACAAAGATAAATATGATGCTAAACAGATAAAGATTGAATCTATATTCAGCAGAGACAAATGTGGTGAGGACAGATTTATGATCTGGGTGTCCTTTGGTTTGTCTCTATCATTAATTCTTATTTTTAGTCTCTTTGTCTCTGCCTGGATGGATCCATCTCTGGATGTATGTGTACATACTAATATATTCATTATATGTATATATGTTTATATATGCATGTATAAATGAAGAGTTTTCTTCAGCCTGTTGTAAAGTGTTTTGAGATAACACTTGTTGTGATCTGGCGCTTAAAATAACAATAACACTCACTGATACTGAAGCGCTGGAGTCTAACTGGTATTTAGCTGCGATTCCAAAGCGAGTGCCGTTGTTCCCTGCAGACCAGGCCAGGTTCACAGCTGTCTCCAGGCTCTCGTTCACCTTCTGGTAAATAGATCCTGAAAACTCAGCACCGTCATTCCTACAGATAAAAAAAGAAAATGATCGATTATGATCAATTGATTATCTGTCTTCTTCATTCAAACCAGTTGATCTGCGTTGATCCTGAGAACATACACGTTGGTGTGAAGCTGGAAGTCCCCGGTCTTGTATCCCACAGCAAAGTTGCTCTGTGTCATCTTGGATTTGGCCGAGTCAAAAGTCATCTGGTAACCAGCCAGCCAGCCCTCATAACCAGCCACCGCCGCTCCGTGGATCGTGGGGCCGGCGAAGTCTAAATCTACATCAACACCAACATTGACGTACTCCCTCTTATAGGCTGTCTTGACCTTGCCGCTCTTCTTCCTTTTATGAACAGAGGAAATTATTAATCAGTCAGTCAATCTTTATTTGTATGGTGGCAAACAAAAGAAGTGTTCCAGTAAAGACAGTGTACAACAGAGCCATAATCTTCCTTCATAGATATATCGTAAATGCACATACATATTAAATAAATAATATATTTGTATGTACACATACAAACATCCAGGCAGAGACAAAAGGATTAGAAATAAGAATTTTTGATGGGGACAAACCAAAGGATGCCCAGATCATAAATCTGTCCTCATCACATTTGTCTCTGCTGAATATAGATTCAATCAATCAACCTTTATTTAATCTTTATCTCATTTTCATGTCAATGTGGCTGTAAAGATATTTACTATGGATGAATAATCAATACAACCATGGATAAAGACATCAATGTGACATGAACATTATTATCTACAGTGACTATAATCTGAAGAGGACTGATGTTGATTAAAGGTGCTATGAGGAGAATCTATTATCGGCGACATAAAGACTCTGCTTCCCATGAGCACGTGCAGCGACTGTCGTAATGCTGCGTTCCAGTAACCTCGGAACTGAGAGTGACATCATCTCCGACTTATCGACGTTCCAGTTGAAGTCGGAAAAAACATGCCGATCTACCAGGCTATTGTTAGCTGTTGTTAGCTCGGGGGTGGCGAGGTTTCACCGAGTTCCCAGTAGGAAATTCAGACTTCGGGGGACGTTCCAGTTGCAGTTTCCTACTCGGAACTCGGATATTCCTACTTCTGACTACAACTGGAACGCACCAAAAGACGTGACCCAAGCCAAGGCGTGTGTTTGTTGTGATGCTAATGAATGCAGCTCGGACCTTCCTCAGAACTCTGCATTGCTTTACAACTTCTTTTACAACAACTTACAGGATGCAAAGCGACGAGGTAATGTATCTCTTTCTAGTTACGTAGCGGTAGTTATTGATGTGTGACAACAAGCAATTTTTGGAAAACTTAGTATCGTAGTTTTGTAGCCGGCTATATATCACTACTTACAGCCCGGTGCTCTAAGACGTGTCTGAATAATATAAATTTGCTTTGGTTTTAAATGTCTTGTTCCTGAAGTTGAGTATACAGGCCAGTCCAGCCCTGTCCAACCCGACCTTGAAGCTAGGGAATAGCATTTATAGATAACCTGTTTTGATGCTATAAAACTCATCTTAAAGTGTGTATTTGGATCAGGCATATATCTAAAAGTGAGACTTTTTTGTAATTACTTAGAAACTCCTCATAGTCCCTTTAATAGAGCAGCATCTAGCTGACCTACCATTAAAATGGGTTTAATTAGTGATTTTTAAAAAGAAAAAATCCCAATTGCAGCTCACCCTGTATTTGGTGAAAATGTTGTGTCGAAGGTGAGCTTCAGCCCCTTGGTAATCTGAAATCAATTATTCCATCATTAAACCAACATTTAGAGCAGTTTTAATATAATATGATTCACAAAACTGCAGGGGTTTGCTCTTACCTGATCCTCAACACAGACTTCTGTTCCCAGTGTGTTCTCCGTGGTCCACTTTTCCGTGAACGTCAGTCCGTACTCGGACCACTTGTATTTGGTCTCAAGGGTTCCAGTGACCTTGCTGGTGTCTACGTTTGATGAGCCTGAGGTTTTAAACTCCTGCAGTGGTTCAAGGAAAGACCAATTAATTAAAGAAAAGGAGCAGAGTGTGTTTATAAAAGGCTCTGTGCATTTGTGTGAAACAGAGCTCAAAGTAAAGGCTGGTTATATCAACAATGCATCTCTTTAGATTTACAGAACGGCTCAGCTCACCACTCCACTGGAGGACTTCGTCTTCACATCAAGCTTGACCAGCCCGAAACCTGAAGAGACATCGACAAAGTGGCTCAGACTTTTTCAAATTTGAAATTTCTCAGATTTCAAATGGCCAAAATTACATAAAATCTGATCAATGATGAAGTGCTTAACTGCTTTATCCGTTTTATATACTGTTGTGTTTGTTTGGTCTGTAATTATTGAGTCTGTTAGATTTTTGTTTGTTGGTTTGATTGTTTTGTTATTTTCTTTTAGCAGCATTTATTGTGTTTAGTTTAAAGTATTTTAAGGCCCAACTTGATACAGGTATTGCTGTAAACTGTATTGTGCAGCAACATTCTCTTGCTTCATACCATCCCTATACAAACAAACAAATATATACATTAAAAAAAAACATTTTAATTTACAGCTCGGCCTGTTCATATGTGGATATATGATATTCACATGTTTGAAAGGGAAGTTGGACATAAAAATCAAAAACAATATAGGCAAAAATAAAACAAAATAAAAAGAAATAAAGGAACATAAAAGATAATTAAGACCTCAGTGGCTGCTATTTGTGCATTTTGAAGGACTCTCACTTATAAAACCGTCTTTTGTCTTTTGCTTTCACGTACCATATCCCTTATTGAAGATGTCCTTTGCTGATTTTCCAAGGTCGGCGTATGCTGGAGGAACTGCCATCTTCCCTGAGAAAAACAGACAGTTCAGGGTGGAAACGGTGAAGCAGGATTACAAAAACACTTGTTGATGTGAACCAGAGGTCTAAAATACATCAACGGTTTGTGGTAGAGTTCAAATCTGACTTACTACTTACAATCAGGGCAGAAAAAACATCATGTTTATAAGATATACCAATATTTTTTCAACCATAAAGAGTAAGAAAATATGACCTATATGTACTGACAAGAACTTGGTGATCGGACATGAACTGTGATTCTTGAGTGATGATTAGAAATATCACAATTCTACAAACAGGGCAATACTCAAACTTTCACTAAAAAGTATTTCTTAAATGTTTTTTTAAAGGAACACTCCAACATTTTTGATGTTTCTGTGTCTTGCCTCACCCCCAAGTCCATGACAAGCAGATGGACTCCATTCTTTTGACTGTGTGCAGTAACAAGGAAAAGCCGGCAGAGCTTGCCCACTGCAAGTTAGCTTTCGCTCAAACACTGGGAGTCAATGGGTATTGTTAGCCTGCCTCTGCCTACAGTCATCAGATTAACTCTTCAGTACCTCTAAATGATCCTGTTACTTGTTGTGACTCATTTTTACCCCTTTATGTTACGTTATCTTCTACTATCTTCGTATTATCTTCTTCCACTCCTAAACAGAGAATTTGTTTTGTTGACCTGCTCCCACAGTGGTTTTCAAAAGAGATCATGGGTTCACAAACGAGTCGAGTCTTTTGAACAGCTCTTTTAAATGAAAGGAAAGAACTGACTTGAAGTTGTGAGTGAGCCGTTCATTTGTGAGCCATTCTTAAAACGCTCTGGACTCATCATTGTTACATATAGCAGCGTTGCCAGATTTTGCAACTGAAATAAGCACTCGATCGATAGACAAGCCCAAGACATGCAATCTCCATTTTTTTCCTAATGTAATATTACATCTTATATTTTCAGAGGAAGCTATATGAAGTGTGTTTTGATTTCATCTACATTACCTTTAAATCCCACAGTGACATTTTTTCTCATTTGGCTCTAAACTTATTTGTTCAACATCCTTTTCTTTGTACAGAAGTGAAGGGAGGGCTGCTGTTATTTATAACTGTTATTACTAAACAGTCTGTCTAACCTTGATTTTTGTAGTCAAACAGTCATAGTCAGGCTTTTATCCAAGTTTTATGTTGATCATGAAGCTACATCTTTATTATGGAGAAAACTAGGGATGCGTGATATTGGAATTTTGCTGATATCCGGTGTGCAATTTTAAAAAATGTATTATCACTGACATGATACAGATATATCAGCTCAAGAGCACAAGCTCTATGTTTAAAAAAAAGGACTTATCGCATGAACAGATGTAAAACAAGAAAACAGCTTTTTACCCTTGCAAAAATGAAACCCTTGATATTTAAAGATACTGGTTAGGGATGTAACGATATGAAAATTTTGTATCACGGTTATTGTAACCAAAATTATCATGGTTATCATTATTATCGCGGTATTGTTGCAGTGTGCTCAAAATGTTCAAAAAGTACTTTTACACAGAATTGAAATCATTTAACCCCTTTATTGTTATATTCATAACAGTTCTTTTGTCTTTTTTGTCAATAAATGTGTCAGACTCAGAGGCCAAACAATGAAAACTGCGCATGTGCACCTTGTGTGAGGCTCCTTAATCGAGGATAGGTACATAGTTCAGGCTCAAAGAGCAGCATCACCGTGCATTACTGAGGCAGTGTGGTGATCAAGCACGATATAACAGTAATTTTAATTGGACACGGTAACGATTACCGTGGGAAATTTTATCGCGGTTTACCATTTTACCGGTAACCATTACATCCCTAATACCGGTGCAGTGATGAGAAACTGCATCAAGTCTGAACATTCGTAAAAATTTGCTGATATTCCAGCCAATATATGGACAATATGTATGGCCAATATATCGGCTGTTAATATCTGCAAATATTTCAATATCAACTGAAACCAATATCAATCCGATAATATTGTGCATCCCTAGAGAAAACATTAATAGCTACTTTGGAAATCAATATTACTCTGGCAGTAAGGATTTCTATTTCGTGGAAACATCATTTTTGCCTCGTTTTACAGTTAAATTTACATTTCTGTTTGGAGTGGGATAGAATAGTTTGTGCAACTTCTGAATTGAGTTTATATTGGTAGTAGAACACAAGCAAAACAAGATCGAATGAACAACCTGCAACTGCCAATATTTACAAGCAACTTTCCAAAAAAAAAAAAGTCCAAAGTTGCTTGTAATACGTGGACCTGGCAACTATGATTGAAGCCTCACACCCCTGCAGTTTCCACCCAGAAAACTACATCTTTTTTTCTTTTAAACTTTGTAAAATTTTGGGTTCTTCTTTCCATTTGCAAGATGGTGGAGGGTCCTTGGACTGGACCAGTAAAGAAACACTGATCCAAAGCTGTAGACTTAGAGGGATTTGTATAATCTGCTACGGATATGATTATTATGATTTACATGTTTTACCTAAATCATGTTTAAATTAATGAATTCGTGATATGTTGACCCTTCATGGGCACTAACACTGGTCTAAACATGCCTGTATTATGAGTCACCTGCATCCCAGAGCTCAGAAACATACAGTCTCCATACTGTGAGGACCTGGTGTCACGTCAGCTCATGGTCAAGGTGAGACTCAAGGATTCTCAGAAATAGTCTGCTGACATGATCCAGGACCATGATGTGGACTGTGAGGTGGG
Source organism: Scarus forsteni (assembly GCA_036419115.1). NCBI lineage: Eukaryota > Metazoa > Chordata > Actinopteri > Labriformes > Labridae > Scarus > Scarus forsteni. Next base: position 11,417,626 of record JAZDUH010000263.1, read on the forward strand.
AGGTGACATGGAGAAGCTGCTAAATTACACCAAAATACTTCATTTTTCCTAAGATACAAGCAATCAAATAATCCAGCTTTGATAACTGATGTATGTTGTCTTTAAATGCTTATTTAAATGTGGAAACTGCATAATAATCAGAGGGATTTGCTTCTAATTAAAGGCTTACACAGGTGAGGTTTGCTCAGTCGTAATTTTGTTGCATAATAAATCAAACTCAGAGTAATAATAAATAATATAAGAGACTAAATATTGCGCCTGTTTTAGTATTTGGAGGAGTTTGATCACATGACGGTGGCAGGGGGCGTTTTAGCTAGCAGATATGACGTTTAATTACCGCCTTTTTTATAATAGTACCGTAAAAAATCCCCAACAGCAAAGCTCAGTGAGTATCCAGCCCGCCACTTACCAAATATCACTGCTGTTGGTGTTTTTTCTGTAAAGTTAGGGCAGAAAACGCGGACACAGAGCAGCAGCAGCCGGTGTAGGACGATATGGAGGAGACACCGCAACCAGCACCCTCCTGACCTCGGCGCCGCAGGACCCTGGATATAGGTGTTCACTGTGTGCCTGATCGAAACGGGAACGATGGCAAAATATTACAGTTTTATTTCTATATATTGAAGGTTATGTTACAAGGGGAAAACAAGCATGATTAAAGTCACTTGTGAGAGGCATTTATATCCTATGATTGAAGTTTTCTAGCGGGAAACAGGCATGCGAGGGACTGCCATGTAACCATGGTAACTAATGTGCTGATGTGTGGAATTCAATTATTTTAATGTTTTAAAGCCTTATTGTGCTTAATGTCACGAAATAAACTAAATGGAACTTAATGCAATAACATAAAATAGAGATTGTTATTGAGAAAATCTTACCTCCAAAAACCCCAACCATAAATTAATACACTTCAAATTTTTACACAGGTTGTATCTGACTCCCAGGAAGCTCCACTTGATGAAATTAACACCTTCTCCTAAGTGTGAGCTTTGCTCTTCTGATGTACTGGGATTGTCAGGGGGTTGTGTTTTTTTGGAGAATGATTTGTGCAGCCCTTTCTGATTTACTCAGCTTTAGTGTACCATACAGTCCAAAGTTGCTACTTTTGAATGACACCTCCTCTCTGACTCTCTCTTCTCACCAACAGCTTCAACTCTTTGTCAGCCTGTCAGCAGCAAAAAAAATGTTGTCACTTCATTGGCAGCCTCCCCACTCTCTCTCCAAAAGCCAATGGTTGAGATCTTTATTGGATATACTACATTTAGAATTATCAGTGGCAAGAATGCACAATGCCAAACAATCCACCATCTACGCTTGGAGGTCATTCACTGACAAAGTGAGGAATCTCTGCACAAAGTGTTAGCCATGGACTGTTAAACCTCAGACATCCAAAGTTTGTTTCTTTATCAGAATCAGAATCAGAATCAGGTTTTATTGCCAATTACGCAACACATACAAGGAATTTGACTCCGGCAGTTGTTTTCTCTAGTACAAGGAGGTGGACACAAACATGACATATAAACATGACACAATAAAAATAAGATAAATAAAACAGATGCAGGTGTAAACAAGGGCTGGGATAAAATGTGCATCAGGAATATTTACAGCATACTGGGATATTTACATTTGAAGGTAGGGAAGTGCAACTGTGCGGTCCATAGTGCAGCTGTAAACTGTTTAAGAAGGTGCCAGTATTAATAACATTTTTTATTTAATAAGGAGACTGCAGACGGATAGAAACTACTCCTGTGCCGGCTTGTCCTGGTCCTCAGAGCTCTGAGGCGCTTGCCGGATGGGAGCAGTTCAAAGAGTCCGTGAGCAGGGTGAGTGGAGTCCCTCACAATGTTTTCTGCTCTCCTCTGAGTCCTAGAGCAGTAAAGGTCCTGGATGGAGGACCTTTATGTATTTTGTCCTGATTTTCTCTCTTAATACCCATACGTCTTCCTGCTTCATTTATGCAACACAACATTGATTCAAGTCATTTCTCTTATTTTTACTCTGTTTACGATATAAGAAAGGTCATAACATGTTATGTAATGCCGCTTAGGTTTTGTTTTGTTTTTTTGTTCTTTTTGGTTTTGCACCTTATTGTGTGTAATTGTTAGAAATAATGCAAATAAAAAGTTGTTAAAAAAAAAAAGAAAACCTAAGAGTATAAGAAAATATACTGTAAAAGTCTTTAATAACTTGGCAACTGTAGACTAACTTGTCGTGTATTGGCATAAGTTTCAATACCAGAAGTCACATTTTATTGTTTGTTTGTATCGGTATTAACAAAAGAGTAGTTGGGCCTTTAAATTAATTTCATTATTTATTACTATGTATTGTTTTTAAGTTGCTAAGGTACGGAAGAGTATAAGGGCCATTTTAGATGGGGCAAAATAATGTTTGGCAGGTCGAGATTAAAGTCGAAATGATGACAATAGAGTAGAAATTTTGAGATAAAAGTTGAAATGTAGATAGTAAAGTTGAAATACAATTTCGTTGTTGACAATTCAGCTTTTTTCTCTACATTTCATCTTTTATTACAAAATTGTACTTCCACTTTATTCTTCTTGTTTCAACTTTAATCTAGAAATTTCAACTTTTATCTTTACTTCCCCAAAATTGTCTTCATCTAACATGGCCCTTATACTCTTCCATACTCAGAAACTATAGTTTCAATTTAGCGGTAATGCTAACCCCAACATATTTACCGTTTTTATGTTATTCTGACTTCTACTAACGTGCAATCTCCCTTCCAAATACAAACTTATATAACATAAATGAGGAATTCTGAAATTAGTCAAAAAATTTTTAGATTAAAATGAGACATTGAGATAAAGTCAGACCTTTGAGGTTAAAGTCAGACTTTTGAGATAAAGGTCCGAATTCTAAGATAAAAGTCACAATTTTGATATTAAAGTGATATTCTGGGATGGAACAAGTTGGGTCCTATCACAAGGTTTAGGGCAGAAATTACCCCTACAGCAGTGTTTCTGTGCAGCAAGCAGGCGTACCGCTCTGCTCCCGGCCTGCTTCTGCAGTTCCTCTGCACTCAGGCGGTGTTTTTGTGTGACCAAAATGGCGCTCCCACCGAAAATCTGATAACGGTCTGCATTCACGCTTTATTTAGAGAATTTTCAGCGTTACTTTCACACACAAATAAGGCTTAGTTCTCATTGAGGCAGAGCCTCCTTGTACATGTTTAGTCCAAGCTAAAATATGGCTCCGTCTGAGTGCAGAGCTTCGTAAAACACTGCTGTAGGGTAAGGGAGGGGGTGATAGACCTAACTTGTTCTCTATCCCCGAATATCGCTTAAAGCATGATTTTTCTGCCCTAAACCTTGTGATAGGACCCAACTTGTTCCATCCCGGAATATCGCTTTAAAGTATGATTTTTGAGATTAAGATCAGGTGTCAGAAGAAAAAAGTTAGACTTCTGAGATTTGCATAATTTTTAGATTAAAGTCTTGCTTCTAAAATTAAAGTCAAGATTTTAAGATAACATTTATTGCTTTGAGAATAAAGTCAGACTTGAGATTAGAGTCAGGATTTCTGAATTTCAGAAACTGTTGATCTACTAAGGTTAACAGAGAATGGTCTAAAAAAAGAGAAAATGTTTGGTAATATGTTAACAAACACAGTATGTAACATTAATATTGTAGTTTTATCATAAAGAGACATAAACACACAACCCTGACTTTACTTTCAGCTTTTTAATGATGGAAACGACTGAACAGGACTCAAAACAAGTAACATGGCTTTGCAGGAGCATGTGAACAAAAGAGAAAATCACTCCTTTACTTGAAACTGTCGACGCAGTTTTTGAAGAATCATGTTTTTCTAACATGCTGTAACAAAAGTCGATCACAACACCTCCTCAGTCCAGTGGCAGGTTACGCTTCATGAAACGAAGAGGCCAATTACCCTTAAAAGCACATCGTGTTTCAAACAAATACGACAACAGCAACTGTAAACATATTTCCTCATGTGCATGTTGCTATAACACTGTAATGAAATATAAAAATACCTATCAACATTTACAAAATAGAATAAATTAATATAAACAGATACATACAAATTCAAGGGTCCTTTTGAAAATATTATTACCACAGATTGTTGTTGAAGGTTGTAGTCGGGGTCTTGAAATGAAAGAAAGCACTTTTTACATCTATTTAACAGTAAACTTAAAAGATTTGGGATTTTTTTGAAACAGAGAAATCCATTTTAACAAGCAACATTATTGGCAAATGGAGTTATAATTAAGACAGCTGGAAAGTAAAGATCTAATTACATCGTTTGGCTGATAATTACAAATATATCAAAGGTATTTTCTCTAGGTGTGCTGAAGAGAAGGCAGGCTAAGTGAGACGTATCGACAAATCTCTGGATTTACTGCAACTTCTTGTTACATTTTTAAAATAACAGCACAATCTTAAGGAATGGAAAAGACTTAAACAAGATGCCAAAGGTCTCAACATAATGTTTGCTGGGAGGGAAAAAGCAAAGGTGAAGTACTGAGCTTTAAATATTGCTTTAACGGTGGTCCAGAATACAAACTGAACTTTCAGTCACAAGTTCAATCCATCCATAACACGATAAGGGATCAGAATGTCACAGAAAAAGACAAACTTTAGAGACTTTGAGGTGAATTCCTGCTTGAGAACTTTGATAGTTTCCTTCAGTCTTTGGACATAATGGAAATTAAGCAATCCAAGGACTAAACCTGCAGCAGAAAGGCAACATAAGGAGGTCTAAAGAGGCTCTTTTGTGCTGAATAAAATGATTTAATAAGTCTGTCTGGGTTGAAATCATCAACCTGGAGTGAAAATTGGAATGGAAAGATTGTTAGTGTTCTGGGTATCTTGTGGGGAAGAATCTAAACCATTGAAAAATCCAGTTTGGAGCATGATTAAGCAAGGACTTCTTTATTTTTCCTTGATTGTGGCGACAACCTATAAAATAAGTGCACGAGCACATCGCTGTACTAATGAGGAGTGAATGTTCACAAGTTTAAAACGGATTTAAAGGTGCTACGAGGAGAATCTAGTTCCGGCGACATAAAGACTCTGCTACCCATGAACACATGCGGCGACTGTCTTAATGCTGCATTCCAGTAACCTCTGAAATGGGAGTGACATCATCTCCGACTTATCAGCGTTCCAGTTGAAGTCGGAAAAAAAAATGCCGATCTACCAGGCTATTGTTAGCTGTTGTTAGCACGCCCTGCGTTGTTGTATGAAGAATGTGATTATCACTATGGCAGCATTTTTGTAAATATAAGTCTAACAATACTATGTATACAGCTTATCTAGAGCAACACACCCCAGTCAGAAGTGCAAATAAATGGATTATTACAGGAGCTAAATAACTGTTCACACTGGGGGCATCCATCTTTGATTGTTCCCAGTAGGAAATTCCGACTTTGGGGGACGTTCCAGTTGCAGTGTCCTACTCGGAACTTGGAAATTCCTACTTCTGACTACAACTGGAATGCACCAAAAGACATGACCCAAGCCAAAGCGTGTGTTTGTTGTGATGCTAATGAATGCAGCTCGGACCTTCCTCAGAGCTCTGCGTTGCTTTACAACTTCTTTTTTCAACAACTTACAGGATGCAAAGCGACGAGGTAATGTATTTCTTTCTAGTTACATAGCGGTAGTTTTCGATGTGTGACAACAAGCAATTTTTGGAAAACTTGGTATTGTAGTTTTGTAGCCGGCCATATATCGCTACTTACAGCCCGGTGCTCTAAGACGTGTCTGAATAATATAAATTTGCTGTAGTTTTAATTGTCTTGTTCCTGAAGTTGAGTATCCAGGCCAGTCCAGCTCTGTCCAACCCGACCGCGAAGCTAAGGAATAGCATTTATAGATAACCTATTTTGATGCTATAAAACTCATCTTAAAGTGTGTATTTCCATCAGGCAGATATCTAAAAGTGAGACTTTTTTGTTATTACTTAGAAACTCCTCATAGCATCTTTAAGTGAAGTTCAACAGCTACATAAAACAGAAAGTTCAGTATGTTTTAGGTGAGGATGTGTGGGTTACAAGCCAATATCTGCCTCTGGGTGGAGAGAACTTTACAGCTGTTGTTATCCTGTAGCACTGTGATTTTTTTCTCATGAAAGGTGCTTTATTAATAGATTTATAAAGGTGCTTTGTGTATAAATAAATACACAAAGGTCCAGTGTCTTGGATGTCTGTTGGCTGAAGATTTGAGTTAAGTTGAATTAAAAACTGAAATTTCCATCCCACTCTTTTCCCCTCCCCTTTAGAAATGCTCAGATCTGAGGGGGCGGAGCAACAGGAGGCTATGATAATAATCTCTGTGATGATTGGCTCTTCACACAATCTCTGATGGGAGGGGGGAGGCGGGGTTACAGGCCGCGTAGCCTCAAATATTAATGGTGTTTGCCTTTGAGAAGCAGAAAGCACACAGGTAGGTGGAGGCTGTAAAGCTATGACATCATAAACCATAAGAAGTGAAAACAGAGCATTTCTCTGTGAAGCATGTTTAGTAAAAGGGTCAAGCTCCTCTGCTCCCCAAAACCCTTACAACTAAAACAAAAGCAAAGAAAATTAATTTTGCACCATCACTTGATCTATGGCCTCTCCACCAATGGGAAGAAAGGTGTGCACCTCCATTCAGCATCATTCCAAGAAGTTATTTTTCAACAAAAAGCAGAAGAAAACTCACTATGACCCAACAACATATTTCAATAAGTTATTATTGTAGCTGCTGTTTCACAGGGAGTGATGATTTTTTTAAACAATCATCAAAAAGCAGTGTTTTTAACTCATCCCTTTAGGGTCGGAAGGATTAGGAAGGCCTGGATCAACTATTTGTGTCCCTCTCCCTAAATTTGTCAGCCTATAATTGGGCACCACATTAGTCAGAGACGATGGAAATGCAGCTTTAGTGTTTTTAAGGAAATCCAGCCAAAAGAAAAATAGCAACAGGGTGGAAACATTTACCATGAAAAGTTGCGCTTTGAACAATCAAACTGTTTCAACTTAAATTCACTAAATAACCCAGAAATCTCGACACTAAAACCGAGCTTTGTGTCAGTTCTCTCCATACAGAGGCAGAGCTAACTGCTGTCACTGTGGCAGCTGTGTTAATCGCTGACATTTACTAATAAAACCAGTTAAAGAATCACGCTGTCCCTTTAACATGAAACACTTAGAAAATGTGAATCTCTCCTCTGGAGCAAACCTTGACAAAAACTAGTGCACGCTGCATGAAGCCATTTTCCCTTTAACTGCACAGCATGTATATTCCACCACCGAGGGGCTCACAAACTAATCTAACAAAAGATTAATCAGTGTCAGGAAGTTGAATGTACGTAGCCTGGGTCAGTCAAACATCAGTGTAGGTCCATGTTTTAGATCGTGTAACTGTTAAATGTCTTTAACAAATGAGGTAAATTAAAACAAAAATAAAATACTGCTGATTTAGCTTCAAAACATCACCTGCAGAACAAACCAAAGACCAGCTTAACAGCTTTTCTCCCTTTTGTTTGAGATTAATTCAAAGAAAATACTGGTTTCCAATTAAAGATCCAATTTTTCACTCATTTTCAACTTTTCAAAAGTCTTGCCGTTCCCAAGAATATTTCTTTTGTTTTTTTCCAAGATTTTGGCACACATATTAACCCCTCTGTTTCAGTCCTGCTCAGAACAGCTTATTTTACAGTAAATCCTCAAGAGCTGTGTCAACCTGTGCTTCAGCTAAACAGCACTGTGCTCTAAGGTCTACTGTGGCTACAAAGATAGTCTACACATGGTTCTTCCAATGGAGCCAGCGACATGTCAAACAAACATGAACTTATGGAGAGTCTCCCATCTAAGAGGGTGGTTTGTCCCCCTAATGACATCACAGGGGGACATTTTGAATAGAATTCGGACAGATTTTCTGGAAGGCAGAGCAAGCAACCGAGGGGAACAAAAAGTTGGGTTTTTTAAGTGGGCAATGGATACATTATTGATACAAACTTTTCTTTTAAAGTGGGGTGCTGGTTTGGCGGAGTGATAAGGTTAAAATTCAGCAGTGGCGAGTTTGCAGAGTGTCCTCCACTACTCTCCGTTTCACAAGCCGATCCACTGTCCCTCTCTCCTGCCGATAGAGAACCTAAAATGCCCCTCAAAATAATCTTAAACATTTTTCTAAAGTGTATTTTGCATAATATGGGACTTTTGAGTTCTGACACCACATGGAGTCCATCTTTAGGTGAAATGTCCTGGATGTAGGACTTTAAAAAAAAGGAAGCAGCAGAGGTGGGCGGGGCCGAGCAGCCTATCTATCCACAGCTGGAACTGTCAGGTCGCCCTTTACTGTTGTATGAGTTAGAGTAATGCACTACGAGGGAACCTGAGTGACAGAACATACAACCAATGGCAGAAAATGATGACAGACCATCAAAAGTAAGCAGCAAAAACATGAATGACATACAGAGCAGCTTCCAGCAGCAGTTTCTGCATCGCTACGAGGCAGCTTTGACGTGTTATTACCTCCACCAAGGAGGTTATGTTGTTGCTGGCGTATGTTTGTTTGTTTACAAGATTATGGAATAACTACTGGATGGGTTTTGCTGAAATTTTCAGGAGATGCTGGTAATAGAAAAACTTAGAAATAATTAGATTTTGGTGGTGATCCAGATAACTGCCACTAACAAACAGCCATTCTTGTTCAATAACTGTCTAACTAGTAATGATACCAACATGATAGTCAAGGGGCCATGTTATAATGTAGGGCTGAAAGATTTTCCATATTTGGATCGAAGTCACAATTTTAGCAGTCGTGATCGCCAAACCTGCAATTTTTTTGCAGGACTCCTGATTGACCCAGGATCTGTTGTGTTAAATATTACAAATTTGCATTTAAGGAAGTGCTGGTAAGCAGTTCAACAACACAAAGTCTCTGTTTAGGAGAAGTTGGAAAATCCTTTAAATAATGAAGACAGATTGTTTATCATCTACATTAGATGATGAATAATCTGTTATGTGCTTTAGATCATTGATCTCCTTACTGTTGTCTGTACTGTAAAAATAGGGCTGGGTATCGATTCAGATTTTCGGGATCGATTCGATTCGATATTAAGAGGTCTCAAAACGATTCGATTCATGATTCAAAATTTGTGCAGTCTGGGTTATCTCAGTAAAAATAATGCTGTAAATGATTTTTTGACCTGGTGCATTATTAAAACTGTTTTTACATTAAGAACTGAACCCAAAGCAGATACATTAATCACATATTAATGATATGCATTAATGCATATTCTGCATGTTACTTGTTTTTTGTCCAACTTGTCTTTTCTTTCGTGCTTGTTAAATCTCAATAAGCCCAAACGTCAACTTTTAAACTCTCCAGTGGTGCCCCTATAGTGCTACTCGCTTCCTCCATGTTTTTTTTGACTGCTTGCAGTAACATCTCACCAGATCGTGTTCAGTGGAAAGCAGCGCTAAACGAGGGATTAGCAGGGTTGATACTACAGGCTGCTTCTCAGACCATCCAATGAAGAAAAAACTACCCACGTTAAAAGATCGATCTTTGGATTCTATGGATTGATTATGAGCCATTTAAAGGGAAATCGATTAAAATCGATTAAATTGATTTTTTTAAACCCAGCCCTAGAAAATAGTGAATTTTGCACTGAAGCTTGATTTAAAGATAATCATGAATCAAATTGAAATTGCAATATCTGTCAGAAAAATTGCACTAACATCTTCTCCTAAAATCTTTCAGCCCTATTGTGATGGTAACTTTATAATGGAACTATCGCTTCTTGATGTTACAGCTTAGTGTGAGCTACCCTGGCCGAGGTTTGCGCTCTCTCAGTGCTTTCTAGTTTAGTTTCTGTAGCGACTAAAACATGACGTGTCTGGTCAAGGCAGCTCTGTCACAGTATTTCCTACAATTAGCTATACTCATGATTACAATTACTACTGCTTTTAAAATTTTTGAAAATCTTTTACGCATTGTTGAAAAAATAGATCACTAGTCTTTTACGAAACTCTACATGTTGCACCTTTAAAGGGAAAATAACCAAGCGTGAATGAGACAGCGCTGTGTTTACCTTCGAGAGCTAGGCTGAGGCTGTTCAGGTTAAATCTGTCTAAACTGTGGGAGGAAAGGAGGGGAACAGATGAATCTGGAAATATAAGAAAGTATGGTTCTGTGCAATCCATCAGGCTTCCACGCTAAACGGACCACAGCAGTTGTCTTTGTTGACGTAAATATCACACTGCTTCGCTTGGCAACTTGACAGAGCAGACGTTACAGCAACAGGCTACAAAGTGTCTGACAGTCCTGCTGATTCTGTTTCTATTATCCGATCAGCCTCCTCATCACAGCCGGCCTCGAGAAGGGCCAGCCGTACTCGTTGGGAACGGGCCCGTTGACATTGCACTCGAAGAAAGAGAACATGGGGAACCAGATGCGAGCCCGTCGACTCTGCTGGTAGGCCCGGGTGTTGGCCAGAGTGTGGTAGTACAAGAAGAGTCTGGTGGTGATGTAGAAGGCGATGAACACGTCGATGGAGTAGTGTTCGTGTGCGGCCAGGATGAAGAAGATGCCGAAGAGGTTCAGGACCCAGGACAGCGTGTGGATGAAGTTCCAGCTTCTTGGCGTGTCTGTAAAAGCACAGATGGACAACATAATCAGTATTATTTAGTCGGAGTGGAAGAAAAAAATCAATCATATAAGTATCAGGATTTTTTGTTTGATGATTTTTGTTCAAAAATCTTTTTTTTTTCCAAATTAAAATGTTTCATTTTAGTCTGCGTTACTAAGCCACTTTTAAATGCAGTCCAGTCTTTTGAAGAGAGAGCATAAACAGCTGGTTAAAATATATTGCTGAATAAATCCTAAGAACAGACTCATGTTCGATGTGTATTTTTCCTGATATAGTCTAAGGGCATCGTCATTGCTCATCTTTTTCCCTGGTGTTAAAAAGCTAACTAAAGATTGCAAAAATCGTCGTTATTGTAGAAGTGCAATTTAAATCGAATTGGCACCTAAATAATCGTTAAAAATCGAACTGGGAGAAAAACGGATCAGCCCAGCCCTATCATTTAGTTTGAAATTTAACAGAAGCTATTTCAAACTACCGTTTTTAATTTGAAGGTTTCCCACATGATATTTAAGGTAAACTGTGAGACTGGTAATGACAAAATAATCGTGCTGTGCTTTTATTTAAACAAAACCTTGTTTAATTGTTGTTTAAAGTATTTTTATACATTATTGTTATGAATAAAATTAGCTTTTCTTTCTCCTAATTCTCCCCATGATATACTGTTAGTGTTTGGTGCACACTTTTAATACTGCCATCCCAAAATAAACCGTGTAAAAAAATAAAAATGATACTTATTAGATGTACCTCAAGACAGAAAAAGTCACGAGCAAGATGGCCCATAAATATGCCTCCATTTTTCTAATTGTAAGCTCTGCAGGGAACAATAAAAGGGCAAAAAATAAGTATTTTTGCCAAGTTAAATGATTGATTTACTTGTAGTTGTAGTAGTTGTAGTTGTAGTATTATGTAGATACAGTTTATCAGGGTTCCCACTCTTTTCTAGAAATCATTTTCCAGGATTTTTCCAGGACGTTTTCCAGTGTCACATAACCAACTGAAATCAGTGTTGCTGTGGGCAGTTTTCAATTTGATCTAGGCTTTTAAAAAACAAGATTAGAGGCTGATGACCAATATCTCTAGCTAGTTCCACCTATCATATTAAACTTAAGATTTGATCATTTCTAACTCCCCGACACGAACATTGTCTGCTCGCTAGCTTTTTGGTCTGACTTTTATGTAGCTCCTCACTATGATAAATGTATGTTTACACTTACTTTTAATCTTTATTTTAAAAAAAATTAAACAGATTTTGTTAGCCTATATTTTATTTTGTCATTTTTATTATTTCTTTTTGTCCCCATTGTGTTGAGTTTTTATATTTTATGCCTTAACTTGCATTACGTTATCTACTCACATTTTATGGCTCTGTGCACAGTAGTTACCAAGAACATTTATACTTCATTTCCTTTGTTTAATTTTTGTTCACTAACAAAGTAGATGGAAGACACATAATTTTCCAGCACAATTTAAGCTTTTCCAGGACATTTCACATTTTTCCTCATTTTCCATATGCTTTCCATGACTGGAAAATAGGGCAATAATTTTCCAGGTTTTCCAGGATGCGTGGGAACCCTGTTTATATTTTCAAACAGTGTTTCACTGGAATATACCAAAGTTTGTAGATGTATGACTGATTCTTGCAGATGCAAAGAGTAAAAATAATTTCTTAACGAGTCATTATGTTTTATTTTAGTTCACTGATGAATTGGATGAAAAATAATTTAGTTTTTCCTCATCCGTCAAAACCAGAAAACATTAAATGTTCCTAAGCTTTTACATTATACAAGATTGTTTTGAAAAAAATTCATGAAAAAAAACTCAAGTGTTTGCAAGTATTGTCAGAACATATGGTTCAGGGAATAAAAAATAAATAGCAGATAAAAGTTTCTCCGATTTAAAAACCAGACAAACATGAGGCTGAAGCTTCACTTTAACTCAGGTGTGATACCACAGCAGGACACTGGATGGCAGCACAGGAGCGATGGAGCCGTGCACAGTCAGCTGTTTCTCCCTCATGATTCAGACATTCACCTTGTGATGCCTTACATCATGACTTCATCATCGGGAACAGGAACTGTGTGCAAATATTTACAAAGACTTAAAACAATCTGGGAATTCCAACATTGGTCAAACATTGAGCTAATCTGAATCACAAAATCATGTGTGCATTACTCTGTTGAAGTTTTTTCTTACTTTAGATGAAATAGAGCCAACTAAAAATAAGTTAAAGAGATTTATGAACATATTAAGAATCTGTTTGGTTTAAATGTCACGTTTACATTTTAAATCCTTATATTTAGGTGATATAAAGTAAGAAAGTTGGAAAATCAATGACAGGAAACTTCCATTTTACTGGCAGCTAGTAAAAAATCTATCACAAGGAAATGGTTGAAAATGTTTCTTCTGATGTCAAATACTTATATTAGGAATTGCAAATTAGATTAAATCACCATATGCTTGTCTCAATTTTCAAATCGCAGAAGGTTCAATATTTTTAGCCCAAAATGTGTTGAACATTTTGGCACTGTGATGTAGTTTTTTGCAATTTCATGCTTGTTTTTATTTTTTTTACCTCTATTCATACACTTTTTTTCACACTTTTGGACCATTTTTACCTTTTTTTAACCCCGTTTTTACAACTTTATGCCTATTTTGCCCCCATTCATCTTTTTTTGGCCACTGTCAGAACCATTTCTGGAATTTTTACATGGTTTTTGAAATTTAATTTCCAATTTTGCTGGCATAATCAATTTTCCTGAGGCACTTTTGGATTTTTTAGACAATCTTTCCCCATTTTTTTGCAATTTCATACCTATTTTGCACCTATAACCTTTTTCCACCTTCATACCATTTTTACCCAGTTTTTACAATTTCATACCTCTCAAATCAAATCTTTTATCCTTACATTAATTTAATGTCATATTGGTTTTACTATTAAAAGATCTACTGCTCATGTTTGTTTAAGAATACATAAGATGAGGAACATTAAAACAGTTGCAGAGTAAATCGCAATATTGGGGGAAAAAAATCGCAATTACATTATTTTCTCAAATCGTTCAGCCCTAATATTAAGTGCTAATAGCAGAAAAGCAGGAGGTGGTTAAACCAGGAAAACCTACTGTGGAGGAATGGATCGATATAATTTATGATATGTTTATGATGGAAAGGATTACTTTTGCTTTAAGACTCCAACAAGAAACCTTTTTAAAAAGATGGGAAAGATGGATAATATCTGTCACGCCAATACGACCATCATTTGTCTGAAGTGAATTTTTGTGTCTGTTTTGTTTTGTTTTGTTTTCTTATGTATTCCCTCTGTAGAGGGCTTTATATGTCATTGAAATTTACCCCCATTATGTGTTATTTACTCGTGTTCCTGTTCTTATTTTATTGAAAAAATGGTTAAATGTAAATATACTGATACTGTAGATATAAGATGGGCCCTGCACACTTTTGGACTACTTGCTGAATCTGGGATACAATTGTACATCTACAGATGGTTAAATGAGAGATACAGTATGTATTATCATTGTTTGTGTGGACCTGGACTTTGACAATAAAAAAATATATTAAAAAAAAAAGGGGAATGGTTGAAGGCAGACCCACCGAACATTGAAGACTGGATGTTATAGATGAGATTTACATTATGGAAAAAATATATTTTCCCTTGAAATAAAGAGAAAAAATTCTATAAAATGTGGTCTAAATGAGTATGTAAAACCTGTAGGATCAGATTTTACTTTAATTTGTCGATAATTTGTGGTGACCCCTCTTTTCTTTGACAACTATGATGTTATTGTGGTTATGTGTTATAATGATGAGTGAACTAGAATTGGAAAAGTTGAGAGGCAGTTAAACATCCAGGATCTGTGTGGAGGAATCCTCAAACTTTGGCCAATATGTCACAAAGGATCTCAGAAAGTTTAAACAGTTAGAAAAGATGCTTTGTGCAATGAGAACTGTAGGAAATATAAGTGCCTTTCAAATAAAAAAGGAATTAAAAAAAGCAAAAATCTGTTAAGAGTTATGACTCAATTCCGTCCAAGTTTGCAACACAGAAAAGGTTATTTAATAAAACTCCATCATTAATCTCTGAATCTATAATTTTCTGTTGAAATAAAGGACTGCAGAGCATCAGAAAAACCAGACTTAGCTTGTTTTTGTCTTTTGAAAACTTGCTGTCAGGCACTGTTAGTGATTCTCTTGACCTTCACCTAAAGTATTAAAACTTGAATGGCTGAAGAAATGTTGAATTATCGGGTTCAGATTCAACCAGCGGTGAAAACAAAGCAAAATAATTTATGAAGCAAGAAAACAGAAGAGTCTGGAACACGAGGTGTTATGAAGGGAAGTTTTGGGTGGAGAAACAGAAATAAAAGAGCATTCTTGTCATGTTTATATTCATGTTGTTTATACTGTTAATGTTAAAAGTGTAAATTCCATGTACATAGTCTCACTTTTATTTAATTTTCTTTCATAAGGTAGTTGCTGCAGCTTGAATATTCTGCATGTTAAACCTGCTTACTCAGTTTTTTACTTGCTTCCTTAATTGTGTACCTAATCTTTTATCAGTTTTAATGTCTTCATTTGATATTCCAACTGCTACACTGTGTATAAAAGCAACTGAAACAACCAAATTTCCCCTTGGAGGTTAATAAAGTATTTCTGATTCACTTTGCTATTTCATGCTTTTATTACAACAAAAATGATTTTACAGATTTTAGAAATATCCTACTCCTATTATGAACTGACTGACAAAAGATCTTTTATCCTTTCAGAAGTCTCTTTTTGTTTTGTTTTGTTTTTCCACTTTAAAAACAACATATTCTATTGATGTGGTACTCCATCTGTAGTCTCACTTTACTTGTTTTATTTATTTTTCCTTCATCAGGACGTTGATAAAGCTTAAAGGCTGCACTCTGCAACCTACTTACTTAATTTTTCATGCCCTTATCTATTTTAATATCGATGTTTGATATTCCTACTGGTATATTGTGTTTAAGAGAAATGAAAACAGCCAAATTTCCTCTTGAAGATTAATAAAATATTCCTGATTCACTTTGCTGTTTCATATTTTTATTGCTAAAAAATGATTTTAGAAATTCACAATCACTAACAAGCTAAAGACCTTATATTCTTTCAGAACAGCTTCTTGTTTATTTATTAATTTTTATAAAATATATATATTCTTTTACGGTGGTAACTCACACTCCGTCACAAAGAAGTTGAGCATGGTGAGGACGACTGTGTGGCCGCTGAACATGTAGTCTCCACACGTGTGCACTCCTGTCAGGGTCATCCCAAAACCGCTCCAGATGGCCACGGCTCGCTGCAGTTTGGCCCACATGTCCCCATAAATCTGAAAACACAGAAAAACAATGAGGCTTTAGGCACTGTGAGGAGAAAATGTCCCATTCAGGTGTGTTTCAAGGAGAGATCATCATGCCCCTGTGAGGTTTTGACTTTTGTGTGATCGTCAAAGATGTAAAGCAGGCATCACAAAATGGTGGATTCTGGTGCGGATCCAGACCGAGACCAATCTCTACTAAATTAACAAGAACAGATTTTAAGGGAGCAATTTCTTATCGCGGATACGCAGCGAGCACTGCTACTCCAGCTAACACTAGAACGGCTACTATGGCCTGATGACAGGACCGTCATGCCATGAGTGCTCCTTAATATATGTTCGGTATTGGCCCTTTTCCATTAGCCCTACTCTACTCGACTCTACCCGGCTCTACTCTACTCGAGTTGTGCTGCTTTTCCCTTAGCCCCTGTCGCCTGCCCAACGGGGTGCAGTGTCGCTGTAAACAGAGAGCGGCACTGCGGTGATGTCATTTTGAGCGCGACACAACAATCTGTGGCTTTTTGTCACAAACCGAGTAAAAAAGGAAAGCAGAAGAAGGCTGCAGGTGGTAAGAAGAAATACCCCTTGAGAAGCACAGGAGAGTTTTGGAAGCTATACAACAGAATGAAGGCGAGGACGTGAGCAATCCAGCTGCAAAGAAAAGACCTATGAGGGTAAGCTGATGGTAGCTACCGCTAGCATGCTAGGTCGTGGCGCTCATGACTCATCGATGACGACATTTTCTGACCAATCACTGGCCGGCAGTTGGTGACGTCATCTTTTAGTATCGACTCTGCTCGCTTGGAACCAGAGCGGAGTAGGTACTAAAACTAGCTTGTTTTAGGAGGTACCAGGCTAGTGGAAACACGCTGCAAATCGAGTAGAGTCGAGTAGAGTAGGGCCAAGGCGTGCTAGTGGAAAAGGGCCACAAGTTTTCTGAAGCTTATTAGGTTGTTTTATGAAGCACTAAAGAGAAATGAGGCATTTAGCAGAGGTGATTTACCCGCCGTCATCGTGTTTGCAGCACGAGCTGCAGCAGCCATGCAGCTGCAAAAAAGTTGCAGTGCCAAATAATCTGCCTGCGCAACAACATGAGACCCTCGTCACCTGCAGTCTTTGCCATCAACCTGTGTGGGAAATACTGATGCAAGCTAACACTGTTTGCGCTGCAGTGCCGCTGCGCTCTCCACAGTCTGTTCCTGTTCTCTAATTGTTTACTAGTTGAGTTGATTATTTGTTCGTGTTGCGATTTAATCTAATTTGCAATTAATTGTTCAGCCCTAATGTGGATATATGTGGATCTCCTGCTGTGCCGTGCTCTCCAACGCTTCCACAACGGCGTAATGTATTCTGAACACAGAATGAGGAAACCTATATAACACTGTTAGTCATCAGCATTAAGAGAAGTCAGATCATGTGCTCCTGGGCTTGTGTGGGAAAGTAAAAGCTGTTCATAACTGCAAAAAAAAACACAGATGCAGAGAAAACTGATGTTCTCACCTTTCCTGAGCACTGCAGGTGTTGTCCTGGCACAGACAGGGAGGTGACGAACATGGTGATGCAGCGCAGCATGAACACCGTGCCCATCAGGCTGCACATGCGCCGTAAAAGGATGGACCTGCAAATAATTTAAAGACCAGTTAACTTTTGTCTTGGTTTCAGGTGTTTCAGGGGAGCTCAATCACAGCATGTCCTGACTGTACCTGTGTTTATGGAGCAGCAGAACCAACAGCCAGATGTTACAGAGGATCACTCCACACGCTTCAGCCATCGCAAAGGCCCACGGTATTCTAGGCACACTGTTGGAGCAGAAAGGAAATACCATCAACATCCAATCCATCCTCTAAAACTAGGCAGCTTGATTCATCTTTAAGATCAATTTGAAATGGGCTAGTTAAGTCTTTTTTTAATCAAGCTACTGTAAAGGTATATCTATTGACTGATATTTTATTTTCTTATTATCAATTATATTATTAATGTTAATTTTAATTATTTCTTTTTAAATTTCCATACTGTTTTTATTTTTCAATTAAATCATATTGATTATTACATTAATTTAAATGATTTCTTTTTAAAATGTTCATACTGCTTTTATTATTCAATTTATATTTTAATTATATTATTTTAAATTATTTCTCTTTTGATTTGAATACTGTTTTTATTATTTAATTATATTGGATTATAATTATATTATTATTAATTAATTACAATATTAATTTTATATTATTATTCATATAAGTGTTTTATTTTATTAGCTTTATCTTAATATTTTGATCATCTTTTATATAGTATCTAAGCAGGACGGACATTTGACAGCTGCAGTTAATCTATCATTTCCATACTTTGTTGCAATATTCCAATTTGCAATTGCTTTGTTAATGTGTAAATAATTCTTATAGTGTAATATTCAGTTTAAAATTCTAGGCTTTATATCGATAATAACGTGCATGCTGTTTTCTATATTTTAAGTCATTTTTTTTATTTATAGTTTCTGTCCCATTTGCTGCTGTAACACTGCAAATTTCCCTATGAGGGATGAATAAATCTATTATATTCTAATCTAATTCCGGCCAATATTTCATTGTATGAAATCATTTCCAACACAAGTCACATCCAGTGGTTTATATCAGGTATTGATGTTTTATCACTTTTATCACGTTATCTTCCTGTTTGTTATTTCTGGCAGCTCTCTCTGATCTCCAGGTGGGAACAATCTTCAGTGCTTAACTCTGCCTTAAATATTCTAAAACTTTTTCCCAGCATGTGTTTACATATTGACACAACTCATTTCATAAGCTCACATAAGCATCATATAAGCTGTTTTTCATCAAACCCATCCTATGGAACTTTGAAGAATATAATAAAACATGTGCAACAGTTTATACTGAATAAATTCCACCATTGATTCCCTAATATCTTTTCCAGCATTTGATAAAATTTTTTGTCATGCACCTTTAAGTGCCTTTTAATTACAAGTTAGTTGAACTGAAGAGGCTTTTTCCAACATATTTCTGGGTGTAATAAACTTATCACACAGCAGAAAAGGCAACATGAACAATCTATACGGCAATTTTCTTGTATTTGTTCAGAACGACTGATTTTTGTAGCCTTATTTGAGAATAAATCATGTAGTCAAAGTCAAGATTCTATCAAAATTAAACATTGCTCAACCTTGTAAGACTGCTATATGATTTCTTTTTCTTATATTTAACATGTGAGCCTTAGAAATCTTAGAAATCATTTATTTTAGCACTTAAATTGAACACCGGTGATTAAAATAAATCAACAATTCTGATAAAATTAAATGCGCTTAATGTATTTTTTTTCAAAACAGAATGACACAATGGGAGGAAAGTTTGATTCCACAGTAGAGACTTGACATTCAGCACAAAATATTTGTATATTTCAGCAGGTTATTGGTTACAAGTTTGGAAATATGACTGAGTTCCTTCTTTTAATGCCAAAATTAAGATCTTTTCAGACTTACTAAGGATCTACAGGAACCCAGTGTTAATAAAATTTTACGATAGTATCTAAAACAGGTATCCATGTTCAAATGACAATTATGTCTGACTTTTAAGGAAACAGCCAGGCTCCATACATTTCCCGTTCTTCGTGCCAATCACTAAATCTTTCTGAAAATTAATCTAAACCCAGAAATATTACCGAGAAGCTCAAAGCTGTGCTAGATGACAAAGTGGGTCACTTTAAAAACCACTCAAAGCTCCTTTTGAACCTAAGCTAGCCCATCAGGAATATGTGAGGACAATAATAGAAATGTGCTCCAAGAAAGTAGGGCAATTACAATGTCCACCATCTGCTGTGATAGTCTGACAGTTAATTAAAGCTGCTGCTTTTGTTTCACTTTATCTGCAGCATTTCAGTGGATTCAGGCTGATTTTAGGGAGCAAAGTCTTTAAAAAGAAGTTTGTAGCCCACCTGTCGAGGAAAATATCAGGCAGTGGAGGGTAGGTGCGCATGTCAGGGACCCTCTCGTGCACGATGACCATGACGAAGGAGGTGAATCCAAACACGAACACCACATAAACCGAGCTCAGAACCGTCTTCCAGTACTCTGGGTCCAGTCGCCGCGCCTGCTGCTTGTACTTCCCGTTGGTGTACTGGTGATACTCCTCTCCCACGGGCGCCGTGTCCGTGCTGTCGCAGTCTCTGCCGGGCTCGCCGTTACACAGCCAGTCCAAACTGCCCCCCGACCCCGACGGCGAGTGACCGTCGAAGGGGAGGCCCAGCTCCTCCAGCACATCCAGGTTCTGCTTCTGGAGCTTGCGGATGGACACCATCAGGCGCTTGATGTCACCCAGCACCTTGAGCTCCAGGGGCGGGGAGCGGAGGTCGTACTCGCTGAGGGCGAGCAGGCTGGTGCCGTCCAGCCGGTGCTTGTTGCACAGCAGGTCCACGTAGTCGCAGAAGCCCTCTTCCTTCAGCCACTTGGCCACGTGTTTGGGCGTCCAGCGGCGGACGCTCTGTTGGGTCATGATGTCCTCGCTCTGAGGGCTGCAGGAAACAAAATCAGAGGTTAAAAGTCTGAATAAAATAACGCTGCTTCAGTCTGGGTCAGTTCCTCAATGAGTTCATCTTGAGGAGAAGTGAGTTCCTTTTCTTTCCACTGAATCAGCAAAAATTCACTAAAGGAGACTTTAAACTGGGGCTTAAAAATACGTAGAAAGAAATTAAACCAAAACTTTTAAGACCAAAACTGAGAGAAATTGAGACAATATATATTAGGGCTGGGTTAAAAAAATCTATTTAATCTATTTAAATAGATTTTCCTTTAACTGGTTCCTAATCAATCCATAAAATCCAAAGATCGATCTTTTAACTTGGGTAGTTTTTTCTTCTTTGGATGAGCAGAGAAGCAGCCTGTGGTATCAACCCTGCTAGTCTGGTGTGATCAGCGTTTAGCGTTGCTTTCTACTGAACAAGATCTCATGAGATGTTACTGCAAACAAACATGGTGGAAGCTCTATATGGGCACCACTGACAAGTTTAAAAGCTGATGTTTGGATGTACAGTATTTTAGATTTAACAAGTACAAAGGAAAATACAAGTTGGACAAAAACAAGTAATATGCAGAATATGCATTAATGCATATCATTAAAATATGATTAATGTAACTGCTTTGGGTTTAGTTCTTCATGTTAAAACAATTTCTAATGATGAACCAGGTCAAAAGGTCACTTTTTAAATTTACAGCACTATTTTAACTAAGATATCCCAGACTGAATAAATATCAAATTGAATCGTGAATTGAATCGATTTGAGACCTTGTAATATCAAATCGAATAGATCCAGAAAACCTGAATCGATACCCAGCCCTAATATATATAGCACTGCAGAAAAGGCAATCCTCAGGGGAGTTGGTTTCTACAAAAAGTGCTTAACTGTTTAATATATGATCCTATTATTGTAAAAAAAAAACAGTATATACTGGAAATATCAGTTTAATAGGATATTAAGTGATGTTTCAAATAATGGTTATAATTTAAACATACATTAGAGTCATTTTTGACCCGATCTAAAATTCCATATGTCAATACAGCAAACAAAACACTGAAGATGCCAGACCTTAGGGCTTAGCTTTTCCTGCAGCCTCACAGTATGCATATTGTGATATTTATTATACATAAAGGAAAGTTCAGCAAGAACAAGTTATATAGATCCAACAACTTAAAATACTCAAATACAATCTCTTTCTCTCCACTGAATTAGCAAAAAATTCTTCAATTTGCAAAAACACGGAGAAAAAAAAAAAAAAAAAAAAAAATCGAACTTAAAACTTTTAAGGACCAAAACTAAAAGAAATTGAGACAATATAAAGCTCTGCAGAAAAAGAAGGCAATCCTCAGTAGGAAAATTTTCTTTAAAAAGTGCGAAATTGTTTATTATATGATCTTATTATTGTAATAATAATAATAATAATAAAACACAGTAAATACCATAAATAGTTTAAGAGGATGTACAATAATGGTTATAATTTAAACAAACATCAAAGTAATTTTTGACCTGCTCTGAAAGTCCATAAGTCTGAAGAGACCAAACACAAGGGCTTAGTTTATCCTGCAGCCTCAAAGCATGCATATTGGGATATGCATTTATACATAAAGGAAAAATCAGAAAGAACAAGTTATGCAGATCCTACAACTTAAAATACTCAAATACAATCTCTTTCTCTCCGCTGAATCAGCAAAATTCTCAAAAGAAGATGTTAAACTGAGGCTCAAAAACATGTAGAAAAAAAATCAAGCTTAAAGCTTTTTAGGACCAAAACTTAAAGAAATTGAGACAATATATAGCAATGCAGAAAAAGGCCATCCTCAGTAGAGATATTTTCTTTAAAAAGTGCTACACTGTTTAATATATGATCTTATTACTGTAAAAAAAAAAGAAATAAAACACAGTAAATACTGGAAATATCAGTTTCATAGGACATTAAGTGATATTTCAAATAATGGTTATAATTTAAAAATATATTAAAGTCATTTCTGACCTGATCTTACATTTTATGTCAATACAGCAAACAAAACACTGAAGACACCAAACATTAGGGCTTAGTATTTCCTGCAGCCTCACAGTTTGCATATTGTGAAACATATTTATATGTAAGGAAAAAATCAGCATGGGTAAGTAATACAGATTCTACAACTTAAAATACTTAAATACAATCTCTTTCTCTCCAGTGAATCAGCAACAGTACCCTAAAGGGGATGTTGAACTGGGGCTCCTAAACATATTTAAAAAATCTAAAATAAAATGCCGACCAAAACTGAGAGAAATTAAAACAATATTAAGAAATACAGAAAAAGGCACTCCTCATTGAAGTGGTATGTAAAACTTTTCTGGATGAAGTGCTGAACTAAAGTTTCCTATGTGATCTTATTACTTCACAAAACATAGTTAATCGGAATTTTATCAGTTTAACAAGATATCAAGTGATATTTCAAATTCTTATAATATAAAAAAAAAATACATGAAACTCATTTTTTCCTGGTTTGAAACTCAGTATGCCAACAGTTTACAAAAAATAAAGTTTTAAATGCTGTGTTTACAGATTTCTTTTTAAATAGTGCAGTATGCTTTTATCAATATCAACATGTAAATATATGGGATTATAGCCACGTGGTTGATTTCCATCTCCATAAGCCTCCTCTTTTAAGTTCTAGTTTTTGAGTTAATTCTATGTATCTTGTATTTGTCATGCTGAGAGCACTGTGTGAACTGCTATTGGATGACAGAATTTCCCTCAGGATCAATAAAGCATCGGTCGATCATGTTATTGTTCCTTTAATAGCTTCTAAAAGTGTCAATCCAAGAAGTTATCTTAACCTTAGGATAAAGCAAAAGCAGATTATTAACGCACTGTAACAAAGACAGTTTTAACTGTCTTATTAAAGAAAATCATTTGAATTACTGTTTAATTTAAAACAGATTTTATTTAAGTTTTGGCTTTAATATAAGAAAAACACACAGTAGCTACTGTTTTAGCTTACAATCATGTTTTATTTTTGTTATAATTTCACTGATTCTTTTGGAAAAGGGCATATCAGATATCAGCCTAAAATGTTAACTGTAGGAATCAGCCAGTATTGACATGATGCCGATATTTACAGCCAAAACATCGTCCACAACTCTAAAAAATATCCAAATGTACCTTGATGCTCCACCTCACTACTTCTGCATGGGTACATGTATCAGTCAAACCTACAAAAATATACTTTAACTCTGAAAAATAATTTCATAATTAATTCATTTGCTTGTTGTTGAGTTATTTTGAGTTTAGTACACTTTGTTTCTTTTTCTTCTCATATTTTTATTATTAACTCTATTTGGGGAGGTATCTTGGATAAGCCCACTTTGGGGTTTTTTTCACCTCTCCAGCACTATCTTGCATTTTTTTTTTATTTCTATGCCAATGTAATTGTTTCTAATTTATGGTGCAAATAAATAAAATAAAAATAAAATAAATAAATAAAGCAAAAAGCCCAATATCATAAAGACTTTGTACTCTTGATGAAAAAAATCCACAATAATGAGTTCAGAAGAGTCTGCAAAAATCAATATTGTGCATTCCTGGTTCTGTTATACTGAGTAAAGCACTTTGATCGGCCTTGTTGCTGAAAGAGGCTTTACAGAAACTTTCCGAGCATGTCATACAACACTGTCATTAAATCTGAAACTGTACATCCCTAACAAACATACAGTTTACAGTAAAATTGTGCAATACTTGAGGATTGTTTTATTACACCTGTTACTGTTATTACAGTCTTGGGGAACCTTTAAAGAATCAGCCGGTCTCCAAAACAACATGTTAAACTGTGAAAAAGCATAGCCTTGTCTCAAAATATGACTGACCTGGATTATTCTATGGAAATAATGAGGCTGGAAACATTTCGTGAGCTTCACTGATGAGTCACAGTCAAACCTAGAGTAAACAGTTTGGGAACAAAAAGTTTTCCAAGGAAAGTTTGCGCAATATAAACCAAATCCTTCAAAATGTGGGTAAAGAAGCAAAGATGCTTCCCAGAAAATACAGTTTTAAGAGAGAGATTGTTCGTATGCAAATTATATTTTAGCCTAATTTGAGCAACAATTTTCATGATTATTTTATGAATCATTACACACTGCAAGTATGTCTGCCTAATCAGCAGTCATGTTATGTTAAAACAGTAACCTCTGAGGTTTCAGGACTGGTTAAATTTATTAAAAGCCCCGAGTAACATCACTAATGGGCAGATAACCCACCTGCAAATTAACCCACATCACAGTGTATCTATGAGGAGGGGCTGGTGGCTAGTTGTGCCAGTTTATCATATCAAGCAGTAAAATAATAAACCAGCCTCGTGACATGGGCTGTGTGCTACCACAAACCTGCCAAATATCAGACATAAACCAAACGAAACCATCATCCCCTCAATCACAACAACCCTGCTCCCCCATCAGGCTAATTCATCCCAGGCTAACGTTAGCCTAGCATGCTAACTGCTAGCTTCATCAAGGCGCGCCTATTCCGCTAACTCACCCGGGCTGAGGTGAACCAGAAGCCGACACAGACTCTTGTATATTACGCTAGCCAGCCAAGTGGCATCCTGCGAGAATACGGAGAATCAGAATCAGCGTTTTCGGCAACAACGCTGGCTCAAAGGAAATCATTTCGCCCTGGCTCGGCGGTGGTTAGCATGCACTGTTGACACACAGGGCGGTAATGTCCGGAGTAGATGCGCAAGAGGAAAAATTAGCCACGCAGGGCTGAGCTAATGCTAACAACAGCTACATCTACCGGTGGAAAGTGGATACTGAGTGTATTTAATTCTGTTGCTCGAGTGTTTTTTAAAGAAAGACGATATTCTTGTGTATTTAGACTCCCTAAAAATAAAATATTGTTGAGAAAAACGTCAACTTAATTTCCCCCCCCCCATCAAAGACCAATGTAAGACCCTTCCTCATTTAGCAATTAGCACTTTGCCAACAAACTTTCTCAAGTAGCTTCAGAAACTTGATCTTTAAAATTGATATTAGAGAGTCTAAATTGCACACACATATTGGAAAAGTTGGGGGAAATGCTCAAATTTGGCAATCTGTCCAAATTGTGCCAACTTATTTGGACAATTTAGACAGATAAACTACATTAATTTAATAATTAATACTGTTGGGCTGTCAGCCTATTTGTTGATTGTACTATGTTATTGTAAAAAAATACTTCTTTTTAGGGTGAATTGTATTGTAAGGGATTGCAGTTTCTCAAATGACTGTAGTATTAGAGATAGGCTGCCTCTTTCCATGACCAACATTTACTGAAGAAGTCTTTCAAATCTATTAAGAACTTCTCAAGTGATGGGCAAAAATGTGGAAAACTGCCCTTTACAGTAATGTTAACAACTCCTTAAGAAAATATTCCTTGATCCAGATTTGAATCACCACAAAAATCCAAAATAGAAAGCACTCGGAGAGCACAAAGCTCTGTCTAGGTAGCTCACATATTGCTCAATATATTCCTTGATTCTGAGTTATGGTTGTTATCTGGGTGACCAACAAATTCTAATCATTTTTAGGTTGGGCCATTACCAACATCTCCTGAAATTTTTAGCAAAATCTGTCCAGTTTTTTCTCAATAATTGTCAAACTGATAAAAACATCAACATGATTACGAGTGCTAGGTGTGGGTTATCAGTGCTTTCTAGTTTACTTTTATTTCTATTTTATTTCCATATGTGTCACAACTGTCTTTGTTTATTTGATGAAAATAAAATATTACGAGAGAGGAGTGGGATGAAGTTTGCACCCAGGCACACCTTGTAACCAATTCTTATACATGGAGGGAATTTAAGTGGAAGGTAGTTATGAGATTTTTTCGGACTCCAGGGGCGGTGGCAAGGATGAATCCGGTATACTCAGATAAATGTTGGAGAACAATGTGGCGATCATGTAGGGACCCATACTCACATATTTTGGACATGTGAAAAAATTAAGATTATTTTGGAATGATATCTTCAAAGCTCTTAGTATGATATTTCAGCAGAAACTTGTAATTGATCCAAAAGCAGCTATACTTGGCCTAGTGCCTGTAGGCATTGAGGGAAAAGCAAAAAAGTATCTACTACAAATACTAACAACAGCAGCAGTAAAATGCATTACAATCAAATGGTTAAAATCTGATCCCCCATCATACAAGATGTGGATTGAGAGGGTTCAGGAAATTCAGGATATGGAGCAAATAACATTTGCCTTGAGATTACAAAGAGAAACTTTTGTGACAAGGTGCTGAACCCATACTAAAGCAATGAACTTCTATAACAGTTTCCATCAATTACATTCACATGAACTTCACTACCCCCCCCCCCCCCACCCACCTTCCTTTCAATATATTTATATCAATGAATTTATTCATGAAAAAATCTTGAGTGTGCAGATCCTTGGACTCTTGAATATTGTATACATTGTATACCATGTCTTTGCCTGTATTATTCTTTGTTGTGTGTCCTTCTTCTTTCAGAAAAAAAAACTATAATGGAATTATGTATATCATTACTGTATATGATGTTTCTTCAATAAAAATTAAGTTCAAAAAATAAAATATTACAAAAAAGGTTGCACTATTCAGCCGAGCAGGTTTTACTCTCTCATACCATTTTAAACCTATTACTCATTTAAGTAATTGCTGACCTTGTATTTAACACTCACACTGGCTGTTACTTGAGGCCTCTTGGAGCACGAGGTGTCAGGGTATATTGCCTATCTGTACCAAAACCTCAGATGGGCCATCATAAGACTTAGAGGTTTGACCTACATTTGGGAGACGTGTTGCAGATTTAATTTTAGAACAGGAACACCTGCCACTGTCAACACGGCTGTTTCAGAGGGTTTGAAAATCCATGTTTGGGAGAGAAAACACTAAAATTCTTTGTTATATGGACAAACATGAACAATCTGCAGGACAGTAGTTCGTCTCCCTCTGTGAAGGAGCTGGTGAAGGTTTTATACGGTGGGAAAAGGTTTGGAAATCCTGTGGATGAAGTCTGGCCGAACTTATTCATGGGGGACATGTGAGTATGAAGCTAATAACTTAAATAACCAAAGATCAGGGCCCTTTGATGCCTCTCTAAGCTGATCTCCTGCTCTCCTCCACAGGTCTGTAGCCAATGATGTTGTTGAACATGTTGTGAACGCAGCTCATGGGAGGATGCACTGTCAGGGGAGTCATGACTTCTACGGCTCCTCGGTGGATTATCATGGAGTGCCTGCTGATGACTCACCGTCCTTTGACCTCTCGCGCTATTTCTCCCCCACTGCCGAGTATATTCAGAGTGCACTTGACACAGCTGGTGGTAAATACCCATCCTGCTCTTTATTCTCGATCTTTTTTCGACTGGTCAGGATGTTTCTGCCAGTCATGCCTCATGATCGGGAGGGTGCTGCCAGGAATTTCAAGCCTCATAAAAAAGGTTTCACATTTTGCCCCGTCACAGAAATCCAAAGTGACTCTGCACACTGCTCCAGCTACACCTCATTCTTCACTCGGGAAGGGTATTTAAATCAGCATCAACACCTCCAGTACCTATCATCCATTTTGAATGGAATGAAACCTTATACAGATAGCAAAGTGCTCACTATGATCAACATTAAAGTGTTTAATTTCCAACCAATTGTGACAATTAATCAAACCTGATTGAACTATGACATGATCAACATTGAAAGAATGTTTAGTTGTATCAACATTGATTTGACTATACACACGGTGTCCATAAAGTCTCTTTACAATTTAAGCTATTTATTACAAAGGCAGTTGATGAGATATTTTAACCAGATTTGTTTTATTTTAATCAGTGTTTAAGTTTTTATTCACATTTAAAATTTGTCTTTTTCTGTTAATGGAAGGAACGGCTTGTTTTACACGATTGATGTTTTCCTCAGATGCTCTTCACTCCTCTCTTTATCCAACACTGTCCCTGTCTCCATAAATTTCTTGTTTCATGCACGAGTTGAAGGACGTCATGGTGGATCTCTTCCATACTCAGTTCTGTTGTTTCGCTGAGTCTGCACATCTGATTTTGTCTCAATAAACACATTGTGCCTTCTATTCAGGAGTAGCCATTTTTAGGGGTTCATTTAACAGCTTTCCTTCCATTAACAGAACACCTGAAACACAACATTTTAATGTGAATAAAAGCTTGAATAAACACTGATTAAAATAAAACAAATCTGGTTAAAATATCTCATCAACTGTCTTTGTAATACATTTTTAAATTGAAAAGACACTTTATGGACATCCTGCATTTATGCACTGCATTAGACATTAAAACAATGTTATTAATAAATGGGCCATTTCAACACTTTTCAACCTACCTATTTATGTTATAGTTCAACAAAAAATCATGCCAAAGTAGCCTACTAGTCAGTGATGCCACAATTAGACAAGTCTGAAGTAATTCCTGCATAACTTTAAGACACCAAATAGAGTAAAATGACTTGATGATTATTTTTTTAAATGAAGCAAATAAGAAAACACACAGACCAAGGTTCAAATGTTAAAATGGTCCAGTCAGTATGCTATACAGCACTACTGAAACAATGTCAATTCATTGTAGAGCATTTCAACAATTCAACTGCATCATCTAAACAACACTGATTCAGAGACAATTTCTCAAACATTGAAATGATAACTGTAGTTAAACATTGAATAAACATATATTTTTTAACTTCAACCAAAAATAACCAATCTGACCAAAATCCAACGTTAAAATAATGTTTTTTGCTATGTGGGAATTTACTTCAAATAAATTAAAAGAGAGCTAAAAACATTACATACAATATGTTCGAAAAGGAGTGGAAGGAAGTAAAACCTCTAAAGTCCCATCTTTTCTCCATCAGTTAAACATAATTGTCTCTCTATTTTACAAAAACAGTTTCTATGTAATCATTTAGTGATCTAAAAATACAAAAAAACAAATAAACTAAAACAAAACAAAAGGCAACCTAATTTTGAACTGATCCACATGCTCAGGCCAAAAAGTTTGACACCATCATAGGCTTGTTGAATTCTGTTTTGATAAAATGAGGAGGAGGAGAAGAGCGTGCAGTGAGGAAACAACATGTTTGACGGCAATTTGGGCATCAACAAAAGTTCAACTGAAGTTCGAGAGCAGTACGAGAGTGATGGATGAAAACAAAAAGTTTCAGTAAAGCTATAAAAAGTTTAAGAATATCAGTGTGATCGGACCTTTTACCAGTGTATTGTGTACTTCCACCTGAGTAACACAGCTGCTTAAACTGGTATGAAGGTGGACTGGTTCACTAGAAAACACAGTTCAACATAAAATGTGTCTGATACCCAAATTTTAACATGTTAATATGCTTTTAAAAGGATGGATGCTTACGAAGAAGTACTGCAAAAATAGCTGGGGACCATAGCTCAAAAATTTCAGATCAGTTTTTACCAAACAGAAATACAGACACCACAGCCACAGAAATGGGTGAGTTACTGTTAAAAGATGTGGAAAACGGATATCTTTCATTGTTGACAATTGTTGAAAAATTCCTGGGTCAACAAATGGAGTCTGATCAGCACCAAAAACTAATCACTTTTTCCTCATGCCATGACCAACAATCCCTGAAAATGTTGTAAAAATTAATCAAAAAGTTTTAAAGTAATTAGTAAAAATGTGAAAAACTGCCCAATCTTTTAATGTTACCTATTTCCTGGATCATCTGGATTCAGATCTCCACCAAAATCTACTCGAATGGTCCTTGGCCCATTTTTTAACAATCGTGAAAATGTCATCAAATTCTGTTTAACTTTTTAAGTTATCCTGTTCACAAACAAACAAACAAATGCTGGCACAAACTTCACTTCCTTGGCAAAGACAATAAAGGTTTACCTCATCATCAAATGAATATATTTGTTCATCCTGCCAGTATTGCAGACAATATTTGGGATATTTATGGAAAATCTAATGACCAATATGTAAAAAAAAAAGTCATACAAGCTAAGGATGCACTGAATATTTGGTGACCAAATATATTTGGCTGAACATTGCAGAAAAAGCCATGTTCAGCCTTCAGTGGAGTGAGGTAAAAGTGAGGCCGAATAGTACCGTTTGACGCAATGATGAAATCAACTACGTCATTGTGTGTAACTGTGGCTAAGCAGACTTGTGTCAAAAGGACAATAATTCATTTGTTGTGGGTTAATCCACTTCAGTGCACTTTAGTTTCTTATTTTAATGCATGTTTTGTTTTGTTTGAAGGCCTAATATGAATGAAAAACTTTTTTGTGCTTTTTTTTGAAAAGCAAAGATTACTTATGCTGCGTTCCAGGCAACCCTTAACTCGTGTTTGTGCCACCTGTAACTTGTGAAAATGCACTAGAATGGTAGTTGAACTCGTAACTTCCGACCCGTGAACTCGTACCAGATCGATGTACTCCGAGTTATGACTTGTGACGTCACATCACTGCCTAAACAATAAGGCAGCCTCTTAATGATGACAAACACTGTAAAGTATAAGCTTCTGTTACATTATGCGCCATTTCCCCGCTTCTGTTTCACTCAAATTAGTTAGTTGATAAAGCATAAATCTTATAATACCTGCCATGTTGGTTAATTTACATACCAGAATTCCTTGCACTCAAACCGAAGTCGTGTTTTGCCTGGAACGCTTTCAGGTCAGGACTCTGAGATTTTAACTGGGAATTATCCGAGTTACGGGTCACCTGAAACGCAGCATCAGCCTTGCAGAGCAGACGGACCTGCCTGATTCTGAAATCCAGCAGGTCCATTTTGCCAGCCTCTGTTGTCCAACAAATTCACTGGGCTGAATTCTTAACGGCCCAATCAGGGAAGAGAGGCGGGAGCAGCAGAATGTGGACGTGACGACAACCGGATGCTGATTAGCCTATTGTCCTAATGGCTACTCAGTAAAACTTGGCGAAATCTGCCCTCCTCAGAAGTTTACTTGTAGGGATTGTCTTTGACGAGGTTCATGTCACATTTAAGTGTTAAATGAATCATCTGTGCGGTACAATTTAGTGTAAGACGATAGTATAAGGCCGTTAGCAGCTAAGTTAGCGGCTAACGGCTAATGGTCATTAACTGTTGTTAGCTGTCAGTGGCTAAGTTAGCCACTATGGCTACTGTCCATGACCTGTTTTTAACTGTTGTTAGCCATTAGCCGCTATGTATGCTACATTATAGGAGGCAACTCTGCTTGATGTGGATTGGTCTGTGATGAATGTGATGAGCAAAACGATTGTCCAATCACAAGCTTGTGTTTTTTTTTTTATACGTTCTGCCCTAAAAACAAATTCAAAGGGCTCCTACCCAGATGGACTAGTGAAATATTTCTGGAGCAGATATATGGAGCTGTCCATCTGGCTTGTCAGGTTGAAGGTTACTGGAATATTAAAAAATGTCTGCCGCATTGGATATTCGGTATACGGCCAAGTGTTTATATTTTATTGGCTTCGGCTTCGGCCATAAATTTTCATTTCGGTGCATCCCTAATATAAGTCAATACCTTTAACAAACTTTTTGGGCTACTATTTGCCGCAACCAATATTGGTCCGATAATATTGTGCATCTCTAGTTATTGCTGTTAAAATTCCCTGTAATAAAAGTTTACAGTCGTTTTGATGACTGCCAAAACATGAATAAGTCCTGTATCCATGTTTTTAATTTGCAGTTTATGCTGACTTCAGTTTGGACCTCACATATATGTTATCCATGCACCACTCTATTCTGGAGAAAAGTGTCTTTTGGTGCTTCTCATTCACCATAAATATAATTTCACTGGAGTTCAGAGATACACAAGCTGCCTGCATGACAGCTGAATTATCACCATCTTAAAGTCACATAAAAACATCCCATCATGCTTTAGCCCGTCTGTATTTTTCCTTTTCTCTTCCAGCTCGTGTTTTCGTTCACTGTGCTGTCGGGGTGAGCAGGTCAGCCTCCCTCGTCCTGGCCTACCTCATGATCTACCACCACCTCACCCTGCTGGAGGCTGTTCAGAAGGTCAAAGAGCGGAGGTGGATCTTCCCTAACGTAGGATTCCTCAAACAGCTCCGTGCTCTTGATATGAAGCTGCGTATGAGTAATCCTTCACACGAGAACAAATAGATTTTCTAATTTACCAAAGACTTTCTTTTTCCTGAAATTCAGACTGTGCCGGTGGAGGGAGACGCAGCCCTTTGGTTTTAATCAGATTGATCCCAGAATAATACGGCATCAATTGTTTTCTCCTCGGCTCTGGTGGTTTGTTTCCTGTGACTCATGATATTGACCCTTATATTAATAAGGGATCAGTTTGATGAATTCACCCTGAGGAAAAAATCCATTTAACTCTGAATATTAAACCTAAATCACTTACTTAACCTTTGCAACACAAGAAGAAAATCCTCTTTGCCTGTTTTATCTGTAATTTTCTTCATTTCAGTGTCGGCATAGATAAATCGAAAATGTCATTCACTAATCTGTTTTACAATTAATTTAAAACTTTCATCTGTTTTATCTCAAAACAAGCAAATCTCATTACATTTTAATTGCAATAAACTTACCTTTTTATTAAATTTAACATTTAACTGCCATATTGTCCCAGGAAATCAAGACTCCTTAATAACCTAATTGATCTTAATGGTCGTATAAATCTTGAAGATGTTGCAGGAGCAGCAAGAAAAACGAAATTATCTATATTACAGTGTTAAAAACCAGCATTATTTGATCATTTCCAACAAACTACCTGGTGTAATTTCCAATAATGATTTCAGCAGGTCTTGTTAAATTTTTTTTGTGTGTGTCTTGATATAAAAATGTGTAAAACTACATTAAATAATCAAGACTTTTAATGCTGCTCTTTATTACTGCTCCTTTTTTTAAGAACTTAGTTTTTACATAAATTACATCATCAAATACAACAACATTTTCATTTTTGTCCTTTTTTTCCTTTTTGGAAGAGAACTTTGAACATAAGATTAAAAAATGACAAAGACATTGTGCTATACAATAAACAAAACAAAGGATCTGTACTCTGATAACAACTTTAAATAAAAAAACTTAAGATAGTTGAGGTAACTACACTGATTTCGCTTGTAACACAATGAAAATGTGTTGTTTTGTTTACTTAAAATGCATGTAATGTCAGGGTTATTTGGTGCATAAATAAAGCATACATGTCACAGACCAAGGCCCGTGGGCCAAATCGAGCCTGAGATATATTCAAATGAGGTCCTTAAAATAGTTGTCTATGTCTCATAAAATTAGCCCTTTGTTACATAGCACTCACACTAATAGCCTATACTACAAATCCCATAGTGCAATGCAGCAATGAATCAGCTGCCATGCAGTTATGTTGCCTTCCATTAACATCGGAACTGGGAAAAGTGGGAGTGACGTCATACTCGAGTTATCAGCGTTCCGGTTAAGTCAGAAAAGACATGCCGATCTACCAGGCTATTGTTAGCAGTTGTTAGCACACCCTACGTTGTAGTTCACAAATCACATAAAGAATTTAAATAACACTATTGCAGCATTTCCATAGATACAGGTTGAGCAATACTGAGTATACAGCTGATTTAGTGCAATGCACGCTGGTCAGAAGTGCAAGTAAACTGATTACTACATTAGCTTAATAACTGTTTACACTGGGGGCAGCCATCTTTGATTGGTGTTGGCGTTCCAGTTGAAATTTCCAACTCAGAACTCGGAAATCCCGACTTCCTGTAACAACTGGAACACACCATTAAACCAGACCCCCATTCATTCCCCCCGAACACCTCTTACTTCATTTGGGGTAATGGGAGTCTATTCAAGCTGTCATTGGGCAAGAGGCAGGGTACAGCCTGAACAGGTCACCAGCCAATCACAGGGCCACATAGAGAGACAGGCAACCTTTCACTCTCATACCTAAGAGCAATTTGGAGTCACCAGTAAACCTAATAAGAATGTTTTTGGTCTGTGGGATGAAGCTGGAGTGCCTGGAGAGAACCCACACATAGGATCAAACCGGCAACCTTCTATTGTGCCACCCTCCTCCAACCATTGCTTTAATTTCACTCTGGTCACAAACTGCCTACAAATAAAAATGTTGAGATTCTTATTTCTGATTAAAACATAAATGTTGATCATGTTTGCTTGCATTTCGGACTGTATTTTAACTTCTAGCCTCTTCTATGATTGAGTTTGATGTTATTGATTGTACATAACTATCTTTACAACTATATAGATGTGGGGTCCTTTTTGAAAATAAGATGCAACATTACAAGAGGCTCACTTTTGATGTATTTATACTTAACATGGTGCTAAATGCAACGCAACTAATGCAGTGGTGGCTGCTGGTCATTTAAGGAGGGGAAGCTCATTTTTTTCCGGCCTACATCATAAATTTCTTTATTTATTTAAATGTAAATTCTACCCTCTGTTCCTTTTCAAGAAAATGATCTGTGACCCTGTCGTACCAACTAGGTGTCTTTTCCAGGGATTTTACCAGTGTTCTCTCAATGGCCAGCAGAGCTAGACTGCTTAAACGGCCTTGGCCCATTGTGTTGTGGATGTAAGACTTGAGCCGCTTTAAACAGGAGAAGCTCCTCTCCAGAACAACTGAATGTAAAACTTAGAAGATGCTCCGGTGGAGGGTTATACTTCAAGATCGCTGATTGGCTCATTTCACTGTCAATCAAAAAGGGATTCAGCCTCAGACAGATCATCCAATCATCATGCAGAAGCCGAGTGTCCAGGCCAGCCCACTGCCTCATAGACCCCCAGAGATGCTGAGACCAGCGTTTATCCAATGACTGTCCAGTTTCCACAGTGGAACAACCCACTCTACGCTTCCCCATCGAAGTCAGAAGACGCTCAGCGTCCGACTGTGTTAAAGCGCTGAGACGCTGCAGGGATGAATGAGAAGGAAGTCGCTCCAGTTACCTGTGATAAGTAGCTGATTCTGAACAAAAGATGAAGGTATTCTAGCGCATATTTAGTCAATGAAATGTACACACAGCAGGACAGATCACCACTTTTTTGGGGACATTTTAGGGGAAGCTGAACTTCCCTTGCAGTCTTAGAGCAATCGCCACTGAACCGAAGACTGATTGACTGAGTCCATACTCAGCAGAGATAAAAAGGTGTTTTTAGTCCCTTTCAGTCAGTCAATCAAGCACTTTTCATTCAAAAAACTTAACACAAAGTGCTTTACAAAGAGACAGATAAACTAAAATAAAGGAATTATGACCCAAACCCACTCCACTCCGCAATCCATACAGTGTTGATAAAACGCATCATAAATAAAAGACAATAATAAAGCTGGAACATTGCTATAACCAGGTTTGAAATGAGTAAACACTGAAGGCTAAAGCGTAAAATTTAATACAACATAAAATAAGAATCAACTGACATAAAGTAAAAGATAAAATAAAATAAAAAGTGAGTTGTAATAAGAATAAAAACACTAAAAAATAATTCAGGTAAAAGCTAATGGTAGGTCTTGAGTCTGTTTTTACAGACATTAACATGAGGTGCAGCCGTCAGGTCTTTAGTCGACGAGGGCCGTAGTAGTAAAAAGATGCCTCCAGTTGGTTTTTGTTTTAACTTTTAACAGAAAAGAGAAGATCTGGAAGCTCTAATGGGCTCATATCCCTTTGTCTCTGCCTGAATAGATGTATGTGTATAAACAGTAATAGAGCACCTGCTGACTTGTCCTTTCCCCTACAACAGATGTAAAGTTTAATATTTCTCTTCCAGAGTTCATTGTGAAGAGCATAAAAACCCCTTTTCCACAAATAACTCCACTTGAATCTATATCTAACCAAAAAAAAACACAATCCCCGGCGAGTATGGATCTCATTTGAAAAGCATTATCATACCAGGTGGGAATGTCCTGCAGATTCATCCAGCACTCTAAATAATCAATCAATAACTGTCTCCAGGTTAAAAAGACCCTGAGACCTCTATCGACTGATTTTGTGTACAGCATGTGTGCAGACTTTTCACAACACATCATTGCCTCCACATTTTTCACACATATTTACGACCCCGGGAGAAGAAAAATTCAATACAATCACGGGCTTAAAGAAGAGGTTAATGGTGTTTTCTCTTCAACTTGACGGCTGGAATTGACTTGCAGTGTAATCGGAGGATTAAAGAGGGGCATGTTCAGGAGCGTAATGGCTGCTTGATGTTGTGTGAAGCTGAAATTTCCCCCTCTTTCAGAATATATTCATGTCGTTACAGTAAACCATCTGCATGCTGTTACTGTATTTCTGCTCCATAAATGCTGTGGACTTGCTGTCACCCTGAATAAGCACTGCACTTAAACATTTTGTCCCTAATTACATCCAATTATCACTGCTTTTATGCAATGATTCATCTCTGTTTGAGGCTTATTAAATCAGCGTCCCACCGCGGTGTGAAAAGCAGAGCCGGGGCTGCTCTGTTTGTTGTGCTGCCCTCTGCACGAGTAAGACTACACGCTAGGTTAAGCACTAAATTGGGTAAGTGTCCAGTGACAGCAGATAAACACCTGCTCGCACAGATCATCCCCGAGCCCGAGGTTGACGGGAACTGCTCTAATACAACAAACATTTGGAGCAGAAGTCCATCCAAGAAAAGTGGGGATTTGGGCTCAGAATGTCGTCCAGCAGAGGGAAAAGGAAGGAGTACGTGACGGTGAAGGATCTGCAGAAGGTTTTGGACTCCTGTAAACTACATCTGAACGAGATCGACGAAGTGTGGCCGAAAATATACATCGGGAATGTGTAAGTTTGCATTCTGGTTCCAGATTTATCCATACTCTTTTATTGTGTTTGCAACTAGGCATGTAACAACACATTTTCTGTAACAATACTGAGCTCATTATATGGCTTTATAACTTTATTTAGTTTCCAAAGTTCTCCTGCTTTAATGTAAAATGAGCATTTTCCAATTTATTTCCTCATAAATTTGAGTAAAACTTCTCAAAGCGAAGGCTCTGCATCTTCCCAATCAAGCAGAGCTAAAAGAAATTAGCCCCCCCTACTGTTTTACGTGGAGTACTGCAATATGTGGTTTTATCGTATTGATTGGAATTGCACACTTGTCTCAATTTCAAGGTTTTAAAGAGGGCTGCATGGATGTTGTGATTTGGTAGGACATCAAAAAGTGAGTTTTCAAGACTGTTTCTGTAAATTTGTTTTAGCACTTTGTCTCAATGGCTTAAGAGTTAAAGGTAATGTGATAAAATAAGTCAGTGCTGAATACAATACGTACAGCGTAGAATACATACTGTACCTTTAAAAAGGAAATTACATCTGTCGTAGATTTGCGGTGGGATTTTTTTTCTTCTTTTGTCTACCCAGCAGGGCACAGTGACATAAGTTTGATGTTGAAGATTGGTCAAGATTTTGACTACCATGAAAAACAGCCTACAAGCTTTGACCTCCTTATGGTTGTATAAAGGTCCAACCACAAGATCAATCTCACATCCAATTAGTGCATCATACATTGTTAATCAATACATTTGGCA
Source organism: Scarus forsteni (assembly GCA_036419115.1). Lineage (NCBI taxonomy): Eukaryota > Metazoa > Chordata > Actinopteri > Labriformes > Labridae > Scarus > Scarus forsteni. Next base: position 11,455,595 of record JAZDUH010000263.1, read on the forward strand.
TCAAGCAACCTTGCTGCACAAAACTTGACATCAAATTGGCGTTGATTTGATGTCTATCAAAGGTATGATGTCATGTTGTTCAACTTTTTGACCTTATTATAATGACAACTTGATGTCAGTGTTTGATGTCATATTGGCATTGAATTGACATCTGATGCCCACTGTATAGTTTTCTTTATATCTGTATTTATGTCAATGTTTATATAGAAAAAAACTAAAATAAAATGTAAATTAAAGGGTCTGTGAGGAGAATCTATTACCGGCGACATTAAGACTCTGCTACCCATGAGCACGTGCGGCGACTGTCGTAGTGCTGCGTTCCAGTAACCTTGGAACTGGGAGTGACATCATCTCCGACTTATCGGCGTTCCAGTTGAAGTCTGAAAAAAACATGCCGATCTACCAGGCTATTGTTAGCTATTGTTAGCACACCCTGTGTTGTTGTTCACAAATATCACATGAAGAATGTGATTATCACTATGGCAGCATTTTTGTAAATATAAGTCTAACAATACTATGTATACAGCTGATCTAGAGCGACACACCCCAGTCAGAAGTGCAAATAAATTGATTATTACAGGAGCTAAATAACTGTTCACACTGGGGGCATCCATCTTCCATTGTCAACTCAGGGGTGGCGAGGTTTCACAGAGTTCCCAGTAGGAAATTCAGACTCCGGGGGGCGTTCCAGTTGCAGTTTCCTACTCGGAACCCCGAAATTCCTACTTCTGACTACAACTTGAACGCATCACAAGCCAAAGCATGTATGTTTGTTGTGATGCTAACAAAAATGCAGCTCAGACCTTCCTCAGAACTCTGCATTGCTTTACAACTTCTTTTTTCAACAACTTACAGGATGCAAAGCCACGAGGTAATGTATCTCTTTCTAGTTACGTAGCGGTAGTTTTTGATGTGTGACAACAAGCAATTTTTAAATTTTTAAAACTTAGTATCGTAGTTTTTTAGCCGGCTATATATCTCTACTTACAGCCAGGTGCTCTAAGACGTGTCTGAATATTATAAATTTGCTCTAGTCTTAATTGTCTTGTTCCCGAAGTTGAGTATCCAGGCCAGTCCAGCCCTGTCCTGTCCGACCAGAAGGCTAAGGAATAGCATTTATAGATAACCTATTTTGATGCTTTAAAACTCATCTTAAAGTGTGGATTTCGATCAGGCATATATCTAAAAGTGAGACTTTTTTGTAATTACTTAAAAACTCCTCACAGTCCCTTTAACAAGGAAACTGAACTTGAAAATGTTGGTAGCGCGTGTGTCTCACAGCAAGAAGGTTGCTAGTCCAATCCTCTTTTCACTATTTTACAAAATAGCTGATTAATCTCATTCTGGAGAATTTTTTGTATACTCCTGTTCTTAAAGGCAACCTACATCCACAGTAAAAGGAGCACCATCTCACTTGAGTTAAAAGCCTTTATATTTGGGTCAGTATCAGTTTCCTCTGTCGCTGTTGCATCTTCCAGAGTACAAGGAGCAAAACAACAGATCAGCAGAATCAATGCACAACCCTTGATTAGTTGACAAATGCCTGTTTTTTAAAGGGGGAAGTAAAATCAATAGATGTGCTTAAGTTTGCTGCACTTGCACTCAAAGACCTTTGGTGTCAACAAACATCAGACCAAATTCCTGCATATTGTTGCTTTGAGGTTTTGCCTTCCACAGACCTCTTTTTGGTCATTTAACTTAACTTTAATTAAAAAAGTCCCACAGAAAAGAACTTTAATGCCCTTTTACATCTTAATCTTCTCACTCATAAGTGCCCCACTCTGTCGTACGGTTGCAAAGTAATCTGTAACAAGACATTTATGCTGTTCGACTGTTTTTGTCCCTCTAAATGCTCTTTTATTCTGCTTTAACACTCTCTTTTCATTTCTGTTTTGCCAGGGCAGTCGCCCAAAACAGGGCCGCTCTGCTCAATTTAGGTATAACTCACGTACTTAACGCCGCACACTCCAAACGAGGCAGCATAGGGAACCAAAGCTTCTACGGCAGCAGCATCGTGTACTGTGGCATTCCTGCAGACGACTCGGCACACTTCGATCTGGATGTTTACTTTCAGACTGCAGCGGATTTCATCCACAGAGCTCTCAAGTCACCTGACGGTAGGACTCCTCCTAGTATACACTAAAGAACAGATCATTTGTCTAAGATTTCAAATCACATACGTTATTCTTCTTGGTAAATCCTTAAAGGGATATGCCACATTTTTTCTTTTCATGTCTTGCCTCTCTCCCGAGTCCATGACAAGCAGATAGACTCCTTTCTTTTGGCTCTGCGCACAGTTACAACAAGAAACAGACAGAGCTAGCCCACTGCTAATTAGCTGAGCTCAGACACTGGGAGTCAACGGGGAGTGTTAGCCTGCCTCTGCCTACAGTCATATGATAAACTCTTCAGCAACTCTAAACAATCCCGTGTGCTTGTTGTGACTCGTTCTTTTCACCACATAGTTACATTATCTTCTACTTCATTGTATTATCTTCTTGTACCCATAAACAGAGGCTGTGTTTTGTTGACCTACTGTGATGTCCACGGATGAGTTGAGTCTTTTGAACAGCTCATTTAAGTGGACGATGAGAGCCAATTCACAGGAGTGAGCGAGTTCTTTGTGTGCGAGCCCGTTCTTAAATGCAAATTGCCTGCAAATCAGAGTCAGAATCAGAATTCCCTTTTATGTCCTAATGCAGAATGTAATAATAATAATAAAAATAATAATACATTTTGTTTTAAATTGCTTTCATTAAACCATAGGACACTGTACAAGTATAAAACCAAAGTACAGGAGAGCAGTGGCAACCAGTCGTGCCAGCATAAGAACGGAAAAAAAAGAAACGAGATAAAACAATGGGATTGGAGAGCTTCTCTTTTTTTCAGTGCAATAGATACAGTAGATGGTTAAGTAAAAAATAGTTACAAGTACTAAGATTGTATGATACTCTTGTATACACTGCAAGGAAGAACATCTTTTTGTCATGGATAAGTGAAAAACCACCTTCTAAGGAGAAATGGCATCAGATTATAATGGAGTGTTTTCCTCTTGAATACTTGACTTGTTTGCTTCACTCTACAAAGGGACGATTTATGCAAATATGGACTCCATATCTCTGTTTCTCAAACACTACCGTGGATTTGACTCTTAAAAAGACACACTGTTTGATTAACTATAGATGACGACCTAAATAAACATATTTAAAAAAAAATAGTTAAAAGTATAAAATGCTTGTAAGAAGTGCATGTACAAGACCTATTCAAGTGACAAAATAAAATCCTACCGGACGCCACAAATGAAGCTCTATGTACAATCTATGTATCGGTTCTTATTATCCGCTTAAAAAAGCTGTTCAAAAGACTTGACGCGTTGGCAAACGTCACATCTTTACCACAAATCACCATGAAAGGTAAATGAAACAAAGCCTCTGTAAAGGAGGATTAGAAGAAGATAATACAATGAAGCAGAAGATAACCTAACATTAGGCTGTTTAAAAAAGTCAAAACATGCACATAGGACCGTTTAGAGTTGCTGAAGAGTTTATCTCATGACTGTAGGCAGAGGCAGGCTAACACTACCCACTGACTCCCAGTGTTTGAGCTAAGCTAATTAGCGGTGGGCTAGCGCTGTCTGTCTCTTCTTTGTTACTGCACACCCAGTCAAAAGAATGGTGTCTAACTGGAGTGAGGTAATACACAAAAACAAAAAAGAAGTTGGCGTATCCCTTTAATTAAACCATCCACTTAAGTCCCCCGATCATGCAGCTCTGTCAGTGTCACCACCATGTCCAACATCTTGTAATGTGAGTGAATTTCCAGGCAGCAGTAGTAATAACGGTCTTACCTCGCAGAATTTAAGGCTCTAATGTGACCATGGCCTCTTCTTTCAAAGTTATCAAGCAGAGGACGAGTCGGGATTAAGACAGCCCGGCCCGGTCTGCAAAGAGACTTTGAATGAACAAAGGCAATGAATTGTGGGAACTATTTTTAGCTCACAGCAGGAAGAAAGAAAGGCCACAGCGTGAGACGGGCAGCCATGTATGATATTAATAAGACAGAGGCCTCGCACTAATCCTTCCCTCACATTCCCTCTCCTCTGCTCTTCAGGGAAGGTTCTGGTGCACTGCATCATGGGAATGAGCCGGTCATCGACCTTGGTGTTGGCCTACCTCATGATCTACCGCCACCTCACGCTCAAACAGGCTCTGCAGAAGCTCCTTCAGAAGAGGGCGATCTACCCCAACAGGAACTTCCTGGCTCTGCTCATAGATCTGGATCTGCAGCTGATGAGGAAGAAGAGGACGTGTCAGATCCTCTGATGAAGTTTACACTGTTTGGTCATAAAACCATGGCTGCTGCTACAGATTTTTTTTTTTTTAACACTGATGAATTAGGACAAACTTTAGTTAAATGCAAAACCAAAGCAGGTTAGCAGAGGACAGTAAGGGCCCGTTTACACGACAATGATGTCACCAGAACCAGAGAGGTTTTTCCTTTGCGTTTTCAAAAGCACTCCACGTTTACACGTAGACAAAATTCGGAGTATTGATGCAGAAAAACCCACATTTTGTACATTTTGTTGAAGGAGCGAAAACAAACAGAGCCCAGTTAGCAGCAAACATGTTGCTCTGTAGTCGGCCATAGCTGTTGTTGTTTTTGAAGATAATATGATGAAGTGGAAGACTCTGATTGGTTGATTTGATAATCTTAACTTTGAACATGAGAATGATAAAGTATTAAAGTTAAAAAACAAAAGACAAAAAAAAGAAAACATTATTTACAGAAATTCTTAAAGTATTAGTGCTGTTCAAAATGGAGTAGGAAGAAGCTAGGCTCATCTCGTCCTACCCCATTTTTCATCAGTGTATCACTAATCAATCAGCAACACTGTAAAAAAACAGTTTTTCAATTGAAAAAAGGAAAAACTAACTGCAGAGATAACGTAACATAACAAAAAACAAGTCACAGCAAGCACATAAGACCATTAACAGATGCTATAGAGTTTACCCCATGAGGCAGGCTAACACTTCCCATTATCTCCCAGTGTTTGTGCTAAGCTATTTGTAAGAAGGACTGAAAATGCAGTAATGTGCATGTCAGGCAAGTAGTTGGCGATGTAAGTTTGTTGTGTCCTTGGTGAATCTTACAAATACATCTCCTCTGGTGAGAGTTTTGACACAGAAAGCCCACATGTTGTTGGAGGAGTGAAAACAAACCGAGCCCAGTTAGCAGGTAACATGTTGCTCTGTAGTCGGCCTTAGCTGTTGTTGTTTTTGAAGATAATACGATGAAGTGGAAGATTTTGATTGACTTGATTTGATAATCTTAACTTCGAACATGAGAATGATAAAGTATTAAAGTTAAAAAACAAACAAAAAAAGAAAACATTATTTACAGAAATTCTTTAAGTATCAGTGTTGTTCGACGTTGGAAATGGAGTAGGAAGAAGCTAGGCTTATCTTGTCCTACCCCATTTTTCATCAGTGTATCATTTATCAATCGGCAACACTGTACGAAAAAAAAAAGTTATTCATTTGAAAAAAGAAAAAATTAAACAGTAGAGAACGTTACACAACAAAAAAATAAGTCATAACAAGCACACAGGACTGTTTCAAGTTGAAGAGCTTATCTCATCACTGTAGACAGAGGCAGGCTAACGCTTCCCATTGACTCCCAGTGTTTGTGCTAAGCTATTTGTAAGAAGGACTGAAAATGCCGTAGTGTGCATGTCAGGCAAATAGTTGGCGATTTAAGTTTGTTGTGTCCTTGGTGAATTTTACAAATACATCTCCTTTGTTGAGAGTATTGACGCAGAAAATCCACATTTTGTTGGAGGAGCGAAAACAAACATAGCCTAGTTAGCAGCAAACATGTTGCTCTGTAGTCGGTCATAGCTGTTGTTGTTGTTAAAGATAATAAGATGAATTTGATTAATTGATTTGCTTTTATAATACTAATTTCAAACATAGGAATAACATAAGGATAACGGAACATAACAAAAACAAGTCACAGCAAGCAGATAGTACTGTTTAGAGATGCTAAAGAGTTTATCTCATGACTGTAAGCAGAGGCAGGCTAACACTTCCCATTGACTGCCAGTGTTTGTGCTAAGCTAATTGTGGGAAGGACTGAAATGCAGTAGAATGCATTTCTGGCATGGAGTTAGTTTGTTGTAAGTTTGTTTTGTCCTTGGCAAACATAACAAATATATCTCTGCTGGTCACACTATTGATGCATAAAATCCACATTTTGTTGGAGGAGCAAAAGCAAACGGAAGCACTGAAGCTAAACTGCAGACTTTAGTCCTTTACGGTTTTATATCAGTGTCGAGCCAAAAGGGCGGGACGATACAAAAGCCTGTATACTTTACTGAACCCCAAAATCTGAGCCAATAAAACTCTTTTATTCCATAGTTACATCAAACAAAGCTGCTTGTTCCGAAGTATTCTGAAGTTTTTCTTCAGAATAACTTCAGACTAACTTAAAACAACAAATATATATTTTAAAGTGTTGTAGACAGACTCTGCCTTTGAGGAACGTTTCTGTCAGAACTATGGACCAAATGTTCTTTTCTGTGTTTAAAATGTGTTAGTGTTTGAAATTCTGAGGATGTTTCTGATGACAGCTTTTAAAGGTCAACATTCAAACTTTAAAGGTGCAGTGTGTAGGATGTGTAGAAGTTGGCAGCATTTCGCCAAACATATACGGTGAATATAGGATATAATGTTTCTATTTGTATGTAAAGTTCGTCAAAATAGGAGTACAATCATCCCCATTAAACGTTTCTTTCATTTTTACTTAGTTAGAAAAAACTACATGACCGCGGGACGCTTTCATGCAGGCCGACATTACGATCCGCCATGTTGTCTAGAGGTGGATTTTAGGGACAAAAAGAACGAAACGCGAATCAATCCGCTGGTTCTGAAATCTACTTGGAATGCAGGCGAAGAAGAAGAGAGAGGACAGCGGTGGATGTATAGACAGTTGTTACTTTGCACTGTGGATTTAAACAGTGTGTATTTTACAGTTAAAGCTTTGGAAATGGAAGACCACATTTATTCAAAATCAGTCGAGAGTCAAGACTCCGATCAACTTGTTTTGAAAAAAGGAAAGCACGATGAAATGAAGCCGAATCGTGACAGAAAATGTCCGAAAACAAGGATAAACATTGGAGTTGCTTTTACAAGGTGGAGAGCCTTGTTTACAAAGTTATGTCTGAAGACTGACGCCCAAGTTGCTTGTTTTCTGCTGGACAGGTGCAATATGTAGTTTTATTACGTTTTGTAACAGTGTTTATTATGTTTAAATTGCATTGTTTATTGGAAAGAAACCAAATCTCAGCAACAGTGCCGGCCGCTATTAAAGCAAACGGCTTTAAACGTTTTTAGGTTTGTAAATAACGCCCATTTGCAGTGGAAAATTAATATTCCTTTAATCATATTACAAAACTCTCATTCGTCCGGCCCAGTTTTCCGCCACATTGTACTCTCTCTCTCTCTCTCTCTCTTCTTCACCTTATTTCACCGAATCTGCACCAGGCTTGATCTGATTAGCTTTAATGCGCTAATGTTTGTTTGTGTTACTACAAGTTTACAAAACCTACAATTGGCAGCTAACAACTGACCTATAATCTATAAAAATAATGGTTACAAACCTTGTCACTTTTGTAAATGATGCCGTCTTCAGGATCCTTTTTGATCTTCACAGGATTCCGTTGCTCAGCGACGTGACGTCTTTGCTACGGTGAGGTTCATTCTAGAATTTGAACGCTAGATGTCGCTAAAATGCCAAATTCTACACACTGCACCTTTAAATCAGATTCACTCTGCAGAAAAATGTCTGTTTATCGACAAATGTGTGTTTTTAGTGTGAAATGTCTTTTGTGTATTTATAGATGATGAAGCTGTCTGAGCCGCTCAAAGCACGACGACATTATAATCACTTATTAAAAAACAGAAATGTCACGTTCAACCAGACTTAAACTTGTGTTTCCTATGTGTGAAAACAATAATCCAAACTGCATTTTTAACCTCAAACAGAGATGAGAAGCAGGAGATGATGTGAGCACATATTCACTCAAACATATCAAAAACTGTGACTGTGAAAATTTATGTTTAAGAGTGAAAATGATATTCTCCTGGATGGATCTACATCCATACATCTTATTTAAACTTTCATCTCAGTTTTAAAAACCTTTTCAATGCTTTTGGCAAAATCCTGATTCATTTTATATAAAATGCATGATTCTTAATCAAAAAAAAAAAAAAAAAGAGGAAAAAAAACAATAAAACTTTATAATATATACAGAGACACTGACAATTTCCCTGAATATGAAAAAACTGTCCAAATATTTTAAAGGTCTTTGTAGAGCTCTTTATATCAATTAAAAATTCATTAAAAATATCTGGAAATTTCATTTAATGTTTTGTCTCATTGCTTATTTTGGTGGATTACATTTCAAACAAAATCATTAAAGAATAAAACTGTTTTAAAATGTTTTTAAGTAGAAAACATCAGACTTTATTGAAACACTAAAAAATAGTTTAGAATATATAAAGTTTTCCTAACATTTAAAAAAATACTGAAAAAACATAATTTCACTTTTGTTTCCTCAGATGCTATATAAAGTATAAGTATAATAATAATACCAGTAAAAATAATAAAATAATAAATAAAAAGCATTGCAAAATTAAACTAAGTAATTAAAATTCTAAACTTCACATCAGAAAGAGTTGAAAAGATTCTTTTTTTTTTTAAATAAAAATTAACTCTTTGTCAAAAACTTTCAATTTCAACATTTTATTTGCATTTGTCAAAATCTGAAATGTTCCTCCAGGGAAATCTTTTATACCCAAATTAAAAGTGTCAAAAATTGTCAATCTGTTTTGTCATTTCATCAAAAGTTAGAATATTAATGGTGAAATCTCAAAATTAATGAACACTTATGGTTGTAAAAAGGAAAAAAAATAATTATACATTTAAAACATTAAAGGGACTGTGAGGAGTTTCTAAGTAATTACAAAAAAGTCTCACTTTTAGATATATGCCTGATGGAAATACACACTTTAAGATGAGTTTTATAGCATCAAAATAGGTTATCTATAAATGCTATTCTTTATCTTCGTGGTCGGGTCGGACAGGACTGGACTGGACTGGACTGAATACTCAACTTCAGGAACAAGACAATTGAAACTAGAGCAAATTTATTTTATTCGGACACGTCTTAGAGCACCGAGCTGTAAGTAGCGATATATAGCCGGCTACAAAACTACGATACTAAGTTTTCCAAAAATTGCTTGTTGTCACACATCAAAAACTACCGTTATGTAACTAGAAAGAGACACATTACCTCGTCGCTTTGCATCCTGTAAGTTGTTGAAAAAAGAAGTTGTAAAGCAATGCAGAGTTCTGAGGAAGGTCTGAGCTGCATTCATTAGCAACACAACAAACACACATTTGGCTTGTGGTGCGTTCCAGTTGTAGTCAGAAGTAGGAATTTCCGAGTTCTGAGTAGGAAACTGCAACTGGAACGTCCCCCGAGGTCAGAATTTCTTACTGGGAACTCGGTGAAACCTCGACACCCCCGAGTTGACAATCGAAGATGGATGCCCCCAGTGTGAACAGTTATTTAGCTCCTGTAATAATCCATTTATTTGCACTTCTGACTGGGGTGTGTCGCTCTAGATCAGCTGTATACATAGTATTGTTAGACTTATATTTACAAAAATGTGGCCATAGTGATAATCACATTCTTCATGTGATATTTGTGAACAACAACGCAGGGCGTGCTAACAACAGCTAACAATAGCCTGGTAGATCGGCGTGTTTTTTTCCGACTTCAACTGGAACGCTGATAAGTCGGAGATGATGTCACTCCCAGTTCTGAGGTTACTGGAACGCAGCATTACGACAGTCGGCGCGCGTGCTCATGGGTAGCAGAGTCTTTATGTAGCCGGAAACAGATTCTCCTCACAGTCCCTTTAAACATTTTCAAATTTTGTAAAATGAAAAATAGTTGTATCAGATATTTTTAATTATTTTTTGCCAAACAAAACCTTTCGAATTTATTATTATCATTAGAGAAGAAACAATTTAAAAGTATGAAAAAAGTCATATATATACTCTTATCAAGTAATCAATCACATTTTATAAGCATTTTTATTTTTCAAAGCCCTCAAAAAGTTTTTTATTGAACATCTCCTTAAAAAAAGTCCAGTTTTTATCTCTCTATGTCGCCATCACAGAGAAAACTGTGATGATTTTCTGATATGACCAAAACAAAACAGACAAGTTCATTGAAAATCATCCAGAATTTACAATTATAGGCTGCAGAAGAATAAAATTAATGTGCTGATGACAGTCCTCTTAGGACTTCTGTATGTCTCATGTAACAGTTATATCATGTCATGTATTATTATTGTGTTATTAAACTGATAAAGGTGTTTGAAAAGTCTTTGCAAAACAAGATTGAAATAATAAAAACAGTTTTATTTTACTGTTTTGTTACTTTTCTACATGTGTTCTTACATTTTTTTGTCTTAGTTGAAGTTTGTTGTTTTTGTCTTTTGGTAAAAATGTGATTATAATAAACTTTAAATCAGCGTTTGTGTTTTACTGACTGATCAACAAACAAACAGAGATGAACGTGACATGCCAGACTAAAAACGACACGACGTGTAATGAGTAACGACGGCGACGGAGCCTTTGAAATCGCTGCTGTCACACGTCCCGCGGCTCCGGTGACCTTTGTGGAATGCAGAAGATGATGCCAGAATTATTTTGGGCTCAGATTCATGTGTTAAAATAGCAAAAAAGGTTGCAGGCTAGATAACCAAGGAGAACTCGGACAGTTGTGCCGTCGACCTACATGTCGGGACCTTGAAAAGCAGCGATTTCCAGCCAAAGGCAAGTGTGTGCGACAGAATGCTGTTAGAAAATATCTGTACCGTGACTGTGAGCTGTGTTTTGATTGTGCTGTTTCATGTTTCAGGGTGAACATGTGTTGATGCTTTAACTCTCTTTTATTAATTAGCTCACAAATACAGACGAGCTACACCCAACAGGCTAAAGAGGGGGAGTGTGATTCATAAAATCCAGGGAGAAGAGGCCCCGAGGAGGTTAAAAAAGCCATTTTTATTTGCCCTCCATGTTAACCGTGGGCACTTTCCCATACATAGCATCTTTAATTACACAGAAGTAGAGCAGGAAGGACAGGTTAGCCTGAGGGGGGAGGCTATGAAAGCAGCGCTGCAGCTTCAACACGTGCACCAGGGAAATCAGCTCTCTGCCCTGACGGTGGGAGGGAGGGAAGGTTTGTACTTATAGATCAATGAGGAGAAAGAAAAAGCCTGCAGGTGCTCCGGGCACATGTTGTACTGATACAAAGATGCACACTCTGCTCTGCCTTCCAGCCTGTGTGCATGAGCATATGCCCAGGCTGCTGCATAAGCAAGCATCCACGCACATGGAGGTGGATAAATGATGCTCAGGCGTGCCTCCATATGCCGCGACAGCCCCACCAAAGGTCACCGCAAACAGATTTTGGTCTCAATGACTCATCCCCGAGGATGGGGCCATAAATCTCCAGAAACCCTGAGTGCCACATTACGACTCCACGGCGGCAGAATGCAAATACGTCTCCTTACTACAAAAACGTGCGTGCGCTGCTGTGCGTACCGAGCCTGCAGCAGAATCACACAGCGGCCTAAATGGATGCTAATGTATACAGCAGGCATAGGACGAGCCTCTCCGAAGCCCAGTGTGTAAATTGTAAATGCACAGGTTAGACCTGCCTGCAGGAAATGAAAATCTGATGTTTATAGGCCTTGAATACCAATTTTCTGCATCTCTGGGGATAAATAAAGCCAGCAAGTGCCTCTGAACTGTTGATAAAATAATGAGAGCATCAAAAGGTCATCTTACAATTATGTGTTCTTTGCTGCTGGTGTGCATTTATTGGCATATTTATGGACTTTATCTAAAGGCCACGGGCATGTTTACCAGATGTTCTAATGAACAATCCTCACTATTGTATTTTTCTGTCCGTGTTAAAGGTGCTTGCATCACAAGTACATTAGTTATCAGGAAGTTATTGACTTTTCAAAGAGAGTGGGGCTGTCTGAAGCTTCATCCACATTTTCTTCAACTAAAACTCAAGTTTCCTGGCATTAAAGATCACATTTTAACTTCCCGGAAAGTATTTTTAAGCATCTTGCCTTCAAAATTCCTTGCAGTTGACATGGTATTCTAAAAAAAAAAAATCTTTAAATGTTTTCCAACAAATATGCAAAAATATTGCCTGAAATATTTCCAGGAAAATTAAGGAAATAAAATTGAGACTTCCAAGAAAATAAGAAGTTAAAAAAAAGTTATTTTGCTGTTAAGCTTCCCCTGAAGTTTATGAAAATGTGTGAAAAAAGAAACCCCTAACTTCTTCTTTTCAATAATAATTTCTTCAAAATATTCTCTTATTGTTATAAAAATTACTGGAAAAAAGGTAGAGCAATTGAAGTATTTACAAACATCAAGATTTTGAGGACTTAGAAGAAGAAAAAAATCACAATATTCCTATTAATGGAGTTTCTCTTAAGGCCACGGGCATGTTTACCAGATGTTCTAATGAACAATCCTCACTATTGTATTTTTCCGTCTGTGTTAAAGGTGCTCGCATCACAAGTACATTAGTTATCACAAGTTATTGACTTTTCAAAGAGAGTGGGGCTGTCTGAAGCTTCATCCACATTTTCTTCAACTAAATCTCAAGTTTTCTAGCATTAAACATCAAATTTTCAACTTCCCGGAAAGTATTTTTAAGTGTCTTGCCTTCAAAATTTCTCGTCGTTGATGTGGCATTCTAAAAATGAAACAAAATTTCTTGAAGTGTTTTCTAACAAATATGCACAAATGTTTCCTGACAAATTTCCAGGAAAATTTAAAAAAAAAATTGAGACTTCCAAAAAAATAAGAAGAAAAAAAGTAATTTTGCTGTTAAGTTTCCCCTGAAGTTTTTGAAAATGTGTGAAAAAAATAAACCCCTAAGTTCTTTTCAATAATAATTTCTTCACAATATTCTCTTATTGTTATAAAATTACTGGAAAAAAGGTAGAGCAATGGAAGTATTTACAACCATCAAGATTTTAAGGACTTAGAAGAAAAAAAAAATCTCAATATTCTTTGAAATATTTTCAAGAAAAATGCCCAAGAGATTTTCTGAACTAACTTCTAGAAAAAAACAACAGATTTCCTACCCTGCAAATATCTGAATAAGATCCTTAATATTCACAAAAGAAAAGTCTGAAAATCTCATAAGGTTATTTGTAGAAAAGTTTTATTACTGGGGAGGTCCAGCATAAATCCCAAAAATGTCAAAAAGGAGAGAAATTTCTGAAACTTCAACTGAAAGTTTAAAAAATGTTGACAAATGATGCAATTTGAAATGGGCTTCACAGATAACCCCCCTTTTGGGAGCTTTAAAATGATGTTGATGTGGCTTCAGTTTCCCACCATTGTGCTCTAATGTTTACTGTGGCTGTACATGCAGTTTGTAACACACTGCTTGAACACAAACTTTCTGAGAAGTGGAGCAACCAAGGCCAGGAGAGGAGATGATTTGATAGATAAACCCTTTGAAAATGACCATAATTTGTAGATTACAGGATATAGACTAGACTCTAGACTCAGAAATATTTTTTCCCGATGAATGGTTACCCATAAGGTGGGCTGGAGCTAAGTCAGGATTTTGTGAAATGCTTTAAATGATGTACACAATGCTTGTTTTATTTCTGAATTTTTGTTTTATAAATATGTGCATATGTATGTAAGTGTATGTCTGTATATGAGTGCATGTGTGTATGTACACATGTATCTGTTATTGTATATGTATGTATGTGTGTATACATTCACATATTTATATATTGTATTTAATTGTATTATTATTATGTAATTACTATAACTATTATTAAAAATTTTTTATCTTAATTTTTTTTCATAGCTGAGGGTATATGTTGGTGTGAATGAATATGCATATATGTATACTTGTTTGGTACTATAATAATGTTTGCTTTGGGGATGTTTTTCTTTAATTAATTAATTTATTTATTTGATTGTATTTTGAGTGTTGTACAAAAGTACATTTGCTTATCTGTCATAGCCAATATTGGTATTGTTATTATTATTATTTATACCCCTTTTGTGTTTCTCCTTTTGTGGATGTGATAACTTATATGTGGTGTTGTGTACATTTTGTTTCTTTTCTCTGCTTGGCAGCACTGTCTGGTCATGGGGAGGGGTATTGTATGTTGTGTTGAAAGTTAAAAATTTCAATGAAATGTTTATGAAAAAAAAAGAAATAGTTTTTCCCTACTGCCAGAACTCTTCTAAATAGCTGAATGAAGAAGCTATCGCACTGCTTAATGGTCACATATTCACCTGAACTGGTCACTGATCAAATTTGCACTATATTGTGTATATATATATTTTTTTCTATTAAGTGTACATATTATGTTTCTAAAAGGTGCATAGATAGTTTCCTTCTATTCAAATTAGGTATACATACATATACACACGTGGCAAAGATTTTTGGTACCCTTGCCTTTAAAGAAACAAAAACCCACATGGTCACTAACATAACTTGAAACAGACGAAATAATAATAAATAAAAATTTACTTAAAATCAACAAATGAAAATCAGACATTGCTTTTTAAATGTGGTTCAACAGAATTATTTAAAAAAATAAACTCATAAAACTGGCTTGGGAAAAATTTGTGTTTTTTTAATGCAAGTGCACCGACAATGTTTGGCATGTGTGTATATACATATATTTTTCTATTATGTTTATGTTTACACTTGCTGTTGTGAGCGACATCACCAGCCCAAACCAAATTTCTTGTATAGTGTGAACGTACTATGCAAATAAAGCTGATTCTGATTCTAAGAAGACTGCTTTTGACACTCAAATGCTGATTTAAACTTTTGACTGCATAAATAAAGTTAAAGAACATTAAATTTTCTTTTTTCCTGAGAAATGAGCAAACAAAACAATCATCTTTTCAAACTAACTGAACTGAACTTCTGTGGCTTAAAAAAGTGAAATGTGATGAGGTGAAACTGAATTTCTGCCGACTTTGGAAGTGCAGTTAAGTAAAGTTAAGATGTTTGGAGTCTAAATGTCTCCAAAGTTCAAACTTCAGCTGCTTCAGTAACCCCGACGGCTTAAAGCAGCAGAGAAATATGAAGTTTAAACTCCATTTGTGGTACCTCTCTGTGACAGGTTGTGAGAGCAGAGGTGGATCATCCAGACATGCCCAGAGGCCTCAGCTGCTTGGCGAGCCCCGAGGGGGCAGACGGCAGGTACGAGACCCCCCCGGCCTCCGAGCTCCACAGGCTGATGTGGACAAAGAAAGGGAGCAGCAACCATCTGGACGAGGTTCAGCCCCGCATCTACATCGGAGACATGTGAGAGACATCCTTTAAGTTTTAGTCTTAATGCTTAAGAGCACAAACAAAATGTCGTCAGATAAAAAGTTAGCAGACCCCGAGGATTCTGCACAGCTGGTTAGCTCAGTGAGCACAGAGAAGCCAAAGAAAAACATTTATTTAACAATTAATGCCATTGTGGTAAAAGTGACTAATTAAAACAGAGATTAAATGTTGATCATACATTTATCAGAAAGAGTAGGCATACAAAAACAGATCTATGCATATTTTACGTGTCATCTACTTCCTAAAAGCTGGAATAACAGCTTTTAAAAATCTTCATCACAGTTTCCTTAAATATAGCTCTTAGTATCTAGTGGAAAAGATTATAATTACTGACAACTGTCATCCAATTCCCCCCCAAAAACAGTGGTTTCCTTGGAAAGATTTGCAAACCCTCTCCAAATTTACTTAAAACTCTGCATGAAAAATTTGCAGGTAATTCTAAATGAAATGGCTCAAACCATTCCTGAAAATAATTGCAAGAAAAATGTCCCCAATAGTCTGTATATTATTAAAAGATTCCACTGAAAGTAAAAAAAGGAAATGAAAGTTGCAAAAAGGTTAAAAAAAAAAAAGTAAAAAAATCCTTGAATTACTTTAATCCTGAAAAATCCCCCTGGCTATTCAAACAAATAATTCAGAAGCCAGTTAAAAAATAAGCTCACATTACTCTGAAATGTGTGCGTGACAAATTTCTAGGAACATTTTACATATCTCCTGATATTCCCAAGAATAAAGCATGGTACAACAAATCTTCGCTGCTAACTTTCCTCAAATGCAATAAAGAAAAAGTTTTTTTATTTGCCAAAAATATCACAGATTTCTACATTTTGATTATAAATTCTACAAATGCACAAAGCAATATTTAAGATTATTCCTAAGAATATTCCCAGATTCTTTAGTTACTGGAAAAATTCCTTGAAATTAAAAAAAAAAAAGTGCTGCAGTGACAATATCAACAAAGTCAATATTTTGAATTTTGTTGAATATTTTCAACAAAAATGCCCAGGACATTTAATGAAATAATTTTGGAAAAATAAAAAATTACAGACTTTGATATATTTGCAAGAAAAAAATCTCCAAAATATTTGCAAAAAAATCCCACAAGTTTATTTACAGAGAAATTCCCTGAATAAGTTCTGTAATAAATCCAGAAATGATCCAATAGGAGAGCAGAACTTCTAAAATTTCAACTGAAAGCTGAAATAATGTTTAAAAATGATCGAAGTTCATAGGAACAGCTTGACAGATGGTGATTTACATGGACATTTACATTATCAGAGGAAACAGGGACACTCAAATATTGTGGTTAGCAACAAAAAATGTCCTGAAAAATCCAAGAAAATCCTCAAAATCACATGAAAGAAAATTTAAAAATCTGAGGAAGTTTTTCAAAATTTTAACTGAAAACTAATGGAAAAAAATCCTTTAATTCTGGAAAAAATTGGCAAAAACTTTTGAAGCTCTGGAAATTTTCAGAATAAAAAAACAATGCCCCAAAAATTCCAAGAGAATGTTTTTTAAAACCTGTTAAAATCTAATGAAGTCAGCTTTGAAGTATGTTTAAAACAGCTGTTACTTAGACAAAAAGCATTTGTTTTAGTCTTTCATTAGTAATTAACCAGCTTCCTGATTGCACTATAGCTTTGTATCATTAACTCCCATTAACTGAGCCTGAAGGATCTGTAAAACATCTTTAATTACAGATAATTTCGCTCTCTTCTTCTCAGGTATGCAGCTAAAGACAAGCGAACTCTGCAGGCTCATCTCATCACACACGTCCTGAACGCTGCTGACGGGAAGTTCAACGTGAACACGGGCCCCAGCTTCTACAGAGACACCAAAATCACTTACCATGGAGTGGAGGCCTTTGACATGCCGTCCTTTGACTTGAGTCCCTTCTTCTACCCGGCGGCCAATTTTATCAAGAACGCCCTGAGCTTGCCCACAGGTGAGGAGCTTCTCCTCTTCCTCTCCGAGTCTGAAAGGAGAAGAATGGAGACATTTGTCAGTCGATTCCCATTAAGGCAGCTCCCAGTTGTATTTGTCATTAAAATGCAAATCAAACACTAAACATAATATCAGGCTAATATCTTTCTCCCACGGTAATCTCCTCCTAAGCTCAGACCTTGGCAGGGAAAATTGGTTTTAAATGGATTGCCCCGGTAATTTGTAAGCAACACTTTTATTGGACATGGAAATTACACAATTATGTTTGTGGCCTGCGCCTGCCCGGCCTGCTCTGCAAAGTGAAGCCGGTATCTGACATGACAGTAATAAGACGAGGCCCTCATTCACATGGGGGGGCTCCAGTGTGTGGCGGGGCCTACAGTAATCCTCTGCAGAAATACACAAACGCCAAGACAGTTCAATTACGCGCTCCTATGCGCCCTAATCCTCATGCTTCCTGATAAGGAAGCGGGGATTACCGTGTGTGGAAACATTTGTTGCAATATTGTTGGAAACTTTTTAGTTAGGAGTTAGAAGTCCTCCTCTCTGTGATGTGCGTGCTTTTTAATCCACAACAAATTAGAGGTTAGAATAAAGTTGAACACAATAATCCAGTCATTGCATGCTTGTTAATGGGCTTTAAGAGGACGCCGGAGCTCCGGATCCAGAAACAGGAAGTGAAGGTCTACCTTTAACACATTTAACATTTAACAGAGACAAATATGGTAGGAATGCATTTGTGGTCTGGCACCCATGAGTTTGTCACTACCATAAATTCTTGTTCTCAGCAGGATTAAACTCCTATAAAATTATCACCACAATTATATGGCCCTTAGCACGCCTTGGCCCTACTCTACTCGGCCCTACTCGATTTGTAGCGTATTTCCACTAGCCTGGTACCTCCTAAAACAAGCTAGTTTTAGTACCTACTCCGCTCTGGTTCCAAGCGAGCTGAGTCGATACTAAAAGATGACGTCGCCGACTGCCGGCTACTGATTGGTCAGACAATGTCGTCATCGATGAATCATGAGCGCGACGACCTAGCATGCTAGCGGTAGCTACCATCAGCTTACCCTCATATGTCTTTTCTTTGCAGCTGGATTGCTCTCGTCCTCGGCTTCATTCTGTTGCATAGTTTCAAAAACTCTCCCGTGCTTCTCAAGGGGTATTTCTTCTTGCCACCTGCTTGTTTTAGGAGGTACCAGGCTAGTGGCCAAGTAGAGTAGGGCCAAGGTGTGCTCGTGGAAAAGGGCCATAAGTGTGTCCATAAAATAAAGAGTTTTATGCTGTATTCTAAAATGCCTTGATATAAAACTTGTTATGAATTGCCGCTATACAAATAAAGATTGATTGATGTGTGTTTCCTGTCTTCACAGGGAAAGTCTTCGTCCACTGCGCCATGGGTCTCAGCCGCTCGTCCACCTTGGTCCTAGCGTACCTGATGATCCATGAGAACATGACGCTGGTGGACGCTCTAAAAGCCGTCAGTGCCAACAGGAACGTCTCGCCCAACCAGGGATTCCTGGAGCAGCTACGAGAGCTGGACAGAAAATTGTACTGTCAGGGATCAACAAGGGGATCCAGCTTTAACGGGCGGACTTGAGATGAATCTCCCAACAGAGGAAACATTTCCCACAAGTCCTGACTGATCAGTTCCTTACTTTTGACAATTTAAGTGATTTGAAATGCATTAAATTCTTTCTTATTCAACAAAGAAGTGATGAACAGTCACATTGTTTCATTCTTTAAAAGATTATTTTGATGTGAAATAAAGAAAGTGCTGAAAGAAAATCCTTTGGAGGGTTTGTGAGACATTGAGTACGCTAGATTCTACCCTAAATCGCATCAGAAAGACGGATAAATGGAGGAATGTGACAAATGAAAGTGAGAATCAGGTGTTAGATAGCTAAGAAGACACAGTGTATGATTTGATATCTGCTCCAATCAACAACAATGGTGTTCAGCACAAAGCAGAACAGACCAATCAGAGTCCTTTAGAGCAGGAAGAGGTGGAGCCACAAACAATGATGTCCCAGATCACAGCACTGCCCCCACAGACTTGGACAGTAGGCACTAGGCATGATGGGTGCATCACTTCACCTGCCTCTCTTCCTATCCTGATGCTCCCATCACTCTGGAACAGGGTCAATCTGGACTCATCAGACCACATGACCTTCTTCCAGTCCTCCACAGTCCAATCTTTATGCTCCCGAGCAAACTGAAGACTTTTTTCTGCTTAGCCTTACTGATTAGTGGTTTTCTAAAGGCTACACAGCTGTTCAGTCCCAGTCCCTTGTGTTCTCCTCACATTGTGTGTGTGGAAATGCTCTTACTTTCACTATTAAACACACCCCTGAGTTCTACTGCTGTTTTTCTACAATTTGATTTGACCAAACATTTAAGTGATTCGCCGATCACCATCATTCAGGATTTTTTTCTGACCACATTTCTTCCTTGAAGACGATGGTTCCCCACTATCCTTCCACTTTTTAATAATGTGTTGGACAGTTCTTAGCCCAGTTTTAGTAGTTTCTTCAATCTCCTAAGATATTTTCTCTGCTTGATGCCAATGATTTGACCCTTCTTAAACAGACTAACATCTTTTCCACGACCACAGGATGTGTCTTTGACATGGTTGTTTAAGAAATGAGAAGCTACTCATTGCATCAGCTGGGGTTAAATAACTTGTTTCCAGCTGAAAGATAATCACCCATGCAGTAATTATCCAACAGGAGGCTCGTACCTGTTTGTTTAGTTAAATCCAGGTGATGACTCTTTTTCTTCCAGGTAGTGTATCACCACGTATGTTGGTGGGAATTTGTATACTTGGACTTGACTCAAATGTGCACCTTAAAGGTGCTATGAGGAGAATCTATTACCGGTGACATAAAGACTCTGCTACCCATGAGCACGTGTGGCGACTGTCGTAATGCTGCGTTCCAGTAACCTCGGAACTCGGAGTGACATCGTCTCAGACTTATCGGCGTTCCAGTTGAAGTCTGAAAAAAACATGCCGATCTACCAGGCTATTGTTAGCTGTTGTTAGCACGCCCTGTGCTGTTGTTAACAAATATCACATGAAGAATGTGATTATCACTATGGCAGCATTTCTGTAAATATAAGTCTAACAATACTATGTAAACAGCTGATCTAGAGTGACACACCCCAGTCAGAAGTGCAAATAAATGGATTATTACAGGAGCTAAATAACTGTTCACACTGGGGGCATCCATCTTCAATTGTCAACTCAGGGGTGGCGAGGTTTCACCGAGTTCCCAGTAGGAAATTCAGACTTCGGGGGACGTTCCAGTTGCAGTTTCCTACTTGGAACTCGGAAATTCCTACTTCTGACTACAACTGGAATGCATCAAAGACGTGACCCAAGCCAAAGCGTGCGTTTGTTGTGATGCTAATGAATGCAGCTCGGACCTTCCTCAGAACTCTGCATTGCTTTACAACTTCTTTTTTCAACAACTCACAGGATGCAAAGCCACGAGGTAATGTATCACTTTTTAGTTATGTAGCGGTAGCTTTTGATGTGTGACAACAAGCAGTTTTTGGAAAACTTAGTATCGTAGTTTTGTAGCCAGCTATATATGGCTACTTACAGCCCGGTGCTCTAAGACGTGTCTGAATAAAATAATTTCGCTCTAGTTTTAATTGTCTTGTTCCCGAAGTTGAGTATCCAGGCCAGTCCAGCCCTGTCCGACCCGACCGGGAAGCTAAGCAATAGCATTCATAGATAACCTATTTTGATGCTATAAAACTCATCTTAAAGTGTGTATTTCGATCTGGCATATATCTAAATACATATATACATATACATATGTATCTAAAGTGTGACTTTTTTGTAATTACTTAGAAATTCCTCACAGTCCCTTTAATGCTAACTGCAGTTTTATTTACACAACAGACCTCTTAAATACGCCTGAAATTTTCATTATGTGTCATCCTGACAACATTTCTGGACAATATGTTCCTCCAATGGTTTGTTTAGAATCACTGACACCATGAAAACTGTAAACACTGCGGCGCTGCTGCAGTTAAAGATGTCACAACACGAACAATCTGGATTCTGTCACAGTCATGGGAGGAATAAATAGTCCGGCCTGCTCCTGCCCAGACTCTGGCATCTTCAGCTGTCACGTTTCAGCGGGGGTCGGCCTCTGAACAACTCTGCTAATCTGCTCAGATGGAGGACGAGGCGAGCAGGAGCAGATGACTGGAGTTTAGTTCGGCTTCTTAACAACGAGATGGAAAAAGTTGAAGGGAAGAACTTGTCAAATTTTGATCCTGGAACACTGCGATCGAAATGTGGGTTTAAATATATTTAGTGATAATTATACAAGTGAAAGATGAAACCAGAGGAGGAGCCAGAGTACCAGACACCACCCACCTGCGATCTGCTCAGCCTTCTGCTGAAGAACAGACGTCCCACAGGAGCCGTCAACGAGGTTTGGCCCGACCTCCACATCGGAGATGCGTAAGTGACATTCTCACTTCAGGGCCTCACTGCAATATGTCCGTCTGATTGTGAAGCTGCTGCTGCAAACAAGAGCGTCATGTGGCCCGCGGCTTGGATAAATATAAAATCTGTACATTTGAGTCAGCGGTGATGCATTCACAAACACATGCTTACAGAGCGGGAAACAGATCATCTGTCAAAAGAGGAATTTTCCTGTGTCTTCTCTGTTGTTGACAGTGCCACAGCTCAGGATAAACGCCTGCTGGAGAGTCTGGGGATCACGCACGTGGTGAACGCTGCAGATGGTCCTCAGCACGTCGACACCGGGCCGTGTTTCTATAGAGACACAAACATACAGTATCACGGAGTGGAGGCCGCAGACTGTAAAGACTTTGACTTGAGTCCGTACTTCAATGAGACGGCAGACTTCATTCATGGAGCTCTGAGTCAGAAAGGTAAAAGGCTTAACTAGAAAAAAACAAGAGACACTCATAAATCTGTTTTTTAAGGGAAAAGAACAGGTTAAAAACAATACACACACAACAATGTATACATAACATTCTCCCCCTTTTTTCCTTTTTCTTTTAACAAACATATTCACAAAACTAACAGTGTCTCTAAGCCTCAGTAAAAAAATAATAAAACAGGGATATTAATCATCAAATACTGACAACCCATTGAAGAAAACATACTAATAAAGGACAAGATGTAAAAAAAGAAGAAAAAATATATCTGCATACATACACATATACACCTTTTTTGTTGAATCTGCTCTTGGATCCTTCTCCTTGTTTTATGTTACTTTTTTCGAGAGACAAGTTTAGTGTCATGTCTGTTAATTTTCTTTGATTTTTGCACATTCATGGTTCAAGTCTTGAATTTCTAGTTTTATTTTGAAAGCACCAGTCCTTTTCTCCATTTCGGATATATTTCCTGTCTGCCTTGCCCATTTTTTCCTTTTTCTTTTAACGAACAGATTGACAAAACTAACAGAGTCTCCGAGCCTCAGTAAAAAATAATAAAACAGGAAATTATAAATAGTCAAATATTGACAACCCATTGAAGAAAACATACTAATAAAGGACAAGATGTAAAAAAAAAGGAGAAAAAAATGCATACATACACATACATATTTTTTGTTAAATCTGATCTTGGATCCTTTTCCTTGTTTTATGTTACTTTTCTACCAAGACAAGTTTAGTGTCATGTCTGTTTGTTTTCTTTGATTTTTGCATTCATGCATTCACATTCATGTTTCATGTCTTGTCTCTCTAGTTTGATTTTGAAAGCACCAACCCTTGTCTCCATTCCAGATATGTTTCCTGTCTGCCTTGCCCCTTTTTTCCTTTTTCTTTTAACCAACGGATTGACAAAATTAACAGAGTCTCTGAGCCAGGTAAATCAGTAAAAAAAAATTGAGAAGGAAATTTCAAATCACCAAATATTGACAACCTATTGAACAAAACATACTTATAATGGACAAGAGGTAAAAAAAAAAAGAAGAAGAAAGAATAGGAAAAAATATAAATACACATACGGCATATGAATACATTCACATATACATATACATTTCAGCATTAGAATTACAGAGTTAAAGAATATTCACAAAAACAATATAAGTAATGAAAATAAACTCTGAGTATCCAGTGGAGCAAAAGAGAGCAATGATATGTGTTATTTATGAGTGAGAGAATAAGTGAATGAATAAAGTGTATGGAGGACAAATGAAATGAAAATAGAATACATTAAAACAAATTAAACTAATAATTACAAACCTTAAAAATGATTCACAAAACAGCTTTAATTCATGTCATATTAACTTCCTTCATGTTGCAAACATCCAAGCGTAGCTTCAACAGAAACCCTTCATAAAGATCTCATTGGGTGGGAGAGAAACTCAAAAAATAACTTCAAACAACTGAAACCAGCAACAGCAGTGAACCTTACTGATAGTCTCAGCTTGTTCTCCTTAAAGGGAAATGCCAACTTTTTTCTTGTTTTTTGCCTTGCCTTACTCCACAGTCCAAGACAAGCAGATAGACAACATTCTTTAGACTTTGCCTGCAGTAACAAGGAAGAGACAGGCAGAGCTCGCCCACTGCTATTTAGCTTAGCTCAAACACTGGGAGTCAATGGGAAGTGTTAGCCTGCCTCTGCCTACAGTCATCAGATAAAGTCTATGGCAACTCTAAACAGTCCGGTGTGCTTCTTGTGAAGGTGTAACCACCTAACTAAACATTAATGAATAATTTATACAGTATTTATAGACATATATATATATAAATAAACCATATTTATACTGTATGTCTATATGTTTTGGTTTGAGACTGATGCCAAACTAAAACTTCTGCTGGGCATCTACTCTATTTTCTACTTTATTTCCTATGGGCTTAAAGATAGGCTTATGAATTTAGGATGATCACTTGTTGACATTTTGAAAATAACGAATAAGTACTTTCAAAATAAACTTAAAATGTTAATTAAAAAACACTTTGGAGAAACAGTTTGTGTTTGAGAGCACTCTTAGACATCTGGAATCTTTGCATGTCCTCAAGCTCAAATATTATATTCAGTTACACTAAAAAAAAAAATCCAGCGTTTATATAACAAGTTAGAGTAAAAGTATAATAAAATTAAGTAATAGGGCTGGGTTTAAAAAACTGATTTAATTCCCTGTAAATGGTTCATCAATCCATTAAATCCAAAGATTGATCTGTGGGTCGTTTTTTCTTCATTAGACGTACAGAGAAGCAGCCTGTGGTATCAACCCTGCTAGGCTCACTTGATCAGCGTTTAGCGCTGCTTTCCACTGAACAAGATCTTGTGAGATGTTACTGCAAGCAGTCAAAAAAACATGGAGGAAGCGAGCAGCACTATAGGGGCACCACTCGAGTTTAAAGCTGATTTTTGGACGTATTTTGGATTGAACAGGCACGAAGGAAAAGACAAGAAATATGTAGAATATGCATTAATGCATATCATTAATATACTGTATGATTAATGTAACTGCTTGGGTTCAGTTCTTCATGTAAAAACAATTTTTAATAATGTACCAGGTTAAAAGGTCACTTTTAAATTGACAGCGTTATTTCAATTGAGATATCCAGACTGAATAAATATAGAATTGAATCGTGAATCGAAACAATTTGAGACCTGAACACACTACAATATTCTAGCTACCTAAACTTCAACAGTACATGTTCAATAATTTTCTTGCTGCAGAGAAGTCCACTGTTACAAATATATATCATTTTCCACCATCCTCATCCAACAAACAAGACTAGTCACTACCCCTGAGATACTGAATAAAAGGTTCCTGAATACTGTGAAATAGATCTTTTATATCTTTTAAGTGTGCAAGTGATTTTATCGAGGGGTAAAAACCAAAAATACTTGGTCTCTCAAAGTTTTTTCAAGTTAATGTTATTGTTCTTTTTGCTTGTTACGTCCAGATATCCGTAAAACTCTGTTTCTTTTACATTTTACTCTTTGGGGTAGATGCCTGATATATAAACTTATGTTCCAAAACTGCATGAAAAGATAAAAACTGCTGCATTACCTGCCAAACCTGCAGCCAAAATACCTTTAATTTGGGGCATTTCCAGGTACAGTTTAAAAAAAGTTCCTTTGTCTTTAAGCTGCTTTTTTTAAAGGATGGGACAAGGGACGTGAAATTTGGGTGACAGCCACTCATTTGTTCTAAATATTCTCTCTTTACTCTTCACTGTATGCTCTGCCGCTGCTTTAGTCGCCTATACAGTAAAAAAAAAACTTAAAATAGAGAGTCCCGTCCTTTATAATTAGCATTTGTAGAGTTATTTCAGCTCCAGTCTGCAGCTGCCACTCTCAGTAACTCTGCCTCCTGTCTGTGCAGGTAAAGTGCTGGTCCACTGTGCACGAGGAGTCAGCCGCTCAGCAGCTCTGGTTTTAGCTTTCCTCATGATCAAAGAAAGACTTACGCTCGTCGAGGCTGCCGAGGCCGTTCGCAGGCACAGGAATATTCTCCCAAACGCTGGATTTCTGAATCAGCTCTGTCATTTGGACTCTTCTTTGGCCCTGCGGAGAAAAACAACATAACATGAAGAAGCAGGGAGGAGAGATCACTGCGAGAGTTTTTACTCTAAAGAGGATTTGTGAATCTAAAGAGGATGTCTCTCTTTGGTTTTAATCTGTTTAGTTAGATCAAAACTTGCTCCTGTTAGGGCAAACTTCTTCAGAACATGACTACAAGTTAAAGAAAGTTACAGACTTCACAAACTGATTCATTAATCTACTCAACATTCTGCATGTCTGATTGATCTGTCAAAAGCCTGGTGCAGGAAGTGTAAATATGGGCAGAACCACAGCCAGTTTTGGGGCAATTAAGGTGCTCAAATTTTATTCCTAAAGGTATTATCAAAGAGTGTAAACCCAACTTTGACTAAATCAACTTTTTGAAACACAAAGTGATTTTCTTTACAACAAACCTGTAGCTGAAATGCATTAAAAAAGTCCCTGTGACATCAGTAAAGCAACTGCAATGCAAGAAAAATGTGTTTTTCCAAACAGGAACACTGTAGATGGGTTAACTGCCAAATGTTTGTTTGTTAGTTTACATCTTTTAAACTACTTACACTCATATATTCGAGATGTTTCAACCTTTCTCAGGCTCTTAAAATCATTGTTATTATTATGTCTACTGTATACTGTCTGTGTGTCTGTTAAAAATCTGTAAATATTGTTAAAACTGTGTTAAAAATGTTAAAATTATATCTAATAAAAACTTTAATTACAAAGATGTTATTTAAAAAGGCCAAGGAATAAAAAAACCAAAAAGTTTATGGCCACTTGATTAGGTACACGTTGCTGGTACTAGGCTTATTTTTTGCTAAGTACTGTCTTTGTTATATCATCCCGCAAATTTTTTTGTATAATTTACGATCTTAAATGGTCCAATTTTGGTGTAAGTGTTCGACTAAGTATCTGCTCTTAGCTGTCAGGAGGGGCACCTGGTGTGGTCTCTTGCTTCTGTAGCCCATCTGCTTCAAGGGTAAACATGTTGTTCATTCAGAGATATTCTACTTCTACCTACTTCAGTTCCTGTTGCCTTGCTATCATCTTTTTTAACTTTATTTTTCATAAATTTTGAGTGAATAAAGTACAAGGGACATTGTTAAGGGACATTGTTATACACCTTAGAAAGAAAATAATAACACAAAGTTAAGCAAACCAGTAAATGAACAAATAAAGAGTGGACAAAAAAATGTATTTCATTTATTAATTAACTAATATTTGTATACAGACATTCACTCATACTTTTGCACACATCTGTGGACTCAAACAAATAAGATTCTTATGTTGTCCACTACAGTAGACAGATACTTGGAATAAATTTTATACCCTTTAGGTTGCGGTACCATGTCCAACTAACAGGTGGTAAAACCTTCAAACCCTTGTCTTAAAGTGATATTCCGGGATGGAACAAGTTGGGTCCTATCACAAGGTTTAGGGCAGAAATTACCCCTACAGCAGTGTTTCTGTGCAGCAGAAGGCCAGGGCGCACGCACCAAACCCCCCCTCTCTGCTCGTATGCCGGTTTCCTCTGCACTCAGGCGGGGCCATATTTTACTTGACCAAAAACACACATAAACGGACTCCCACTGAAAAAATCTGATATCGGTCTGCATTCACGCTTTATTTAGAGAATTTTCAGCATGTTACTTTCACACAGAAACACCGCTAAATAAGGCTCTAGTTCTCATCGGGTTGTAAAACGGCGATTGTAAAACGATTTAGTCAACAAAAGTTGACTAAATCAACTTTTTGAAACACAAAGTGATTTTCTTTACAACAAACCTGTAGCTGAAATGCATTAAAAAGTCCCTGTGACATCAGTAAAGCAACTGCAATGCAAGAAAAATGTCTTTTTCCAAACAGGAATACTGTAGATGGGTTAACTGCCAAATGTTTGTTTGCTAGTTTACATCTTTACATCGTAAAACAGCCTCCTCTGCTCAGCCACAGCTGCAGCGGAGCCACAGCTCTGCAGCGGAGGCCGTTTTACAGACCGATGAGAACTAGAGCCTTATTTAGCGGTGTTTCTGTGTGAAAGTAACACGCTGAAAATTCTCTAAATAAAGCGTGAATGCAGACCAATATCAGATTTTTTCAGTGGGAGTCCGTTTATGTGTGTTTTTGGTCAAGTAAAATATGGCCCCGTCTGACTGCAGAGGAACTCGGCATACGAGCAGGCCCGGAGCAGAGAGGGGGGGTTTGGTGCGCGCGCCCTGGGCGCCGCTGCACAGAAACACTGCTGTAGGGGTAATTTCTGCCCTAAACCTTGTGATAGGACCCAACTTGTTCCATCCCAGAATATCACTTTAAGTTTCATAAAAATATTATCTTTGCACATTTTTAACGTATGGAGATATTGCATTATGAATCCAAAATGGTAGACAAAGGGCAAATTGGGTATTATGCCTGTATTCAGATTTCACATAATTTGTATTTTTTACTTGAAATTTTGGTGTAAATCACAAGTGAATAGTTTGATTCAACAGCAGTAATACATATGTACTTCAGATTTTGTCTTTTCTTCAATGAACTCTTTATAAATGTTTGCCAAAGATGTGTTTGTGGATCTTTAAATTCCATTAAATTATTAAATATACTGTTGATGCATAATGTCCACTGTAGTGGACAGACGCAGAACTCCCTAAAAAATTAGGGATGGGAATCAAAAACCAATTCCAGTCGTTAACAGCTCCATCAAAGAATTGATATCATGAGTCTTTTTGCTAATCAATTCTCTTATCAATTCCTTCCACTGACAGGGTTCAGAAGCGTCAGACTTGCGGCTTAATTTTTTACAAAAGGCGCCTACTGCACAACCTTAAGTGAGTGGAAACACCAGCAGCTTGTAGAAGCAGTTATCTATGCTGTGACGTGTGTTTGACATTGTTGACACTAGCCAGGTTTACATGGAGCCTAATATTCCGATTACAATTGGGTTAGAAGTCCAAACTGAATAAAAATGCTCCATATAAACACCTCAATCAGAATAAACAGGCCAATTCCGAATGGAATTTCATTCGGTTGCACAGGGGTAGTATATTCCTTTTCCCAAACCCATTAAAAGTAAAATCCTGTCATGTAAACGGTGAATCTGAAAGTTGTCAGGCTGGGTTCTGTCTGCACATGCTCAGTCTTGACGTAAACGAGCAGTGACGTTTACTCACTTGGAAACATGGCGGCTTCCAAACAGAGCACACAGCACTGGTCTGCATCGGAGAGTTTGTTTTTAATACAAACTCTCAAAGAACTAAACATTATCGCACGTTTAGACTGTAGAAAAACAAGAAATACTGAACTATTTAAAAAAGTCCACGAAAACTCAGCGAAGCCAGGATGGACCAAAACGTCGAACAAATAAGGAACCGCTGGAAAACTTTGGCTACTATAAGGCTAAACAGCACAACCCTCAAATCATTCATTAAAACACCTACTTACCGCCATCTTTGATAAATCATGTGATGTTTAAATAGATCTAAGCGTATCACGTGGCTGTAAAACATCTGTTCTGATTAAATGTTGTGGCACATGTAAACACCAGAACGGAATAGATCACGTCACATGTAAACAGTTCAACTGAAATTTTTAATCAGAATGAGAAAAAGTCGGCATGTAAACCTGGCTACCGAAAATCTACAGGCCAACATTTGCCCAAACAGAAAATCTGCAGGAACAAATAAGGGAATCGTTAAAGAATTGGATTGATTAGCAAAATTGTTAATAGCACTAAAATTGTATCAATTCACATCTCTACTCAAAATATAATTTAACTTTTTTGAAGTACAACTGAACATTTTTTTAAAAGTATCCCTTTGTGGTTTAATAATTCGTGCATGAAAAGATTCAGCCCATTTCACAACAACAATCATAAATCACAAAACTTCTCCATCCTGATGCTCGGTTTCAACTTCAGCAGGTCTTTTCGGAAATGTCCACATGCCTGACTGCATTGAGTTGCAACCATGTGATTAGCTGATGGGCTATTTGCATGAATGAGCAGTATGCATTGGAAGATGTGCTTTTGCTCTAAAAGATGTACGAACGGCATTAAAATGGCTGTGATGGACGTTAAAGAGCACAAAGACAGTATGGGCCTATAAATAAACAATAATCTTTGGTATATGTTCTCACAGTGTCTTAAACGCTGCAGCCCAGTGTGGTACAGTCAAAACTGTGATGTCTAAAGAGGCTTGATACAAGATGATAAAAATATGCCGGCGTAGTTCTGAGTGTGTATACAGATTCAGGTCAGACTTTGAAAAGAGATGAAACGCTGAAGCCATCTTAATAAGAGATGCTCTCCGGAGCACACTGCTAGAAAAAGGGAGAGAGAGAGAGAGATGCTGTCAAAATAAAAGGAATTGGATATCACAGGTTTAATGATTTCACTGTCAGAATGAATGATGGCAGCGTATGAAGATATGAGGGAAAAATAAAGGAGTCTGATGGTGTGAAAACTCTGTCTGACATGTTAGCAGCTTCATCCCGCCGCTCTGCAATACAGTCATCATCACACTCTCACTTTGGGGGCTTGCATTTAGATCACTGAATGGACCATGCATATCATATAACGGCGAATCAAAGACATGTGCCATCCCGCGAAAAACCTCATCTGTCGAGCAGTCTGACACATTTCAGCTCTGGTTTGGCCCCCCGAGAGGCTCCAGGGAAAAGAAAAAAAAAGAAAAATGCGAGTACATCCTTAACGGGCTCAGATATGCAGAGAGGGGCTAAAAGAGACTGACACAATTTCTCAAGGAGTCGCTCACACAAAACCAGAGTGTCCTGCTCACTCCAGTGAATTCGGGCATCCTTTGGCGAGTGCAAAGTTTGGATAAGCGCGGCTTCCTGCCAGCAGCGCAGATTAAAGTTGTGTGTTTAGAAGAGAGGATGGCAGGGACGGGCTCGGGTGGAAGTTTTCCCCGCAGGCGAGGGAACGTGGCAGTTAAGGTCAGGGGCCCGCCACATCACAGCCCTAAAAATATCCCCCCCAACCCCCTCTCTCTCTTACATTTGATGCCCCGTCACAGAGCGGTTATACAATCTGCGCCTGCCAGAATTAAACCTCGCCATGTTCTGCCTTTAAGGACGGCTTCACAACAAGCTGCCAGGATGATGAAAACAAAATCTGCAAGTAGGGAAAGGAAGGACTTAGATCTCCGGGTGAGTGGAATTGGAGATGCATGTGAAAACAAAAAACAGAATTTCTATTTTTTATGATTGCAATGAAGAAGGGGGTAAACATGAAGTGGTGTATCTTCTCCTTCTGTTAAGCTTTTAAACCATGAGTGACAGTAGGGGTGTGCGATATGACACTATTAAATCGTTAAGGATTATAACGTGGGGATGATCTCTAGGGCTGTAATCAACCTAAGAAATTTGTTGGTCGACTAAGGCCCCATCCACACAAAGCCAAACTGAGGTCTAAACGCATACATTTTTTGCAGAATCTGCGTATCATCCATACGTCTGTAAACGAACATTTTTGAAACCAGGTTCCAGAGTGGAAAGATTTTGAAATGCCGTATATGTAGCTCCGTGTTTACTGGCTCTCCGTAACTTTTCTGATACGCTTACGTCATAGTTTCATATCTTCATTGACACGCATGCGCCACAAGTTGCAACAACAACAACAACAACAATGGCGGCGTACGGTGTAGCATATGTGCTAATGAAGCTAGTGACCCTACTATCCCTGTTGCAGCAAAATCTCCTTCTTCTCAGTCACCACCGAGTTGAACAAACAATTATCGAGGACACATTACAGCACTTTATGATCACTTTATCACAATCTCTGTTTACAACTTTTGCCACAAGTGCGCATGCCCACTGTTTTTTCGTCTGTTTCGTCATATCGTTACAGCGCCCCTAGAGGTCTGGTATGTGCTTTACAGCGTTTTGATGCGTATTGAGTGCATTCATGTAGACACACACACTTTCTGGGACGCCTTCGTCTTTATGACGATCGTTTTGGAAACTGTTAAGCGTTTTGTCTTTGTGTGGATGAGGCCTCAAACACAGCAATTGTCGACCAAAAATCGACCAATCCCCCCCCCCACCCCCCGTGCCGTGTTTCTCCCCTGTGTACGCCTCTTTCCCTCCTTTCTTTCTCTCAACACAAGACTCTTTGCTTTCCAGTCTTCATCAATAAAATGGGCAGTTACTTTCATATAGGACTCCATTCGAAGAGACGTATACATCTGTTATCTTCTTCTAGTAACTCGGAAACTTTCTCTTTTTCCTCCCTCGTATTTTGCCGTTAGTGCATGCGTAATTGTCTGGCGCGCTGGCACTGAATATCCAGGTTTCAATGTTTTTCTTGGCCTGCCACGACACCAATGGGCCTCATTTCCTCAGAAATAAAACTGTCTACTCCTTCTATGATGTCATTTTGCATTTGGGTGTTTATATGAGGCTTAAAATCCAGCGCGGACTGGGTGAGGGATGCCGCTGTTGCAACGGGCAGCGGGCAGGTGCGTATGCTGTTATAAAACGAATAAACGATTACTAGACTAGAATATTGAAATGTTCTTAAATAAAAATATTGAAATGAACAATAAATACATTAAAATGGTGTTATGAGACATGATGGGGGTGCTCAGAAAATAACCCCATTTCACTTGATACGTTTCTCTGATGAAATGAACTGCTGGGGAAAAAAATAAATTGACACATTTGGTCGACCAATCAGAATTTTGGTCGACTGAGCACGCATCGACCAATTAGTTGACCAGTCGACTTGGACTTTACAGCCCTAATGATCTCATAAACCAGAAAGATCATCAGATCGTCTGTGTGGGCGCAGAGACTTTGAAGCGCACCCAACTAGCCAATCGTGGCACATTAAGTGCAGTGCAAGGTGGGATCTCCTGTTTGGTTATGTAGCGTGAAGCCATGGCAGAAAGAGAAAAGGAGATAAAAGCTTGAAGACGTCTGAACAAAAATCTGTTCTATAGCAGCTGCTGTATTATTCACTCAGGTTATAGACATTGCAGTTAGATTACATTTGTTTTAAATTGTTGCACTTTAAGACAGTGATTCCCAACCAGGGGTACAGTACGTGTACCCAAAGGGGTACGCGAGACCATTATTACAAAAAATGTAATAATTTATTTCCACCTCTGAAGTACTGAGTTAAGCCTGTCATTAGAATTGCATGTGTGTGCCACAACTACTTTTTCCGGGGGAACAATATCCTAACATAAAAACAACTGGTAACCTGCATCCAGGAAAATATGGATAAATAGTTAAAACATCCAGTTGCTCTGGATTCAGGAGAGGGTCAAGAGAAGCCCGCAAATAAACTATTTTGAATGTTCCTGATTTTTTAAGGTTGAATGCCTGTTTAAACAGTTAAATACAACAAAGAGGTTGAATATTTTGATTTTGTATCTATTAATTTAGATTAGATATTTATTTTCAAGGCAACATATTTATTATTATGTTGGATTTGAGTTAAAAAGAAGAACATTTCTAAGAACTTTATGTTCAAATTAAGGAGATACAATAAAATATTTTCATTATTAATTAGTTGTGTTACGTTCTGCTTTAGTAGAATCATCAACACGTATGAGTGATGGGGTACTTATGGTATGACAAAAAGGCTCAGGGAGTACACAAGACAAACAAGGTTGGGAACCACTGCTTTAAGAGATAATGTTGATATTGTTGTTCATTACCTTTTATGTTTACATTTATTGCACATTATTATAAAACTGCACTATTTAAATTAAAACCTGTTCAGAGAGTTTCTTTGGCTTTAATTGTTTTTTTTTTCTGTTAGGGTTCAACATGTTTTATATGTTAAACGTACAGAAAAAACGTGCAAATTAGTCTAGAAAAATCAACCTAAAAAAGAATCGTGATAAAATCGTAATCGAGATTTTATTTTTAAAAAATCGTGAAATGATATTTTTGCCATATCGCCCACCCCTAAGTGAGAGGGAGCCAGAGTGAGAAAATGGCTTCTCACGAGCCGAAGACAGGCGCACAGACAAGTGTAACAGCCGGTCCAGAGGATGAGTACGTCACACCTGGGGGCTACGAGCTGGAGAAAATCCTCAACCGTGGGAGTGTGGCTTACACTCATGTCAACGAGGTCTGGCCCAACGTCTACATAGGGGACGAGTGAGTACAAAAAAAAAAGTGTTAAATTACCAAATGAAAGAGGATTAAAGTCATATTCACGGCAGCTTCTTGCAGGGAAACTGCAAAGGACAAGTATAAGCTGAAGAAGTTGGGGATTACTCACATCTTGAACGCAGCAGAAGGGACGTGGAACAATGTAGACACGGGAGCTGCTTACTATGGAGACATGGACATCGTCTACTACGGAGTGGTGGCTGAAGATGTGACCACATTTGACCTGAGCCAGTATTTCTACTCTGCGGGTGGATTCATAGAGGAAACTCTGAAAAACCCAGAGAGTAAGGCCCAGTTAAGCACATGCACATATATATTTACAAAAGGCTGTTTACCACTGAGCAAAAGCAGGCAATGACCAGGGGCCTCGTGCAGCCCCGAGGCAAAGGCAAAGGTGAGCACTGAGCTGAGAGGTATGCATCGAAAAGTAGACGTGCTTGGAGAACAGAAATGAAAAAATGTGGAAAACTGCACTATGTCACAATGTTAAAGGGTGACGCTAACATTTTTATGTTTTCATGTCCTGCCTCACTGTGTAATATGCAACTTTTCTTACTCAAAATTTATGTTTTTTTTGTTTTTAAACTTTATTTTATTGCAGATCTGGCAACACACCTTAACCCTTTCATGCATGGTGTTCACTAAAGTAGACGGATATTTGGAATAAATTTTAGGTTGCAGTATGTCCAACGACCGGGTGGTAAATTCCCAAACCACTGTCTTAATTTTCCTTAAAATATTACCATATCATTATATTGCATCATAAATCCAAAAAAGCAGATGAAGGGCAAATTGGGTAATATGCCTGTATTCAAATTTCACAGAATTTTGCTTTTTTTATTTTAAATTCTGGAGTAATTTATGAGTGAATAGCTTGACCAAACAGCAATAACACATAAACTGAAAATTTTGCTTTTTATTTGATTTACTCGAAACTAATTTTTGTCAAAGACTTATTTTTGTAGAACTTTATTAACTTCACTAAATTACTTTTAATACAAATGATGCATGGTGCAGACTGTAGTGGACAGATACAGAACTCCCTCAAAATATAACACTGAAAAAAATTACACAAATTTTAAATTTAATTTCAAAAGTAGAAGTAAACATATTTTAAAAAATTTATGATTTTATAATTAATGCATGAAAGGGTTAAACATACATTTCGACATTTGTGTTATTCTCTTTTACAATTTCCAGCTGTATCCAGACGGCATATTTATTAATCAAACTATTTGTATAACACTTTCCATACAGGACTTTCTAATACAAAGTGCTTCATATAGGAAAAAAGATAAAATGAAATAACAATAAATGTAAATGTTCTTTTTTATACAGCCCTTTACAACAACCCTTTCGGTGAACCAAAGTGCTTTACAATAGGTGGAAGTAAAAAGCAACAAATAACAAAATTAAAAATAAATAAAAGCAACAACAGCAATTAAAGCAATGAAAACAATAAAAGCAATAAGAGCAATAAAATACAATAAAATAAAGTAAAACAGAGTAAAAGTAAAAGTGTCATCACACTACTGGGTATTAAAAGCCATCCGAAATAAATATGTCTTCAGTCTAGATTTGAAAAGGCCCAGGTCAGAAATGAGATGCATTTCAACAGTTTAAAAAAAACAGCAAAAAATTGCATGATTGCATAGAATAAAAACATAAGACCCCCGCAACCCCTCCTCCCTCAATCCACATTCAATATACACACTCACTTACTCAAACACACAAAGACATAAAAAAGGAAATTCTGACAGAAAGCTAAATTAGAGCTAAATCAGAGAACTGATGAAACCCTATCTCGAAATAATAATGAGTAAACACGGGAGCTAAAACTAAAATTTAGTAAAAATATATAAAAAAATACGTAGTTAAATATAAAAGTTAATAATAAACTAATAAAAATGCATAAAAAGGATAATAGGGGATCAAATATCAAAACAAAAGTTTTGAAGGTAATCAACAGTTTGAGGACTATTAACAGAGGGAATGGCATCTATTCATTTCCCAAAATAAAGCACTATATAAGTTTGGCAATAAAAAGCACATATTTAGTCCACACTTAGCTACAGGACTGATCTTGCACGGCAGCTGGATCAGCCCTACACAAACTCAGTAAAAAGGTGGATATATTACCAAGCTCCAATCTGCAATGATCATGAGCAGCCCAAAACGCCAATCAGAGTCTTTAGAAGCAGGAAAAGGTGGTGCTACAGCAGGAAGTAACTGCTCTAATGGAGATTAGCATAGATGCTAACAGCTTCAAAAGCAGTTTTATCAAATCTGGACCACATTTCTTTATTAAACGCAAAATAAATAATACCAAAAAGTTTCTGTAGTAATTATAGTTTTGCTCCACTTCATCTGCATTTTCTTTTACAAAGTGATTAATGTTTTGTAGTGCAGTAGCACCCGCCTACTACATTACCTGATTGACCCGTTGGAATTGACGAAACTGGAATTGATCGTCCAAAACACTTTTTATGAGCTCTTTACAGATGCACTGGTGAAATGTACTGCATGGTTCGTCTGGTGTGCAGTGTTACAATAATCTGAGAACACAGTGAAAAATACAATCAGCTTTCAGTCAAGGGAACCAAGACAATGCTATAAACAGAGCAACATTGTGTATTCCACTAATTCATGATTTACACTGTTAAAAGGTTGTTGTATATTTTACAGTAACTTATTGGCAACAAGGTGCCAGTAGTAAGTAATTTACAGTATCATTGCTGTTCATTATTTCACACAACTCTGATGCATTTTAAATTAAAGTGAACTTGCCATTATATCATTTATTTTACTACACCTTTAACTATTTAAATGATCATTTTAGCAATATACAGTTTTATAAAGAAAAAATGCATTGACTGAAATACTTTTCACAAGCATTTGTTTTAAAAAGATGAACATTTACAAAAATAAATCTTGCCTTTTTTCCAGGGTCTAATGAATTTTGGCAGTGACTCATTTTTTTCTAACAATCAATCAACTTATCTTCAAGTGTACGGTGCCAAAGCATAATAAATGTTACCTCAAAACTCCATACAGTGGAGCAGACTGAAGCCATGGTGATCTATTGCCCTTTTCAGTTATTTACTGTAGACATTTTACAGTAAGTTACTGTAAATATAAAGTTTACAGGAATTAGTTCACTTTCTAACAATCCATTGCCATTCACAGTAACTTAGTGTATAGCCCTTGTACAATAAACTGTGGATATTACAGTAAAATACAGTTAAAAATCAGTTGCAGTTTATACAAATTCTGAGTATTTGTGGCAGAAGGTTCGGAATCATCCAGCCTTGTGGGTTTCTATTCTACCCAAGGACCTGTCTCTCCCCTCTCTCTCCCCCTTACCAAGTCTATCTGCCGTCTTACCTCGATAAATTCATTTTTTTAAGAATGCCAAAAATTCCTGCTCCAAAAACCATCAAAATCCTGGCCTAAAATCTAAAATCTTGGGCAGCAGACATTGAGCTGACACACCGGAAAAATCACCTATGTACAGTATAATCAAGCAATAGTGTCAGGATTTGTTAAAAAGTTAACTAAGAACATAGCAACGTGGATAAGGACCCAAGTACAAATAATCAAAAAGGTTTCATTATAAACTAAAAAAGGATCAAAAACACAAGAAAGAAAAACTCTAGAAGAAAGCTCAAATTAAAAATCAAAGTCATTTAAAAGTTCAACCACAGTAGACAAACTACAAACCCAAGAGGACAAGAGGAAACACAGAGACTATATAGCAGGCATCATCAACCACATTTGTACAAGGACCAGATTTTTTTCTTGGCAGATGCAATGGGGGCCAGAAAACAGTGATAATATGTACAAAACAATAAAATGAAATATTTTGGTCCATTTACAATATCATTTGTCTGCCCCACTCACCAGCCCTGAAGCACAAACATGGGGTCTCAAATAGTTTGGGGTATTGAGAGACAGAATCCATCATTAAAACAACTCATTTTTAGCCAGTACATGTTCTCATTTTGGAAACACAATTTATAATTATAAGGAAAAAAGTGGGGAAAAGGTGGAAGACTAAGAATTAAGTCATACTTTCTTTGAGAATTTAAAATTTTATTTTAGAATTCTGACTTTTTCTTAAGACTCTGATTTCTTTCAGTCTAAAAAAAAAAGTCTGTTCCTTATATAGATAATTATAAAAACCAGGGGGCCAGATAGAAAGCGCTGAGGGGCATGATGTGGCCACCGGGCCGCCAGTTGGTGATCACTGCTATATAGCCTATTACAGGTGGGACAATCACACAGGTGTAGAGAATCACAATCAAGAAGGGAAGGAAACACTATGTGAAACAGAGGAACTTCAAAATAAAACTGAAAAAGAAGAGACAAGAGGTCCAAACAAAGAACACAAGAAAACAAAAACACACTAAATTAAACAGTCCTAGCTGAACCATGACTTCTTACTTTTGCGACACAATTTCAACAAACAAATCAAAGAGAATTAAAGCTATTACCTGGATAAACAGCTCAGTTATTAACATTAATAAAAACACAAATTGGTTTAATCTGAGGATGGGGCATTTTTCATCTAAAGGGAGGCTAAACTGAGAGCTAGCAAACATACAACTGACACTGCACTGAGCATGCTAGCACTAAAAAACGTTTTTCAAACACATTTCTTGACAAACCAGAGACCTAAAATGTTACAAAAAATGAATAAAACACGTTCTTAGATGATCTTTGCATCACTCCAAACCCATTCCACTCATCTAGCTTCACTCACTTACCTGTAAAGATGGAGAAAACACAATGAGCTAGCGTTAGCTGCTAACTTTCTCCTTGCCTGTTTAGCACACATCACCATCTGGATCAGGGAGGTAATTTGCAATTTCTTTTCAACATATGTTCAATTGAATATGCCACAAAGAAAATATATTTTCTAACTGCAAATAATCACTTATTGTGAGTTTTATGTCTGCAACACATTCCAAAAAAGCTGGGACAGGCAACAAAAAACTTGGAGGTTAAGAAATATTTATAAAACACCAACAAGGTGAGTATCATGATTGGGTATAAAAGGAGCATCCATGAAAGAATGGTGAGGTTCACCACTTTGCTAACAACCATGTAAGTAAATAGTCTAACAGTTTATATCCTATTAGGGCTGCGTATTTCCAGCAACTTCACGATACGATACGTATCCCGATACTAAGGCCACAATACGATACGTATCCCGATACACGCAAATTGTGAACATTGACTATGCTTTTTCTTATAAGAAGAAAAAGAACACGGATGAGTTTTAAGTGGTTCTACAACTTGAGAGACATAAATTCAGATCCTCAAAGATGGTAGACCTAAGTTCAAATTTAGAACATATGCTTCATTATGTAGCTCGTCTTCTACCTTGAACTGTGCCACTGTTAACATTACCCAAAGTGTATTTACAACAAATGTCAAAATATTTAGGCCATATCGATTCTGTAGAATCCGTATCGATACACGTATCCCAAAGGAGTGCGATACGATATTTTGCTGTATCGATGTTTTGAGCACAGGCCTATAGCCTATCCCAGTGTACAGTTGCAATGAATTTAGGGATTTCATCACCTAGGGTCCGTAATGTCATCAAAAGGTTCAGAAAATCCAGAGAAATATCTGCACGTAATCAACGCAGCTGAAAACCAACACTGAATGCCTGTGACCTTCGATCCCTCAGGCAGTACAGTATTATAAACCAGCATCATTTTGTAAAGGATATCACCAATGGGCTCAGGAACACTTCAGAAAATCACGGTCAGTTAACACAGTTCAGTGTCTTAAAAAAAACAAATTCAAAACCTACCTTTCTAGTCTAGCTTTTACCTGAATTACCTTTCAGTGTTTTTATTTATTCTAATTACAGCCCACTTTTAGAATTATTTTATCTTATTTTATTTTATTTTTAATTTTTTCTATCTTTCCTTATTTTAGTTAACTATTTTTTTTAACTTCATTTCAATTTATTATTTATTTTTAGTTGTTTTTCAAATTCATTTTCTTATTTTATCTTATGATATATTTAATTTTACACTTTAGCCTGACCTCCAGTGTTTTCTCATTCATAAACCTTTGAGACGGCGTTTCCTCAGTACGTACTGGGTGCAGCTGTGTGCTTTATTATTGTGTGGTTGGGTTCAAGGGCTGGGTGGAGTGGGTCTGGGTCATAAATCCTTCATTTTTATTTATCTGTCTGTTTGTAAAGCACTTGATGCTACATTTTTGGTATGGAAAGTTCTTTATAAATAAAGTTTGATTGATTGATCTCTACATCTACAAGATCAGGGTCAAACTCTACCATGCAAAAGAGAAAAAGGACTGTTTACAGAGCGAAGGTCAAAAGACAGCATCTGTGATGGTATGGAGGGGTGTTAATGGAAAAATTTGTGCGCCCATATGAAGCACGAAAGAGGCCTCTGACTGTTGAACAACTGAAGTCGTACATCAAGCAAGAATGTGAAAAAATTCCCCAACAAATCTTCAACGAGTCCTCAGTTCAAAACTCGTGTCCTTGTCCCAGCTTTTTTGTAACGTGTTGCAGGCATCAAATTCAAAATGAGTGAATATTTGCAAAAAGCAAGACAGAATATCAGTCTGAATAGCAAGAAAAGTGTAAAGCTCTGAATACATTCATGGCCAGTTGAGTTTCTACCTCCCAGTACTCCATCATACATTTAGGAGTATGATCCTTAGTCAAAGTATTAAAATTATAAAGTTTTTAAACATTCACACTTATCTCTCACCACCATGAAAGTATGCGTGATTAAAAGGAGAATTTTATTTCTGATGCTCAGAAACCTTGAAAAATTAAATTCCTGGAGTGGTTTTATAAATTTCGGTCCCTTTCTTTGTACCGAGTTGATTGAAAAAAATACTGGCAGTAGGTGCAGGAGTTTGAGAGATCCAACCTTAAACTTTGGTCAACAAGCCCAAATGAGTTTTCAAGTGTGGAGCTCAGACAAATGAAAAGCATTTGAAAAACTCACCATCAGGGTACTTTTACAGAGAGACTGTCCAGGTTTCTTCTGTTTAACCACAGATTCTGCTGTGGACACTTTTCATCAGGAGAACTGAACGTGACGTCTGTCGATCATCTGGACTGTTGTCAAATTTAGTGGCAGAAATCTCATGAATATCTTATCGCCAAAACTTTTCAGAAATGATAATGAAAAGGTCTTTTGTTGTGACTGTATGATTTATTTGTCTCCAGATAAACTGCTGGTTCACTGTGTGATGGGAAGGAGTCGCTCCGCCACGCTCTTCCTCGCCTACCTCATGATCTACAAACACATGACGGTGGTGGACGCAATCGAGCACGTGAAGAATCGACGAAGGATCATCCCAAACTGGGGCTTCCTGAAACAGCTGAGGGAGCTGGACATGCACCTGCAGGAGAAGGGAGAGGACTGCACAGGACAGAGCTGAGTGGTGGATTTGAGTTTGGTTATCAAGACATTCGAGCCAAGTTCGGACTTTGGACAACTAAATCCTCGCTCATCTAAGACAAGTCTGAATAGATTAATTTGTCATTATGGAGATACACCAACAAGTCTTTTTCTTTATAAAGTCTAAAGAATAGACACCATCCTTTCGACTGTGCAAGCAGTAACAAGGAAGAAACAGTCAAAGGTTGCCCACTGCCAGTTAGCTTAGCTCCAACACTGTAAGTCAATGGGAAGTATTAGCCTGCCTCTGCCTACAGTCATCAGAGAAACCTCTCAGCAACTCTAAACAGTCCTGTGTGCTTGTTGTGGCTTTTTTTTAACCACATAATGATATTTCATCTATTTTTAGAATAATATTAGCAATTTATGTCATTTTTAAAAGAAATACATACAAAACTTGATCACAGGGGGCATTCTTGTAAGTCGGTTCCCAAAACAAAGCTTCTGTTTACAAGTACAAGATTGGTACGAAGGATTATGGCTGCCTAATGAAAAATACATTAAGTGCTAATCTCAGTCTCTTTGAACTCGATTTAGAGTTGCTTAAGAGTTTATCTGATGACTGTATGCTAATGCTACCCATCGACTCCCACTGTTTGAGCTAAGCTAATTGGTCTTTGGCCCCATCCATACGAAGACAAAACGCTCAACAGTTCAAAAGCCATCGTCATAAAGACAAAGGCGTCTCAGAAAATGTGTGCATCTACATGAATGCACTCGATACTTGATACGATGGAAACAAGCGGAAACAGATAAAAAAACAGTGGACATGTGCACTTGCGGCAAAAGTTGTAAACAAAGATTGTCATGTGTCCTCGATAATTGTTTGTTCAACTCGGTGGTGATTGAGAAGAAGCAACAGGGTTAGTAGGGTCACTAACTTCATCAGCACATATGCTACACCGTACGCCGCCATTGTTGTTGTCGTTGCCGCGTGTGGCACATGCGTGTCAATGAAGATATGAAACTGTGATGTGAGTGTATCTGAAAAGTTACGGAGAGCCAGTAATCACAGAGCTGCGTATACGGCATTTCAAAATCTTTCCACTCTGGAACCTGGTTTAGAAAATGATCGTTTACAGACCCCCAAAACGCCGTCTTCGTATGGATGATACGCAGATTCAACAAAAAATGTATGCATTAAGACCTCGGTTTGTCTTCGTGTGGATGGACCCTCAAACGTCTCTTCCTTGTTACTGCACGCACAGTTGAAAGAATGGAGTCTATAAGGTCTTGTCCAAGTAAAAGTCGTCTGCTTAGGTTCAATCCAAGAAACATTTATTGTTACATTTGCATTTAATTTTTTGACGGCAACTTTAAGATGACTTAAAAATCTTGAAGAAGTTCTAATCCAAGTTCCACTTATTTAAGATCATGTCCAATTCAAGTCTTCAGTGAGTTAAGTCTGATTTGAGCCAAATGTAAACAGAGACATAAAACACTGGCCATTTTAATAGGTACACCTGAACTCTTGCAACTGTTGAGGTCCCATTGTCAAGTTACCAGTTTGAGATAATTTGGAGTGTTATCCAGCTGGAAGAATGCATCAGAAGGATACAAAGTGGTCATAAAGGGATGGACATCAACACTCAGGTAGGCTGTGGGATTAAGAAACATATTCAGGTGGGACTAAGGGGCCTAAAGTTGTTGGAAATGGTTTCTCTGTTTCTTCTAACAAGTGACTGTTCTGTCGCCTCCAACTAAACTGGCCATATTCTGCCATTAGCAAGGTTTTTCATCCACAGAACCAAAGCTCACTAAATATTTTTTCTTTTTCGAACCATCCTCAAAACCCTCGAAAAGGCTGTGCATGAAAATCCAGGCAGATCATCATTTCCTTAAATACTTAGGCAACAACCATGCTGTTCAGCCACGTAAACCACCTTCTTCTCTATTCTAATGCTCGGCTTGAACATCAGCAAGTCTCCATATCTACATGCCTGAATGTAGATCAATTTGCTGCCTTGTGATTGGTTGAGGTGCCGTTTTCATTAAGAGCAGCTTAACGGGTATACCTAATAAAGTGGCCATGTGTATGTTTAGTATGAAACTGGTCAAAGAGCAATTTCTGTAAGTATTTTGTAAGCCACTAAAATGTTTTTACTGACCAAGACAAGCTGAAAACAAACATTTGATATTTCATTTTCTGTTTTTTTAAACCTGGACTAGAGTGGGTTTTTTTGCATATAAATGCCGATGCTTGGAAAATATCTGTCTCATTGGAGTCCTTTTCTCATCTTTCTTTTATTTGAAAGTAGTTTTCATCTGTTTTGCCTTGCTTCCCTCTTTTCTTTGTCTTTCTGCCCTTATCTTTTTTTTGCTTTCTCTACCCCCTTGGTTTTTTGTCTGTTTGTTCTTTTACCTTGTTCAGTTTTGTTAGCTGTCAAGTTTTGTCTTTTAAATTTTATTTTGTGTATAGAATTTTGTAAACCAACACTATAACTTGCTAAGCACGTATCTCTCTGTTTCTACATTTGTTTGTATGCACTACTTGGTGAATAAAAAGAAAAAGAAAAAGTTTTAATTGTAGAAGATATCTGCCAGGGATATTACGCTTCCAAAATCTTAAATTCTAGTCAATTTGAAGTACATAAAAAAGTTTAAATGTGAAACAAACATTGACCAGCGATGTTGCAAAGAAAATACAACTTTATCCCGCTTTGTTTGTGTGAAACTCATTTATATGCATCAATAAATGTCCCTCTGGTCATCAGACTGTACAATTCCTGACTAATGGGGAAGAGGAGTAACAGGAAGGCAGAGGATGGGATGGAGCAGTAGCCACATATTATATTTTTTTTATCTATCTTCTTTTATATACGTATCTTTACATCTGCTGTAAAATGCTGCTGCTGGAATCTCCAATTTCCCAAGAGAGTTTTCCCAAGGGATTGATAATGTTCTATTCAATTTAATATCACCTAAATGATTTTGTAGCAATAAATAAGTTAAAAATACTCTAAAATGCTCTGTAATTTGCAGTAAAAAGTATCTGAAATGGCTTTTTTAGGCTCTTTCATTTTGTTAATATTGACATTTAAGCAAGAAGGAATAAAATGTCTGTTTCCACTGGCTATTTATTTGTTCTGTTCTTTTGATTAAAGAAGTTGTAATTGTTTACTAGAGCGTATCTTACAAGCTGAAGCCATCTGGCCCTCCGGCAGTGAGGACAAACTGAACGTGGCCCTCTCTGTAACCAGAGCCGGCCGTCCCTACTCTAATCGAACCATCAGGCCGGGACACGTCTGAA
The DNA here is from genome assembly GCA_036419115.1 of Scarus forsteni. Taxonomy (NCBI): domain Eukaryota; kingdom Metazoa; phylum Chordata; class Actinopteri; order Labriformes; family Labridae; genus Scarus; species Scarus forsteni. The sequence continues at coordinate 11,500,396 of JAZDUH010000263.1, forward strand.
ATCAAAAGGAGAACAATCAAGTACATGGTCAATCATAATTTATTCTTATGCTAAAATGTACAGCATTTTAAGTAACTGACAAAAGGAGAAAAAGTCATAAATACAAGAATGTCATTCTGTCTGATTTTTGTGCACATAGCCAGGTATTTCCCCCCCGTCTCACCAGCAACTCTGTACAGGTACAAAGGCTACAAAAGAGCAATATAAACAAAAACACGGGTACAAGTTGCGTTTTACATGCAATCCATTAGCTTAGTTTGGTCTATTCACAGGCTCTATTCTTCTACATTTCGGTAAAATATAAATCCAACATTTTATAAAGATAGAAAACAAATCTACAGATGGAATGAAAACGTAGCTTTAAAGGCATTATGTAAAATATCAACTTTGGACTAAATTTATATTTTCTTTATTGTTATTCGTCATTATAATCATTTAGTTCTTTTTAAATTCTGCCACACTTCTGGACATTTTGAAATGTTTTAGAATTTTCAGGGTACAAACACTGAGATATGCTTTGTTATTTCGACAGAGATCAGTCTGCTTTATTAAACAGAAAGCTGCCTCGAGGAGATCTGTTACAAAAAGACTTCAGAATTATACATACATAGCAATAAAACCTCTCAAACCGAACAGAAAACAGGACTAAGTTTACATTTTTTTACATTATTAGAATTAACAAAATATAGTTTCATCTTTCTCCCTTTCAAGGGAAACCTAATAAAGGCCAGATATCTTTAAAATGGCTTGCTATTAAGCACAACACTTGTACAGTACTACTCAATGCACTGTCACTAACAGAGACTGAAGCATGCTAGTTGTCACTTTACAAAATAAGTACAATAATTTAAATATACAAAGGCATGAGTATAGTACAAACTAATTGTCAGCACTGTTAGACAGGTACACTGAACAGGTTCGAACAGCCACTAACTCCTCATGTAGCAGGCACATTAAATGGCTTCATTTGAGGCTGCTACACGACTGATGAAATCTACCTCTGAGCTCTGAACCCGCCGCTCTACAGAGACACTAACACTAATTAAATAGATTTTCATCATATTGATGTAAGGCTTCCCATTTGGAGAAACAAAAATACTTTTAATAGCTTCAAAGTTTACTCACTGATGAAAATTTTTGCATTCTTTCCAAGTGCTGCTGCTGGTTTTTAAGTAATAAACATTAACAAGAAGACACCCAAACGAAAAAAAGGCCAAATCAGTGCATCTTAACCATTTTACTGGCAGCACAGCTGTTTGGCAGAGGGCAGCAATAAAATCAGGAATATTTACTGTTTAAACAAAAACAGAACAAATGATTGATTCTGTAAATGTTTCGGAGAACAGAGAAAAATATAAACAAACCAAAAGATAGTTTCTTTGCGTGGGATTTAAAGGTTTAAAAAGCAAACAGCTGATTACACGATGACGTAAAATGCACAACTTTTTGGAAAAAAATCAAAAAGAAAAAGGTAGAAATGTTTGTATATCAAAAATAACTTAATCAAGATGATATCAATATTTCAAAGTTTTTCTGACCAGTTCTTGCCACAGTAAGCAAGAAAAATAATTCTGCTGAAATGGAAACAAAAAAAAACTGCAGTTTATCAATTTTTAATGAATAATGTAATGAAACATTTACAGTTAAAAAAAATACCCTAAGAGGAAAGGTAAATAAGTTTTACTCAATACACCATCCATTTATAGATTACAATGACAAAGGTAATCCCAATAAAAATTTGTAACACAAGAAATCTTCCAGTTTGTGTTATTGTAAGTGTTTGAATTTATTTCAATTGCTATTGTGGTATTTTATTTCCTTTACTTTTATGTTTATTATTTATTTTTTCTGTTTGGATTTGAAAAAGAAAAAAAGCCAATTAAAAAAAAATATATATATATTACTACATACGATATTGAGTTTGACAAACAAAAAATGTTTTTGATGAATAATAAATTAATGTATAACTTGTTACATATGCAAATGGTTAACTTGCAAATGAAAAAAATGAATGATCATTTCGAACATTTAACAAAAAATAAACATACAGATGGAAAAAAAAAGTAAACTAGCACTTGGATAAATGTTACATGTCTGAAAAGGGGTGAGAAGAAGTTCAACCTTATATAATCCCAACTCCTCTACATCAATTAATAACCAATTATTTAGTTTCCCAATCTTTATAAGTACAGTCTTTTTAGGTCTGATTTTCTCCGTATGAAAAAGACAGACTTAATTATTTAATGGAAAAGACTTGTTCTATCAAATTGACTATACATAAGTACTAAAAATTCTAATTCTAATTAAAAAAAATAGGATTTGAAATGATCAAGCAGCCCTTATATATATATTATGAACTATATAGTTGAGCTCTGTTATTTATTAGAAACATTGTTTTTTGTTTTTCAACTCAATATCATCTATTTGAAGTTATTTTTTTTTCCCATTTTGTTTATGAAGTTTCTGCCTTTTCTATCTGATTTTGTCCCAAATGTTTGTGTATCTTAAAGTCGTCACATAATCAGCTGTCAGCTTTTAAACCTTTAAATCCCACATGAGAAAATATCTGTTTTTTGGGGGTTTGTTTGCAGTTTTTTCTGTCCCCTTAACCACTGACAGACACAAACAGTGATGTGTCGTGTTTTATTTTAACACATTAAGTATTCCTGAAGTTATCGACCTCTGGCAAACAGCTGAGCTGCGAGTTAAAGGGTTAAAACAGCGAAATGCACGAGAGAGCGAGTCCAGCCGAGAGTTACCGGCGGATGAAAGGCCCCTTCAGGGACTGCTTGGACATGCCTGTGTTCATGTAGCTGTGATGACCAGCTGGAGTGTACACCATGTTGCCATGTGGTGGAGCCTGCATGGGCTGCTGGGGGTATGGCTGCGTTCCCATCATGCCCATCTGCATAGAGTACTGGGGCGACTGGTTCATGTAGGCGTGGTTGCCGTGATAGCCGCTGTTCATCATGGGCTGGCTCATGCTGTAGCCGTTCATGGCGTTCAGGGAGGACATGTTCATGGAGTTGACATTATAGGCCGGCGCCGGCATGATGTTCACGCTCATGTTCATGCGCGGCATGGCGGCCAGCGTCCTGGACGGCGCCTGCATGGCCACGGTCTGCGGCGGCGGCCGGGCGTACATCTGCTGCTGGTGGTGCGACAGCGGGGCGGACTTGGAGCGGGACGACATGTGGCTCTTGGAGGCCATTTGGGGTTGGATCCGCTGTGAGGGAGGGATGCCCATGTTGCGCTGGAGCATCATGGGCGGCGGCGAGCTGAGATTAGGGGGAGGGGTCATGGTGGCCTGCACCTGCGGGTTGGGAACTCGATGGGGCGTCTGGGATAAAGACACCAGGTTGGAGTGCTGGGACGAGAGCGAGGGCGTGTTGGCATACGACGTGATGGGGTGCGAGGCCGAGTGGTTGAAAGGCAGCGAGTGCGGGTGGTCGATGAACGTGTTGGTGAACTGCTGCAGCTTGGCCAGGCTGAGGCCGGACGACTGCGAGTAGTGCCCGCTGCCGTACTCGCCCTGGTGGTTGATCCGCTCGTACAGGGCGAAGTTGGGGTTGCCAGACTCTGGGATGTCTGCCAGCTGCATGGTGGTGGTGAAGTTGGCGGGGATGGCACACTGCGCCATGCTCTGCTGCTGGCCGTGTTGGCCGTGCTGATTGTGGATGGCGTGCTGGGCGTGCTGATTGTGCTGGCTGAGCTGATTGTGCTGCAGGTGGTGATTGTGGTGGTGACTATGCTGGTTGTGAGGATTGTGTTGACTGTGCTGGCTGAGCTGATTGTGTGGACCGTGCTGATTGTGTTGGCTGTGCTGATTGTGAGGGCCGTGCCTGCTGTGGGAGCTATGCTGACTGTGTTGTGTGTGCTGCGTGTGTTGGCTGCGCTGGCTGTGTTGACTGTGCTGGCTGTTGCTGGGGGGCCTCTCCACCACCACGCAGCCCTGCGGCGACTTGACGTTGCAGTGTGGCGGCGAGCTCAGGCTGTTGGGCTGAATCATCCCGCAGCTGCCGGGGTTGACGGCGGCCATTTGCTGGCTCACGGCGCAGCTGCTCTGGGCCAGGCCACTGGGGGGGATGCTGCCGTAGGAGCAGCTGTTCTGGGTGGGGCCCGCCCCACAGATGCTGCCCCCCATGGTGGAGTCGTAGCTGCTGGGGTTCTCGTAGTTCTCCGTGGTGCTCTCGATGCTGCCAAGGTCGCTGAAGCCGCTGTCCACGACCTGCTGGGAGTGATCCGACACTGACGGGACGTCCATCATGGGGCTGGTCTCCATGTTGTGGAGCGAGGGCACGGAGATGGCGCTGTGGTCGGGGCTGATCTGGGTGTAGCCGCTCTCTAGGATGGAGACTGCAGGGCTGTTGACGGAGCGCACTGATTGGCTGGGATGGGACTGCGCGGAGGAGAGGGGGCTGCTGTGGTCCGACTGGGGGCAGTCCTCCAGCGTGGTGAGCTGCGGGCTCTGGACCACGTGGGTGTAGGTCTGCAGGCTCCTGCAGGGCTCCTGGCTCTCCACGCAGTCCGGGAACACGCTCTCCTGCTCCGTCTCCTGCGTCAGGGACTGAACAGCCTGGGCCGTCTCCGAGTCGATCTCGGCACAGATCGGGGGATTCTCCCGCAGCACGGGACTGAGCGGCAGCCTCTCTTCAGGTGGAGGGGGCGGGGGATCCGGGCGAGGACTGGGCGTGCTTTCCTCCTCTGATTCGGAGTCTGCGGGGTTATCCGAGTCCTCGGCTGCTGCGGGAGCCTCTGCTTCAGCTTCGGGTGGAGGTGTTGCTGCTCTCGTCTCTGTCACTTCCTCCTGGATGCCGCCAGCCGGAGCGTCCTCTTCCTCTTTGCTACTCGTCGCAGTGGAAACCTGCTGACTCGACTCGGAGTCGTTGTCTTCTTTTGGATCTAAAAAAGCTGGAGTGCACTCGCTTGTTTCTTCTTTGGAGCTCTCTTCTAACTCCTCTTTGCTGCTCTCGGGCTCTGCCGTCTTGCTGTGACTATCATCCTCGTCGTCGGCGTCCTGATCTTCCACTTGAGTCCTCTGTTCCTCCTCCTCCTCCTCTTCCTCGTTGTCATTCTCCTGCGGTGCAGCATCCTCCCCTGTGTGCTCCGCGTCTTTGGTGGGAGAGTCCCGCCCGTGTTCACTCTCCTGCTGGTCGTCCTCGGGTGGTTCTGGGGAATCTCCTCTGTCCTCACACATGGTGGGTGACGCGGGAGCGGGGGTGGTGGGCGAGCACACCGGAGACGCTACAGGTGAACCTTCAGGCGAACTGGACTTCTGGGAGGCGTTGTCGGCGGGACTCGAGGGCTCAGAGGGGAGCCGGTCTAGCGTCGCATCAGGACTGGAGGACCCTCTTTCGGCCTTGCTGCCCTCGTCTGCGCTGACGATATCCTGATCCGGCTCCTCCTTGGCTTCCTCGGTGTGGATGTGGTGCTGCTCAGCCTCCATGGGGGTCTCCGGTGGGGTGTAGAGGTTGAGCTTGAAGCCCATCTTTCTCTCGTTCTTCAGTCTCCATTTGGGGGGGCCTCGTTTGACCCCTTTGGGCCAGCCCTTCTTCCTCTTCACTGGACGAGGTCTGCTGGGTCTCTTGGAGAGGATGTCAGCTTCTAGAGAAAAACAGATGAAGGATGAGTTAAAGTTTGTCAGAGTCATAAAGAAATGCAGGAAATAGGGATGTACAATATTATCATCATAATATAAACATCGGCAGAAATCAGCTTCATAAGTGGAGTAGAAGGATTTCAGTGCTCCAACTCTTTTCCAGAAATCATTTTCAAGGACTTTTCCAGAATGTTTTCACCCTCCCACTTTAAGTCTTTTAAAAAACTTTTATGTCTGCCATTTTCCACATTTTGAAGAACTTTATTGTGCTTGATAACTCATCAGAAGTTTGTCAAGAACATTCTCTTGATAAAAAAAAATGTCATTTTCAATGGTTACATGATGTTTTTTAATGGGGAATTAATACTCAGCATTAAAGTTCTCCTGTGTGTTTACATGGAAATAGTCATTCTGAATAAAGGTTTACATGGAAAGCCCTTTTATTTGTCATTATCCATGGCCTCGTCCAACTTGGAAGCTACAGATTTAAAAATGTCCACATTTTAGTGCTTACGTCCATCCACTCTTTCATTATTTCAAAATCTTCTTAGGTTCTAATTAAATAAACGGTCTCAGCTCGAGTCAAACGCTTACTTGGACGGCCATTTTCTTCTTCTCAGTCTTGTGCCTCATTCGGACAGGACAAGGGAACTAGCATTACAGAATTAATTTAAAGCAGGATGAACATATATATGATAGAAGAATTATTTAATTTGGATTGAAAATCAGAATAAACCAGCTACCTACTTTGGCATTAAGTTTAATTCAGAATTATTATTTTTATTTAGAATTATATATGGTCATTTTAATTTTTGCTTCTTTCAGAATTAAAGAGGTTTTATTCTCATGTAAACCTGATAAAATATTAAGAATGTAATTAATGACCAGTGAGTGAGGCTAAAGCACAACAATATTTAAATTCCTCAATGTACTGCCAATTCCAATGCATCACCACAAGAACAAATACCATACATTTCAGGCCATAGAGCGCACCTGAATATTGGTTGCACCCACTAAATCTTAAAAAAATAACTAAATAAAAATTGGACTACATCTAGACCACACTTGCCTATAAGCCACAGGTGCAAGTGAGCAGAGCTGACTGGGACTGGAGGGGAAGGATTGGAGCGTCAGCTTATCTTTTACTTTTTCCCACTCCAATTTCGCTCCAGTACCGCTCAGACCGTGCGTCTTAAGGGTTGAAATTTGAGTGAAAGGTGGAGGGATAATTAGCGGCGTGGCATGCATCCCCTCTTATTGGACGAGTGGGTGCAAGGAACAGCTCTGTGCACGAGTGGGACATCATATCGCTCCACTCTGCTCACAGAAGATTTTTTAACTCTAAATTAAATCTGAGGTGATGAGGCTAAATGTAAAAAACTTTAAATTAGCCGCATCATTATTTAAGTCGCAAGGTTCAAAGCGTGGGAAAAAAGTTGGGGGTTGTAGTCCAGAAATTATGGTATTGTTTTGTCTACTTATCTCTGAATGTCTGCTATTTAAAAAACATCAACATCATTGATATGATACAAATGCAGTTGATGCTCTCGGTGGCTTGTTTTGGTAGTACTGTATATTAACAATGAAAGATTAGAGCCTAGCTTTGCTCTCACATGTCCAAGTGTCCTTGGGCAAGTTGCTCCCACACCATGCTTACTCATTGTGATGAGAGAGTGACTGCCTTTTTTGCAAGGTATAAACAACTTATAGGCAAAAATGGATGAGGGAATCCTTAAGGAAAAGCAGTTTTGCTGAAGGATGAGCTGTTTGTTAGTGATTCATCTCTAACTAGAAAAGCATTCGGAAAGTGCAGACCTCCGCCAGCGCCACAGTCCTCTCCCATATTGTGAATTTTACCATAAATATTAGTCCTACCTTTATTACATCCAAATATTTAGATTCCTTGACCATGAAAACATACCATTAGCTATTGGATTCATAATGATATCTATTTTAGTTCAGTAGTTAATCACGAAAATTACATTTTTCTTCATGGCGGCCAGACACTGATCCGGATCAACACCAAAAATGAATCAATTCTTCCTTTTCCCATGATGAACGTTTCCTGAAAATTTCATCAAAATTCATCCAGAACTTTTTGAGTTATTTTGTTCACAGTCAGACGGACAGACAGACAAACTGTCCTGAAAAGATAACCTCCTTGGCGGAGGTACTTAATGTCTCCATAAGCACAGATAATGGGAAAATAGAGCTCTTCAGAGCTTATTCTGCTCTCCTGTATACTGCTCACCTGTGGAGAAACTACAGTAAAGCTAGGATGAAACAGCTGCGGGTTGCGTACAATGATGCTGTCAGAATAGTTCTCAAATTGCCCAGATCGGTAAAGTACCATTAAGTGATACTTGATACTTCTCTTGTTACTGGAAACACTGGAGTAAATGTCTCTTTGTATTTAATTTATTTTGTTACCAGTATTTAAACTTTCATATTTAGATATGTATCTCTGAGTTTGGACTAAAGTGTCTATCTCTCTATCTAATCATTTATTAGAGAATAAAATGGGTTTTTCTTTTGCCACATCTGTTTCTTTTTAAATGAACACCTAAAATGAGAGAAGCGGGTCAATCTGAGTCAAGCAGGTACTTGGTACTCCGGGCAAAACATTACCAGAGTTTGAAAAATTCAAATATCAGACTTTGAGCATCCCCAGCTGCATCAGAGTCAAAGTATCACACCTAATTCAGAGACATTAAAGATGCAAATACCTTCATCCGAGTGTTCATGATTGTCTTTATCTGCTGCCTTCTCCAGCCTCGGGCGGCCTCTCCTGCGTTTCGTCGGTGTAATCGGTGTCTTGTCCTCCTGTTCCTCCTCCTCCTCCTCTTCTTCCTCCATCTCGCCCACTCTGCAGGTGCGTTCCAGCAGGGGCATAGGCCGCTCATCCTCTGAGTTATCGAACGGCTCGTTCAGCACCTCCGTTGTCTCCGAGATGGTTTCTGTTGTAACGCTGCTGTTTATCCTCTTCCTCTTACGCCCTCTCTTCTTGAGCACAACGGTTCTCTGTAACAAAAATAAAAGAGAGAGACGACAAGCAGATGAAGACGGGATGAAAAACCTCCAGCCGAGCCGAGTCGGAGCAGCTTCTGTGAAGTCTGAAAACTAGGGCACCGGTTGGATGACCTCTGCCAGGATTTCATTCAGGCTTTTTTTTGTGCTAAATGTAAAATGTTAAAACCACACAGCGAGACTAAATGGTTAAGCGATGCTGCCTGCTGTGGAAAACCACAAATGAGACAGGCAGAGTAAGCAGAAACCACACTCTATATTTTACATACTCCAGTTGTTTCCCACCGGCTGCCTTCGACTCCACCGCTCCGCTCACCGAAATCCTCCACAAGAGGAATGTGAAATCAATACTGTAACTGATGCACTAAATAAACTCCAACAGCCAGTGTCGCTCCTTTTTCTGGTTTCCATACTGTTTGTGTTGAAGAAAAGACTCCCTGACATCACGCAGCCGGCTGTAATATTATCTCCGGCACAAGGGGGCAGTGCCATATAGACGGAGCAGATGTGAGGCGCAGAGGAGGGCAGTAAATTAACCATGACCATTGACAATAGTACAAGGTTTAGGCTGCACAGGCTCGACACCAGCAGTGAAAACACAATCTATTATCTACAGCTGCAGGCACACAGGGAGGCTCCAGATGACAGGAGGAAGCCACTGAACCCTTCACTGAACTCATGAATATTTATCCAACCTTTCCATCTCGGCGAAGTACACAACGCGGTCCCTAATGAAGGAAATATCTAATCATATACTTCCAATGACACTTTGTTCTTAAAAGGCACCATATGTTGACTTTATACACTTAAGCGTCCACATTAATCAAGCTAATCTTGGATGGATTTTCTATTCTGAGCTCGCATTAGCCGACACAGTCCACAGTTTTTTCAGCCTGTATAGTTGGGACTGTTTGTGTCTTGTTGTGGCAGTGGCCATGACAGACATGGAAACACATCCAATTCTGAGTGGACTGCTCCTGGAGGCTCCTGTTTTGTTTCTTTATCTCATTCAAGTTTCATGCTGCTTCATTTTCTGGCACCAAGTGTGGCTTCTGTCGCCTGAGCTGCACCACACCGAACACCATCCTCTCCCAGGTGCTGTGACAGTGTGGCCAAATCAAGGTTATTATTGCTAACTGGGATGTTTTGGCCATAAATAGTTTGTTTGTGAATATTATTTCCAAACCTACACGCTGTCACTGGAAACCTAACATCAGCAGTGCAATGTCACAAGCACAAACTGCAGCTATACCTTCAAGATCAGTAGCTAGCCTGTAGCAGTATATTTTTATTTTATTTTACTTATATTTACATATATCTATTAATAGTTTTAATTAGATCTATTTTCCTTTTTATATATCTTTTAATCTGTAATAACCAACTGCTACTGATTCTTGATTTCCCAGAGGGAGTTCTTCCCAAATAAAGAACTATTTAATCTCTAATTTAAAACCGTCGTCAATCGTACTACTTGACCATCGCGTGTGGTCATTCTATGTCTGACCAATGAGAGCACTTGTTGCAGCCACACAGTGAGGGGGAGTGAAGCATTATCACTTTTAAAGAACTTTTCTTATTTAACATATTACACTCATGGCTTTAATACCTCATAGTGTGGTGCCTTTTTTACTTTATTTTATTGCATTGTATTGCTTTTAATTGTTTTAATTCATTGCTTTAACTTATTAACTATTGTAACACACTTTGGTTCACCGAACAGGTTGTTGTAAAAGGCTGTATAAATAAAGAACATTTACATTTACCTATCCAAGAAATTAGAACAGTAGTGTACTGCTGCAACGTGGGAATCAATAATGTAGACTACTTCCTCTCTTGCATGCGTTAACCACATCTGAATACTTCATATTGTTCCTGTTGACTGTCTCTGACAAGAGTTTGATTTTCAAGGCATGCAGAACAAAGTGGAAGAGGACATAATTAAGCATTATTAATGATATCAGTGTTGCAGGGGTAGGGATGGGAATTGATAAGATTTTATTTATATGAAAGCGGTTAACAATCCTGCTAATGGATCCAATTCTTTAACAATTCCCTTATTGATTCCTGCAGATTTTCAGTGTCAACAATGTCAAACACACGTCACAGCATAGATAACTGCTTCTGCAAGTTGCTGGTGTTTCCACTCACTTAAGGTTGTACAGTAGGCGCCTTTTGTAAAAAATTATCCACAATTCTGACGCATCTGAACCCTGTCAGTGAAAGGAGTTGATAAGGGAATTGATTAGCAAAAGACTCATGATATCGACTCTTTGCTGGAGCCGTTAAAGATTCTCAACTCGAATTGGTCTTCTTTTCCCACCCCTATGCAGTGGGGCAAAAAGAAAACTATTCAAACATTGAACCAAACGAGACACTTCAGAGTCAGGGAGAATCACACTATTCAGCTCTGCCCACCTCCACTGCTCACTTTCATCAACACCTGCACTCTATCAGGTGTTTTGACAGTTTTTATTTCACTAATAAATTCCATAAAGTTTGGATGCTAATGAAGCTGTTAGCATTTATGCTCATTTCTGTACGCGCAGTAACTTTCTGCTGCTTTCTTCTAGCGTCCACCTCTTCCTGCTTTAAAAGATGCTAACCAAGCTCTACACCCTCGTCAACTGTCTGATCACACACTGAATTAATCTGATCCAGCTGCACTGCAAGGTCAAGAAACCATGGGAATATTTAAAAACACCCTGGAAATTATCAAATTCAACTGCATGCATAACTTTGGTGTTTTATTGTGTTATTGTGTGTTGTCAATTGTTGTCTTGTAAAAAAACAAGCCAGTCTATGTTAGAGGTTTTTACTTCCTGTTTTTTATTTAGTGTAGTGCTTTCTTTAGTTAATAAATGGAATAAATATTTAAAAAATAAAAATACAGTGAATGTTTTAAAGGTCCAAAAACTTACAAAATAAAGTCGTAAGATTCTACCTGCATGATAGCTTTTTAATCACTTATATTGTTTAATAAAGTCGACCAGTGTCACACTGGTGTGTGAAATTAACCGATTAAATATCCCACGGTGCAGCTCCCCTCCTGATTATCAAAAATTATCGGCACATCTGAAGATTACAGGAGTTTGTGGAGATATAATGTGTTTAAAATGAGTAAAAACAAATAAAGATACAAGTTTAAAGTACAGTATGTGTTAGACTTTTACGGTCCTGTTTTATACTGATGTTTGGAAAAAGATGGAAACAGACCAAAGAAGTGGTCAGTGCAGGTGGGCGGAGCATCTAAAGACATATTTTTTAATTATTTTGAATGAGAGCCCCTTATCATTAGCGTTTAAGTTCTGTTTACCTGTTTTAAGCATTCTGCTCGAAAACAACATACTCATAAATACAAGAGTGTATTCCCTCAACCACAAGGTCTATTTGAAATATTTTGGTGTCATAATAAAAGTAACACTTGATGGATTTGTCCAGATGTGTAATTAACAGTATATGTGTTACTGGGTCGGAGTAAATGAAGATAGAAGTCAGAATAATTTGAAAATTTCATCCTCGCCTACAGAAATAACAATTTTTATCTCTTAGAAAGGATGCTGGAGTGGCTGTAAAACTCTAAAAATTAATAATAAAATATTTTTACATTATCTCTGCAAAGGAATTTTGTTATACAGTGATGCAGAGCAAAATTTTTATACATAGTTTTATACAAGGCTGGGTGTATTAATCCATTTTAATCTATTTTAATCAATTTCCTTTTAAATGGTTTGTAATTGATCCATTTAATCAAAAGATTGATCTTTAACTTGGGTACTTTTCCTTCATTAGACGTGCAGAGAAGCAGCCTGTGGTATCAACCCTGCTAGCCTCGCGTGATCAGCGTTTAGCGCTGCTTTCTGCTGAACAAGATCTCGTGAGATGTTACTGCAAGCAAGCAAACAAACATGGTGGAAGTGAGTAGCACTATAGGGGCACCACCGGAGAGTTTAAAATCTGATGTTTGGACATATTTCAGATTTAACAAGCACAAAGGAAAAGACGAATTAGACAAAAACAAGTAATATGACGAATATGCATTAATGCATATTACTAATATGTGACTAATGTAACTACTTTGGGTTCAATTCTTAATGTAAAAACTATTTTTAATAATGCACTAAGTCAAGAGGTCACTTCTTAAATTAACATCATTACTTTAACTGAGATATCCCTGACTGAATAAATATCAAATTGAATCATGAATCAAATCGATTTGAGGTCTTGTAATATTGAATACAAATGATACAAAAAATCTGAATCGACACCCAGCCCTAGTTTTATAACAGTATGGTATGGTGAGGATTTTAAAAACAGTTCACTTTTTCTTACATTTTTGTTGGAGAGTGTGTAAACATTCCTGAAATCAGGTACTTTCGGGCTGAAGAGGTTAATTAGCCAAATAAATGTAATTAGCTCATGTAACAAAAACACAGTTCACCTCTGCAGACAGTCAGACTCACCTTCCTCTTGGCTGCGAGCAGAGCGTGAGCCTTTGTGAGGATGGGCGGGGAGCCGTCAGAGGCGTCAGAAGCATCAGAGTCATCCTCTTTGTCATCCTTCTCCTCTTTGTCATCGGCCTCGTCATCGCTCGCTTCCTTTTCCTTCTTCTGCTGCTGCTGCTGCATGCGTCTGGCCCAGGACAGTGCCGGCCTGCGCTCGTACGTCCTGAAGGGGACCTTACAGTGGACTTTAGTGAGCGGCGGCCTGCTGCTGTGAGTCATCAGGAAGCCCTCTCTCTCCTCCTTCTCCCAGCAACTGGCCTGCTCCTTCAGCCGCTCAGCCTGGTAATTAAACAGACAAGAACGCATTATCTCTGGGAGAGGCGCACGCACGGCTCCAACATCTGAGCAATGAGGCTAATGGGAAAACAAGGGATTGGAATTAACATCATGACAAATGAATCGCTGCAGGTTCCTCCTGATAATAAGAGCAGCGCCCTGATTGGATGTCTGCCCCGTCATGGAGCGAACATTCCCCGTTAAGCAAGCGTGGAAGGATTGCATTTCATGGAATATTCAGCACTATCAATTATAGAGTGAGCTGATTTAGGGCAATTTTGCACAACATTAAGTGCCTGCTGACAGAGAGAATGCTTTTCCCGGTAATGGCCTCGATTTGAACTCTCCAGCTAATCAAACAAACATCCCATAATAGCTTTGTAGGCAAGTGTAAACAAACAACCAGAGTCTCCCGGTTCAACCTACATCCATCTCCGCCTCCCTCTCCTCTTCAGACAGGACGGCGTTGTGAGTGGTGGACGGCGTCCAGCGCAGGGCGTCGGGGTCCACCTCGTTGTGCCGAGGGTTCGCCCTCAGGCTCTCCATGTGCCGCTGGATCAATCGCTCTCTTCTGATCAGCACGATCCTGGGCAAGAGAAACAGAGAAAAGCCCGTGAGTTCATGTCCTGCAATGATTGCACAAGCCAACGTGGACGGGCAGGAGGGTGACGAGTGGTTAAATATGAAAACAAAAGGTGAACCATCTGACATTCCTGTAGCCAAAAGAACCATGGTGAGGTTTATCAAACTGGCCATGACTGCAGGTAATGAATGTACTGCATTTCGATGGAAAAGCTCAAATCCTCCTCCTGTCCCCATGAGGCTTTGAGAACTTCATACAGTACAAGCCAAAAGTTTGGACACACCTTCTCATTCAATGCGTTTTCTTTATTTTCATCACTAATCACATGGTAGATCCTCACTGAAGTAATGATGGCCACTCATTTCTATTAACTTAGCTGATTGGTTGTTGCCATAATATTAATTCTAACAGTTGTCTAATAGGGCTGTCGGCTGTGCATCAGCCTGACTTCTGAACAACACAAATGATGGTCCAACCCCATTAATAAGGCAAAAAACTTCATTAATTAACCCTGGAAAGGCACACCTGAGAAGAGAAAACCATTTCAGGTGACTACCTCTTGAAACTCATAAAGAGAATGACAAGAGTGTGCAAAGCAGTAATCAGAGCAAAGGGTGGATACTTTGAAGAAACTAGAATATAAGACATGTTTTCATTTATTTCACACTTTTTTGTTAAGTACATAATTCCACATGTGTTCATTCATAGTTTTGATACCTTCGAAAACACATAACAATATAAGGTGTCCCGATACAATTTTTTCACCTCTGATATGATACTGATATTGCAGCCTTGAGTACTGGTTGATACCAATATCGATCTGGCACAATATCACCAGGAATCATACAGACTTTTATCACTTATTCTGTAGTGTGGACTGTAAGAGAAGTCTTGATCAGGTGAGATTACTCAAACAGAGAACAGTAGTCAGCAACAGTAGGTATGAGAAAAACTGACCTATTTGTTATTAACCAATGGGTTCAATAAATTTAACCTTAATCATAAGAATGCAGGACAATTAAATAAAATAAATGAAAAATAATTAAAAGACCCTGAAAAGTAACCTCAAGAAATCCAATAAAAACAAAAGCATATATTTGCAAATTGCAAAATAACCACTGTGTTTAACTTAAACATAAGCATATTCTATAATATAAAATACATAAAAAATAAATTAGAATGGACTGCTTGTATTGGAGTGCTTATGTTGGATATTTCAGATGCAGTCTGATAAAATCAGTTTTTTTATATCGGACAGATTTTCGATATCAATATCGCTTCGGGACACCCCTAGTAAACAGACACTTGGGTTGATATGAGGTAACATTGGATTTGTTCATCTTCTGCCTATATTCTCAGTGGTAAATTGCACTCTTGGTTTATCTCTTCAACGATGACACCTTCACTTTTATTGTGGTTCCTGTCTAGGACTGGGAGGGACTGGTTGTAAAGGATTAATTTAATTTGTTTTACTTATTTAGCGCTTTTTTGTTATTATCATTAAACTCTAATATTATCATTATTATTATTTTATTTATTTATTTACTTACTTTTCCTGCTGTTGTTCCTTCTTCTTGTTCACTCAATCAATCAATCTTTACTTGTATTGCGCCAATTCATAACAAGTGTTATCTCAAGACACTTTACAATAGAGCATAAATCTCTTCATTTTATGGATACACATATATGCATAGATACATATATGCATACATAAAATACCCTCCATCATGGCAGCAAGAAAAAACCTTCTGTTAAGCAGCAGGAAATCTTGAATGTGGATCCCAGTCTCATGATGAACAGCAAATCCACACGATGCTGTGTTGGGTGTGAGGGTGAAGGAAGGGAGGTAAGAGGAGACAAGTGGACTAAAGTAAGAACTAAAGTTAGTGACAGATCCATGAACCATAGACCTGTCGTTTGATTTATTAGAGGTTAGCCTCTTGAGATGCTACATCATGTTTTCAGGAGGGTCCTCATGTCTAAATGACTGTGGTGATAATTTAATAGGGGTATAATTGATGTTAAAAGCACATTTACATTTAGAGATCTGCTGAACCAGCAGGAAAGTCCAGACGGTCCTGTTGTTGTTGTTGATGTTTTTGGATTGTTGATTTGTACGGGTGAGTTTTGGCAAGAGCCTCACGATACGATACGTATCACGATACTTTGGTCTCGAGACGATAATATCACGATATCAAAATATTGTGATATATTGCGATATTATACAGTAAACTAAGTAAAACCTAGAGACAATGAATATGTAACCTTTCCATTTTATTGTAACTGAAATATGTCAAATGCAGTGTTACATACATACACTTAACCTGAAACACAGGGTGGATCAAGTCACATAAATTAATGTTGCAAAGAAGTTATTCTTGTTTTCCCCTTAAAGTATTGAAAGCATCCTAACCTGCAGAGCAGCTCAAACTGTAACTGAACACATGAGGAACAAAGTGCTTTGAGTTACTAACAGAACAACAGTAAGTTAGTAAAAGTAAAAAAATCACATATTTCTCTTGTCACTGTCTGAACTGACACCTGTGCACCTGTGCATACATATTTATAAGTAGTATTTTATTTCAAACTCTGATAAAATATGAGTTTTTATTTTTACAAAAATATCAATAGTAAGATTTGAAATATCGATATTTTATCGGGAGTCAGAATATCACGATATATTGCGATACCGATATTTTTTCACACCTCTATTGATTTGTTTGGTATATCTTAGAACCAATCAATCAATCAATCAATTTTTATTTCTAAAGCCCTTGACAGTAACCCAAGAGGCCCCCAAAGTGCTTTATAGCAGCGTCAGAAAAAAAATAAAAACACTATGGATACAAGCAACATAAAAGAATACCATAAGAACCATACATAAAAGAAAAAGATACATAAATCTTAGCGATGGGATGAAATATCGTTTGGCAATACATCGCGATACAGTACGTGAAGAAATGCATCGATTTTGAAAAAAATGAATCGCGGAATAAAGACGTCACGTCCGGTAATAGCACATGTGACCAGAAGTGACGACAACAAACATTAGCACTTACTACCTTGCCTCCAAAAAGCCGAATGATGGAGCTGAATGAGGCTGAAATTGAGGACGCTCTGCTTGGATACAAGTCATCTGTCTGGCAGTATTTTGACTTTCTCATTAAAAAAGACGAAGACGGCAAAAACGAGCCTACCGCTCGTTAGCATACACTCTCTCTAAACTCTCTAGTGTTATTGTTTGTGTTTGGTCTGTTTGGCCTTGTGTTTTCCTGTGTGCAACTCAAACAAAAACAAATAAGTTGTAATTACACAGTAATTTTTTTTCTTTTTTACTTTTTCGATATTGTATCGCGAAGTATCGTATCGTGACCTGGGCATATCGAGGTGCAGCGTATCGTGAGTTTAAGTGTATCGTCCCATCCCTAATAAATATGCAACAGGAGGTGTGACAGCAGCAAGGTGCTAAAAGCCATTCAGAAAAGATAAAACAGAATAAAACTAACTAACATGAGCATAAGACCTAGAAGCCTTAGTCAGGGTTAAACCACCTTAATCAACATTATTAATATTATTATTATCATTTATTTTGTTTCATATCTCATTTCTATGCTCCCTTTTGTAGACTGTTTGTGAAAATACAACATAGAGATTGTTAAAACATAATAAATATGAGCACAAAGACGCTGATGGAGACAGCAGGTGCTCCGTGTCCTTGGGGGTGCTTAACCTGACTTACTTCTGTCAATATTCAGCGGCATTAATGGATATGCTGTTAAAAATACCCGCTGGCCTGGATAAGTCAGACAGCATGCAGAAGTGGGAAGCGCTGGGCTGAAGGAGAGCGCGGCTCGGAAACTGACCTGCCATCCTGTCTGTCAATCATGCCGAGCTGCTGGAGAGTCGCGGCGATGTCGTGCGGACACATCCCAGTGGCCCTGCTTATTCCTTTAACACTGATGTGTTTATCCGGGTGCTTATAAAGGTACTCCAGTATGACACTTTTCCAATATGCCAGGTAGGATAAGCGACCCAGATCTGACAGCGGCTTCTCCGGGGAGCCGGCTTGTCCTTCTTGCCTGGTGAGAAGGTAACCTAAAAAGACAAGATTCAAACAAAAAAACAAAACGCTTTAGTCAAGCTGGAGGCAGCTGCTGGGTTATTTCAGATTGCATTTCAGCCCCGACGCCCCCTCCCTCATGGATTACATATTCATGTTTGGATGTGACACCGAACCCTGGTTGGGATTTCACCTTCAAAATAGTATAAAGAGAGGCGAGGCAATCAGTTTTCCTCTCCTTCAACCTCTGTCAGAAGCTATGATACATGCTGGCAAGGGCAACAAAGGAGGCAGTGAGAGGGGAGTAAAGAGGAAACAAAGCGAGCGAGCAAAACAGAGAAGCAGCTGGATGTCA
The DNA here is from genome assembly GCA_036419115.1 of Scarus forsteni. Classification (NCBI taxonomy): domain Eukaryota; kingdom Metazoa; phylum Chordata; class Actinopteri; order Labriformes; family Labridae; genus Scarus; species Scarus forsteni. The sequence continues at coordinate 11,518,798 of JAZDUH010000263.1, forward strand.
TTGCTCACAAGAGACTGCACTTAGGGGAGATAACGAACAAGAGAGGGAGGAAAAAAAGGCCTAATACTAATATGTATCTGTGAGTAATTAGTTTTATAGCAGCCCAGTTAAGGGTCATCCATTATGAGCCGCATGAAATTAATTAATGGCTTTTAATGTGCACCCACTACCGAGAACCAAACAAGCAAATCTAATCACCAAACAGCCAACACATAATATTCCAGTAATCACAACAATATTCATTACTAAAGCGAAGAAGAAGTGGCTGTGATAACAAACACTTAGCGGCGAATATTCAAATATTTTAATTAAAATAACGTCATATTTCATTCAGTGTCATTTAACAAGTGTATTATCATTAATAAGCTGATACAAAAGAGCCACTCTGAGCTCTGAATTATGATATTAAAGGGAACATTATTCACCCGCTGACGCTGCTCTCTCACAGCTACCTGAGACAGACTGCTCCTTCAGTTAAATGGGGGGCAACTGGTGGCTCCGGGACCACATGCGGCCCGATTTTATACTCAAAGCGGCCTACAGGTCAATTTGAAGTAACGGAAAAATTCCCTTAAAATTTTACCAAGTTTTCAAAACAACAGCATTCACAACACCAAATTCACTGGAGCATTAAAAACAGAAACATTTTATTATTAATCTTTAATTACAAAGGATGCACAAGATTTGACTTTTATGGATATGCCGATATTTTTTAAATAATTATCGCTGATAAGCTCTGTCAAATATTTAACAAAAATGACTTGTTTGTTCAGTGTTACAGCATTTTTTGAGGAACAGATGGAAAAACAAGAAAAACAACATTTAGCTCTTGCAAAAATGAAACCCTTTATTTTCAAACATATCAATATATCGGCTGTAAATATCTGCAAAAACTTATACAAGGGCTGATACTGATACTTACCTTTTTAGGCTGGTATTATCCGATATAAATATGAAAGTGATATCATTTATCCCAATTGATTACTAGAATATGCTAAATCAAAGAGCCTAATTACTACTTTTCCTAGCTTAGCATGCCTATGCTAACAGCTGCCTGAAATAGCTCATTACCACACAAATCGATCTACCAGCGTGACATCATACCAGTGCTCTGTCATCAGTTGGCTCACAGCTAGCCTAGACTTCAGAATGAGTGCAAAGTAGTTGACAATATGGTGACATGCAGCAGTAAACTGACCAATAACCTCAGAGTAGACTAGTAAACCAATCAGAGCAGGCTAGGCCCATATAAGGACGGGGGCCTTTGAGTAATAGGAGCTCTAACAGAGAGAGAATGAGGTGGATCAGGCATCTCAGGACATAAAACAAGATGGTCAATTGAATATACAAACTGAGTTGAGGAAACAATTGGGCCCTTTTTAATCAAATGGCACTATTTCTAGAAGATATTATGATGTTTGTAGGCTGTAGGCAGAAGCAGGCTAACACTACCCATTGACTACCAGTGTTTGAGCTAAGCTAATTAGAAAAATGAAGAATGGTGTCTATCTACTTGTCATGGACTCGGGAGTGAGGCAAGACATGAAAAGAAATACAAAGTTGTCCATTTAACCTGTTCAGCCCCAAAGTATCTGATTTCTGGAGTACTTGCATGCTCTCCAATTTTTTTTATTTATTTGTTTATTTAACAGGGGCCATGCAAGACAAGGACTGTCAAGCCAGAGTTAGCAATAAGCTAATTTACACCTGCGGTCCCTGGGCAGGAAACAGAAAAATATACAATACAGTAATAAATTATACAATACAACAATATAAAAACAATAATAAAATACTAAAGTTATAAACCAGATAAATTAGCATTTGAAACAACATTCAATAATACAAACAAAAAGTGTAATAAAAAGTGAACTGATTTCCAAAATCCTACCCTAAAAATATTGTTATTAAACCTCTCTGACTTTGCTCTGCATCACTTTATAACAATAGTCCTTTGCAGAGATGATGTAAACATATTTCATCACTCATTTTTAGAGTTTTACAGCCATTCCAGCATCATTTCCAAGAGATATTCACAATAAAAAATGTTGTTTTTTTCTAGGTGAGGATAACATTTCCAAATTATTCTGACTTCTATCTTCATCATTTACTCAGTCTCGGTAACACATAAACTGATAATTACACATCTGTACAAATTTATGAGAGTGTCATTTTTGAGCTGAAGGCTTAAAAAACGGGCTTTATAGGTTAATCACAACAATATTCATGACTAAAGCTAAGCTGGAGTGATTATGATATCAGAAACTTATCTTAGTAAAATTGTCATTATTCTAGTATTCAATCATTAATAAGCTGGTACAAAGGTGCCAGTGTTTGAATTATGATATTAAAGCCAACATTATTTACCCGCTGATGCTTCGCGCTCACAGCTACCTGAGACAAACTGTTCCTCTAATACAATCCAATAGAACAGAAAATCTTAATCTAAACAACTTCCAGCTCCAAAGCTACATTTTCCAATAAAGCCTTCAAAGAGCTCAGGACTCAGCTGTGTTCAATCTCCCTTAATCCCTGTCTTTGTTATCAGCACACTCTCAATATCACAGATCCTCTTGCATCTCTGAGTCTCAATGGCTCCCAAAGTGAACAGGAAATCAAATGCTCCATTACCGCCCGCCCACCCTGCACCGCGCTCCCCCATTCCTCTCTCTCCCGCTCTCTCCTCTCTACTCGGCAAAGAGACAACTCCTGAAAACAATAAAACGCCTATAATGACGGAGAGAAACCCGCCCGCCTAAACACAGAAATCCACTCAAGGCGGCAACTGTTTTCATATGTGGACCGCGAGGCTTTAAATATTGTATGTGCCGCATTTACTGGACTAAAACAGAAAAGCAGCGTCTACACCTCCTCCTCGCCTGTCAAGGAGAGAGAAACGAGGGCATTTGAGATGAAAAACTCTCCAAGCAGTGATTAAAAGAAACATTACTGACCGTCGAATAATGTACGCAGTGAGAATGTAATGTTTCTAACTCTTAATCTGCTGTGATTGCCTAAGCACTGTACATGAATGCTCTTGATTAGACTACTTCAAAGCTTAACTAAATAACAGCACCTTGCCATGAGCTACCAATTCCCCTCCTTAATCTGAAAGTGTTTGTAAAGACCAATGAGAGAGAATATAAACCCTTAGTTCAGTGGTCTGAAAAAGCATTAAAGAACTTACTGAAATCAATAAGGAACCGTCCAAATCCTTGCCTTTGGTACTGAGGCATGATCATTATGCAGGAGACATTGTACTTCTGCTGGCAAAGCTTTTCCTGAGGGAAGGAGAAACAGATCAAGTATGTCAGAGCTCTGCTGAAGCCGGCAATTTACTGCACCTGCCATTGTCCTTGTCTGGAGACGTGCACGCTCTCACGGGCACGCCGCGCAGACAGGAAGATGAGCTCTCACTAAAAACTATCAGTGAGCGCTGAGTTATGGCTCAAACAAATCATATTCGGCTTTTAGTGGGTTTAACTGGGAGCTAGATTTTGATTTTCCTGTTAAGTGTTTCACATAAAAAGTGTCAAATCGCAGCAAAAATGTTATTAACAGTCGCAGAGCCAAAGGAATACAGTACAACCCATATTAAAATGATTAAAGACAGTCTTAAACAGCATTTAAACTCTTTTTTTGCTCTACTTTTTAGTTTAAAATGGATCTGTGGTTCATGATTTATGTATTTTTTAATTGTCTTAAATGTATATATCCATTTAAGAAAATCTCATCACCAGATACCAACTGAACTTATGCCACTATTTTTATTATTATGAATATTTTGTAGTTAATCTTTACATGGACTGAGAAAAAAACAGAAAAACTCAAGGAAAAATTGTAAGAAAATGGTTTGTTATCGAAGAGGCCTACAAGTCTGCCACAATAGTGTACACTTTAGGTGTTATTTATTAATTTACGTATCTTTTTTTATTTTTCTTCCTCCTTTTCTTGCGTCAGAGCGATTTATGTTTGATCAGAAAGTGAAACGGCTATACTCTGAGGCAAATGAAAATAAAAACTAAACATGTGTTTTAACAGGTGTATATTACTTTTTGTGAATAAGATTATAAAGTCATGAATTAACAAGAAACCAAACTCAGAATTTGCAAGTTTAAAAAGAAGCAAATTTATGGGAAGAAAATCCCATTTTAAAGATTTAAATGTCTTAATTGGAATTTTTTAGACAAAGTCTGAGTAGGTTCATGTCTGAACACTGCAGTGTATGATCAGAGTAATTCGCTGAAGTTTGACAGGATAGATAAAAAAGTTTATTGATTTTACGGACAGTAACACAAACCCAAATGTGCATCCTGACATTTGAAAGTGTTGTTTTAAATGCACATCATCAGACTTCTGCAGTAAAGCTGCTCAAAAATGATCAACACTAGGGCTCTTGTTTATAAAAAGAATCATCTTGTGCTGCTGTTGGATACAGAGCTGAAACACTGCAGCTTTCTTTCTTTAGTTTGATTGCCCTGTCCTTTCACATTAATATTCTTTTAATTTATATCAGGATGCACGTGTGAAAAGGGGTTTAAACTTGACTTAATGAGCTTGAAATTGTCTGATCTGGTTGTTGATGGACTCTTGTTTTCTGTTTTTTTGTCATATGTTTAATGACTTCAACCCTGATAACAAAGTGTGATGGGTGCAAAGAAAGTAGACTATTAGGTAAGGAAGTAAGTGTATTAGAATTTAGTAAAAAAAGTATTTGTCAATTTGGCACAATCACAACAACAGATGACAACCTTTTTTTTGTTGATTTATTTATTAATAAAATCTCAATAAGCTCTAAATAAGGTGTCACAGCTTGTGTGGGTTTCATAGATTTTCCTTTCTGGCTCATTCAAAGATGATCTATCTCCTATCACAGGTCAAAAACAGAGTTTTGCACTTTAAAGCCTGAGCCAAAACATTTGCTGCTGTCGGATACAGAGCTGAAACACTGCAGCTTTCTGTCCTCAGACATCCTGCACATAGTGACACTGCTTCATATTCACTTTTGACTGTTTAATTGATGCTGCTGATACACTTTAAAACATGCAACACCAAAGTAAGGATATAAACTGTCCACTGTCATACTCTTTTCATTTCATATCAAGGTTGCATGTGTAAAAAGGGCTTTGAGTTTGACTTTATGAGCTCGAAAATGCTGTTTTGTAGCTGCCTATTGTGATCTGGTTGTTGATGGACTCTTGTTTTCTGTGTTTTGTTTTGGGTTTAATGACTTTAGGGGTCACACTTAACCGGGCACACTCCTGATAACCAAGTGTGATGGGTGCCTCCTTAGGAAATTAGACTTTTAAGTAAGGAAGCAAGTATACTACGTATGACTATTTAGTAAAATAGATGTTGGTCTATCAGGTAAAATCACAACAACAACTGATAACCCTCTTTTAGTTTATTTATTGTGTCTAGAGAGTCACATTCACATTTATAAGCAAATAAAAACAAGTACTGATTATAAGCAAACACAACTCTCTCTCCATTAAAGAAAAACACACACGAGGGGTGAATAATAACCAAAACAACAGAAAACATAAAAATAAAAATTAAAGGGACTTTTAGAGGAGGATTCCAAAATGTTTAAAAGCACACAAACAAAGATAGACTATAATAAATGGTATATGTTGTGTCTCGCCTTTATAATGACTGGCCTATTTCAGCATCCTGACTGAATAAAAGAGAAAAAACTAAAATAAAATAAAAATTATGTCTTAAGTAGATCCATCTATCTTGATCATCTAAGGAGAAAGTGGAATTAATTAAGTTAAGAATGTGATTCCAAGTTTTATAAAATCTGGCAGAGCAATCCCTGATAAAGTACGTAACTTTTTCTAAGTGTAGGAATGACATACGTTTTTTTTTATTGCATCAAATATTTGTTAATAAAATCTTAATGAGTTTCTTAATTTTTCTTTTTGGCTCAGAACAGTTTATCATTTAATGATCATCTATCTCCTTAAAGGCCAAAAACAGAGTTTCAAACTTTAAAGCCTGAGCCAACAAATGTTTTGCTTGTTTTGCTTAACTAATCGATTTATTCTGTTACCACTTAATCACCGCTGAGAAGAAGTTAAATGGGAGTTCAAACACGGGTTTACTGTATCGGTATCATTTAAAAATGATGTGCGGTGTTCCTCTATTTCACATTTAATGGCTCTGTAATTCTTACCTTGGAGAAATAGCCCACAAGATGACAGCCTTTCTCATCATTCTTTGTAAGTATGTAGAAGAGGAAAGGCTCCACATCATAATACAAGGTCTTGTGATCCAGGAAAAGCTTGGCTAACAGGCAGAGGTTTTGGCAGAAGAGTTTGCTGACATTTCCATCAACCTAAACACGGAATAAAAAAGAGCAAGAGGACAGTGTTCAAACAGCTCCCATGTTTTTCCTCTCTCTGCCTCCTCTTCCCAGAACCCATTCAGTGGAATCTCATGCAGCATACAGTTATTGCTTTATTGCTGTAAAGAGAGGCTGACCTCAAATACGGAAAGGTCGTCCTTTCTGTAGATTTCATTGGCTGGCGGGTGGAACCAGCCACACTTCTTTGTGTGTCTCTGGAGAATGTTTTTGCTCCTCATGTACTTCAGACAGAACTCGCACAGATAAAGCTTTTGTAATCTAACCAAGACAAAAGAGAGAAAGAGAGAGCTGCAGGTTTGTACTTCAACGTGAAAGAGCTTTTTGAAAAGGATATTGAAATAAAATGCGAGTCTGATGACAAAGAGCGTGATTTTGTATTTGAGCGATACGTTACCTTGAATATTCAGGTGGGTAAGGCGACGAGTACCACGTCTGAATCTCGTACTTCCCAAATTCAATGACGGCGGGGCATCGAACGGAGTCTGCATTCATTAGAGATCCCGTTCTCTGTGAAGAGATCGAATAAAAGCAAATGGATAAATGTGTTGACCCAGATTATTCTTTAATACACTTCAACAAGTCCATTAAATCCTATTGAGCTGAATTCTTAAATAATGATTTAAAGCTCTCATCTCTTAACTGAAGATGAATTAAAACTGAGCAAAACATTAGAGCGCAGCCTCAGACTGATTCAGAAGTAAAGCGGGGTACACACATAAAGATTATCGGGCTCTTTTTGTCCTGACTTTCCATCTTCCCGACCAAGGATGGAAAATTCCAGATTATCTTCTGTTTTTTAAGATTATCCTATAAGATTTGTAAATATTAAACCTGTTTAACATTTATTTCTTCGTGTGTGGAGACAGCTGATGACTCCTGAGTCATGACTCTGTGAAACAAACTGAATGAATGACAATATGTGTAAATAAAAACAAACATGGCCGACCGGAAACACAAAGATCAGTCGATCTCAGAATTGGAGGACGAGCTCAGGTGTTCACGCTGTCTCCAGGATCTTTTCCAGTCTTTTCTGTTTTTTAAGTAAGGGTGGGGATTGATAAGATTTTATCGATTCCAGTGCTATTAACAATTCAGTTCATCGATCCAATTCCTTAATAATTCCCATTTTAATTCCTGACTGTGTGGCCAAATGTTGGCCTGTAGATTTTTAGTGTCAACAATGTCAAACACATGTCACAGCATAGATAACTGCTTCTGTAAGTTGCTGGTGTTTCCACTCACTTAAGGTTGTGCAGTAGATGCCTTTAGTAAAAAATTAATCCACAATTCTGATCCTTCTGAACCCTGTCACTGGAAGGAATTGGTAAGAGAAATGATTAGCAAAAAGACTCATCATATCGATACTTTGATGGAGCTGTTATCGATTCTCAACTGGAATTGGTTTTCGATTCCCATCCCTATTTTTAAGTTCTGGATTTTTCAATCAATAATAATCCCAGGACCACCAACATCATAACCTCTTATCGTACGTCCTCTTCATGTTGTGCTTTCTGATTGTTTCTGTTTCTTCTTTTCATTTTTGAAAGAAAAAACATTAAAACTAGAAAAGCACTCGGAGAGCGCAGACGTCCGCCAGCACCACAGTCCTCTCCCATATTGTGATTTTTACCATAAATATTAGTCCTATCTTTATTTCATGTAAATATTTAGATTCCTTGACCATGAAAACATACCATTAGCAATTGGTTTCATAATGATATCTATTTTAGTTCAGTAGTTATTCATGAAAATCAAATGTTTCATCATGGCGGATCCAGACGGTGATCTGGATCAACACCAAAATTGAATCACTTCTTCCTTTTCCCATGCTGAACATTTCCTAAAAAAATCATCAAAATCCAACTTTTTGAGTTATTTTGTTCACAAATGGACTAACAAACTCCCCCGAAAACATAACCTCCTGGCAGAGGTAAAAATAAACCCATCGGTAGGGGTGTCCCAAACCGATATTGATATCAGATGTTGGTCCGACATCAGCAAAAAAAACAAACATTGGATTATATCGGCCTGCATCTAAAATATCCAATATAAGCACTCCAAGTAGTCCATTCTAATTTACTTTTTATTTATTTTAATTAATTGTAGAATATGCTTATGTTTAAGTTAAACACAGTGGTTATTTTGCAATTAAAAAAATCTGTTTTTGTTTTTAATGGATTTATTGAGGTTACTGTTCAAGATCTCTTAATTTATTGTTCATTTATTTTATTTAATTGTAGTATATTCTTACGTTTTATGTTAAATTTATTGAACCCATTGGTTAATAACAAATGCGTCAGTTTTTCTCATACCTACTATTGCTGACTACTGTTCTCTGAGTAATCTGACCTGATCAAGCCTTTTCTTACAGTTCATACTACAAAATAAGTAATAAAAGTATGTTTGAGTCCTGCTGATATCGTATTGGATCGATATCGTTAAAGGCCAATACTCAAGGCTGCAATATCGGTATAGTACCGAAGGTGAAAAAGTTGTATCAGGACACCCCTACCCATATCTCCACAAAGTATCATCCAAGGTCTCCAAGGTGGAAATCTGGTCTACACGGTACCACATAGTTCACCCATTTTCTCCTAACGTGTAACAAATAGGTCCTTCTTGTGATTCGCTTCTGCTGTCATTCTCTCCATGTCAGCTACCACCAAAATACCAAACAAATATTTGTCTCTCTTTGGCTAACTTTCAGGCATGAGTCGAAAAAATAAAATTTTACTTTCTAGAGGCAGGTGACTTGCAAAAAGGTCTTGTATTGCATTTTGTACTCCCTTCATTAGATCAGGTTTGATCAGATTATGTCTTGGAGGACTAGATTCTGGATCCAGCAGAATGGTTATGTGTGTGGTGGGCTGGGTTGAGATTATCTCACACCACACATGTACAATCCAAACTGTTCAATGCCTGGTTTTTATGTCCATGTGTGGGGTCTTAACAGATAAAAACTCTTCAGATTTAGGAAATCCTTATGTGTGAACCCTGCTTAAGCTCCCTTTGTCCTGCTGTACACATTATAATGACAGTTACTCTAAAATGGAAAATCTTGGAAAGGCATTATGGACAAACATTTTACAACCTCTAATTCCCTTCAGAAAAGAGGGAATAAATCACTAACAGCAGGTCATGGAAACCTCATATTGTTTGAACAGTTTCAGCCTCCGCTGACTCTCTGCTAACCTTAAAACCTCACCTGATATATATCCCATCTTTTTGGAGACGCCTATTTCACAGTTGTTTTTTAGATTTATTTTTTGGGCTTTTGGGGATTTTATTTGTTGTAAAGAGACAGTTGATCGTGGTGGAAAAGGAGGATTAAGAGCAGGAAGTAACCCAGGCTGCCTGCATGAGAAAGATCCACAAGGAGAGGCAAGTGCAGCCGTGCTTTTTAAATATATTTGTGGGAATTCAGGCCCCATAATTGTGTTGTATTTGTCAGGTGATTGCACCTGTAACTCAATCATCATGATTAAATGCTTTGCGCTATGATGCTGCTGCTGTGTGCAAAAAGAAAACTTGAATTTTACACTTAAGTGAACAGCTAAAGGTGCTATGAGGAGAATCATTGCTTGAATAATCTTCAGAAGTTTGGGAGCTACTCTTATCTGCAGTGATAATGTTAACACTTTTTCTATACTTAATTTTTTATTGTTTTCCAGACAAAGAATATCAACAACATAAAGAACGATAAGACATTTCCAGACATAAAAAAGGGGTCTAAAAACATTGTATCAAGAATATAAATGAATCACAGTTCATATTAAGGAGCAGTACATGATTATGTTGACGTGAAAACGCTTAAGGCAGATCAATGGGGCATCATTTGATTCTTGTAAGTATAGCTTCCACTTAGCCCATCTTTTAATGTACAACTCATTTTTTAAGTCTTAATAAGAAAGTCAACCTCTCCAACCCATGAATATCTTTAACAATATCAACCGAATTGTTTATTGCGGGGGGATCTATCTCTAACTTTGTTAAGTGGATTAAAATCAGGGTGCTGGTTTAGCAAAGTAGCAACCAAACACGACCCACGAACATGCTTCTGCTGGCCTGGGTTCGGATCTAGCTTGTGGTCTGTAGGCAGTGCACCTTTTCACAACGCTATCCACTATCTCTCTCTCTCTCCTATTAATAAAGGCACAAAATACTCCAAAATATAATCTTAAACAAGCAAATAAAGAATTGTTAATGGCGTTGGTATCAATAAAATCTCATCGATTCCCATCCCTATTTGTTAGGCACTATGTTTTCTATAATATATGTATTTTTTTAGTTAAGGGCATGACCTACTTGATTTTATTCTTTATTAAATGTGTTTAAATGTTTGGTGAAGTGGATTAAAATCAATTTCTTAAGCCTGGAGTTGCCTCCTATTCACCTTTCTCACCTGTGCAGCGAGCTCCTGGACCTGCGTGAACATCTCGATGTCCTCCTCCGTCACATGCTCCCTGGACATCGCCGCGAACTCCTCCCGCTCCTCCTGCTTCACGCGCAGCTCCCCGTTGAGGCCTGTTACGGAGGGGGGGGGGCACAATAAAAACGGGGCATCAACACATCAGATAGCGGCCTGTTTGAAGCAACCGTGGCAGAATAATCTCATAAATGCATTCTATGCAAATGTGCTTCTAACTGTGAGTGCTGCTGCTGAGGCCGTGTCTCTGAGGAGTTTTATAATGTATCATCTTTGCATGTTTATGTGAAAATCCCTAATGTAATGAAGTGAAACTAAATCACTCTAATTGCGTAACCGCTTTCATGTGCTTAGTCATCCACCAAGACAGTTTTCCCATGAATGAAGGAAGCGGATGCAGTGAGGGGAGCGAGTGTCGACATGAAAAGCGAGCAGGCGGTAATTTTATGAAAGACATCAACACTATGACTTAACCACCAAAACAAAGAGCCACTTGGAAGAGACGTGATGTGCCATTAACATATTTATGGAAATGTTCTGAGGTAATAAAGAGTAGTTTAAAGAAAGGCTTGCACACGTTTGTTATTCTTCAAGCTGTGCCTCCACGCCTGAAGACAGTGAAATGTGAGGGTTACTTCTCTTCTATAATCATCATGTCAGCTCTGAGTCAACTTGGGTGGCTGAATCACCGGGTTGGATGTGTCTAATGACCGCTGGAAGTGAGGTTGAGTGGAGACAGAGATTTCAAGGGTGAGGGTGGGATGAGGAAGAAGAAGAAGAGCGCTGATGTGCCTCTACAAGGTAGCGACCACTACTACAGACGAAGAGGAGTGGGGGGGGGAGGGGAGGTCAAGGACAGAGCAGAGGAGCAGCATGAGGGAGTTAGTGGGCCATGCACTATGACAAAAAGCCAACGGGCGAGAAGGATGGAAGCCACGTGAACTCCGCAGCCAAGTCAAAAAACGCAAACGGGGTTAAGAAACTAAAAGAATTTAAATTAGGCAGAGGATTAGTAGTCTGTTAGGATGTCTCCTCAAAGAAAAGATTAGCTCTAGTCTGGAAAAAAAAAGGCAGAACTGCGAGTGTCAAGCTTTCAAAAAACAAATATGAAGAAGAAGCTTAAAGGTGTGGAGACGCAGCAGGTCTTGGCTGGAGTTGCGAGCCTTGCTTACCATGATTATTCTCAGGCTTAATTCTTCCGTCTGTCAAGTCTCCCTTTCCTGGTGAGGGGGCTCCCTTCTGAGGGCTCACTTTATACCTCAGCCTGCCTAGCGTCCTGTGCTTTTTAAGGAAGGGGTTACGCTTGAAATGGCTGACCATCTTAAACGGGTGTCCCCTGGGTCGGCCCGGCCCTGCGGACGTGGAGTGTAACCTACTTCTATGAAACTCGGTCTTTCCAAGGCGCTGGGGCCCAGATTTGGACGCATTGGGGGAGTCCTGCTTATGATGTATGCGCTTAGGCGGGGCGTAGCAGTGTAGCCTCTTTTTGCGGGACTGTCCCTGAGTTGTAAAAATGTGAGAGAGGCCGTCAAACAGCCCCTTAAGCTGGCTGCTGTTGCACAAGCTGCTCAGGGAGGGGACGCTAGACTGGCTGGAGGAGCTCTGCGGGGAGTTCGCCGAGGTGGAGCTGCTGGACACCTGCGACGGGGGGCTAAGGCCTGGCAACGTCGGGGCGGGAGGGGGTGCAGAGGACGAGGGGGTTATCTTTTGAGTGGGGTCAGCAGCTAAGGCGAACGGCTCTGGGGGATGGGACTGTTTGGGCGGACCCTCGTCTCGGGAGCCGGCGGGCGACTCTACGGCTACGGCTCGCGAGCGACGGCCCACGGGGGAGGGGGTAAAGAATTTGGAAAGCCCGTCGATAAGCCCTTTGGTTTTCTTGTTAACGGTGAGTGTAGCTGGGGTGGAGGTGGGCGTGAGGGGGGGAGTGGTGGTGGGGGTGGAGGTGGTGAATTGGGTGGCGTCGACCGCACAACGGGGGTCTGCAACAGGCAATCTGTCTCTGGAGTCCTTCACAGATGCAGCATGACCAGATGAAGGTGTAGAACAGACGGTAATCTTTTGACCCCTACCAGGTGACCCCCTTCCGCCAAGTGCTACCATGGAGCCGTCACCACTGGTTACAGACCTGTTGGGACAACAAAAACAAGGTCAACACAGCCCCTCGCAGCAGGTACAAGGTCTACGTGACAGGAGACACGTATGTAATGAGCCACAAACATTAGCAAACAACATCACAAATAAAGAAGATGGAGGACCAATGAGGTAAAACCAAGAATTAAACACCAACAGTTGCAACAGGAACCAAAAAAAAAACTTTTCATGGGTTTAAATGACAGTAAGCCACAAACCTAGCTTGAGAAGCCCTGTGTTCTCTACATCTTTATTTATATCGCAGCATGTTCTGAGAAGTGAAAACAGCCACTTGTATGTGTGTCAGATCATCTGCAGTGTGTAATAAGGGCGGATGCACTTGCGGTAATGACAGCTCACGTCTCAGCGATTTATTTTTGTACTTTGGCCACACTTGCAAAAAAAGGGTGCAGCCCACTTGTTGGATAAGAAATGACATTAAAAGTTTTCATGCACAAGATAACTCAGTGTTTTCATTTTGACTTCAAACTTGAAGCTTGTAGGATTCATTTGACATCTAATATGCAGCTGGAGCCTTGACAAATAGTATCACAGTGTTATTTATAAACCTACTGACTATATATAAATGTAAAGCTATCAAAATCCTCTTAGTACAATTCTAACTGGTATTCACAATTTATTATAGTGACACCTGGGCTAAGATTGGTTTAATACAAAACTAAGTGGGTAATTTACAGAGTTTACACTGATTTCATACAGTAAAAACTGGATATATACCGGTTTAATGCAGTCATAACTGGGGTTTAGGCCAGTCTAATACAGTAATTATTTGGTATTAACAGATTTAATGCAGTAATAATTAGGTGTTTACACTGCTTATACAGTTAAAACTGGATATTTACTATTTTTCCAACTTGGTTTGGACCAGTTTAACACACTAAGATATGGTTTTACTATATATAAATGTAAAGCTATTAAATTCTTCTCAAAACAAGTGTTACTGTTTTTCACAATTTATTACAGTGACAACTGGGCTAAGGCTGGTTTAACACAGTATTAAGTGTTTCTTTTACAGGTTTGATATGTTTGTAGATTTGTAGATTTGTTTATTTTTAAAAGATGTTAATGAACGTATAAATGTAAACATGTGAGATTATAGCCATGTGGCTAATATCCATCTCTAGTCCCATTGGCAGGTTGGTGTTAAACAAAACATTTATACACAATAAAAACAAAACAAAACAAAGACAAAGCAAAACAAACAATAGGAAACAAAGCAAACATAGTTGATCATCAAAAAACATTTAGGCCAAGGGGCTGGTTAAAGTGCAGAGTGCTAAAGTGTAAAGTGCATTATTGTATTGCAAATTGCCCAAAAAATATGAAGTGCTATTTTGATTGCCTAATGCTCAATTGCATATTACAATAATCTAATACCAGAGATGGTAATTTTTGATAACTAGAGTACCTGGGTATATATAGTGCTAGTTGCACTGCACATTGCTCAGTAAAAATTGGAGATGAAGCCCTTGACAAAATAGATACATAGGACAAATACACAAGTTTAGGCTATGGTAAAAGTGTTGTTAAAAACTGGATTAACACTGGTTTAATACAGTAATAGTTAGGTTTTCAGTGGTTTAATATGATAAGAAATGGGTTTTCACATAATACTGTTGCAACATTGTTCACACAGGTTCAATTTGATAAGAACTGTATTTATTCAGGATTAAAACAGCTATAAGTGGCTTTATATTAGATTAGACAGAACTTTATTTATCCCTTTGAAAGACTCCATCAGGGAAATTAAGAAGGCTGATCTAATACACTTAATACTGGGTTTTCACTTGTCTATTTAAGTATTTACATTGCTTAAAGAGGTTCAGTTTTGTAAAAACTGGATCCAAACAGGATTGAAACAGTTAATAACTGGCTTTTTACTGGTTTAATACAATAATATTTTTTTGTTTACTGGACTAGTTGGTTAAGTATTTAAAAACCAGGTCTATACACTACTAAAACACATACGTCTAGCTTTAAATGTGTTTAATACAGTAATAAGTGGGTTAAAACTAGATTAAAAGCAGTAATAAATTGGGTTTTACAACTTTAAACGTTAAGATTGCATTAACAATAGTTTAATACATGGCTATCTTTTTAGGGTTATCTGGCTAACCTCTTTTTAGAAGGCAATAGCCATGTTTACACTAATTTCATTCAGGAAAAACTGGATATATACTGGTTTAATGCAGTAATAACTGGGGTTTAGGCCAGTCTAATACAGTAATTATTTGGTATTCACAGATTTAATGCAGCTATAATTAGGTGTTTACACTGTTTTATACAATAATAACTGATATCTACTGGTTTATTGCAGTAAAAACTGGGTTTATACTAGCTTAATACAGTAATAACCATGTTCCCACTGGCTTAATATAGTTATAACTTGGTTTGGACCAATAAGATATGTTTTTTTATTGTTTTAATACAGTACTAACTGGTTTTCACCAGGCAAAGACTTATACAGTGCTAGTTTACTCTGGTTTAAATTGTATAAACGGGATCTATACAGGATTAAAACAGCTATTACTGGCTTCACATTGATTCAATGCATTAACAACTGAATTTTCACAGACTTAATAAAGTTATAACTGGGTTTTCATTGTTTAAATCTTGTAAAAACCAGATCTATACAGGATTAAATTGGTTCCATACAGTAACAATAGTGTTTAAACTCACTTAAATTAAGTAACAAAAGGGCTTTCATCGGTTTATACACGGCTATCTTTTTAGGGTTATCTCACTAACCTCCCTTGAGAAGGTAATAGCCAAGTTTATACTAATTTCATCCAGTAAAAACTGGATATATATTGGTTTAATGCAGTAATAACTGGGGTTTAGGCGAGTCGAATACAGTAATTATTTGGTATTCACAGATTAAATGCAGTAATAATTAGGTGTTTACACTGTTTTATACAATAATTACTGATATCTACTGGTTTATTGCACAATAACCATGTTTACACTGGTTTAATACAGTTATAACTTGGTTTGGACCAGTTTAATATAGTAAGATATGTTTTTTTAAATTGTTTTAATACAGTACTAACTGGGTTTTCACCTGAAAAAGACTTATACAGTGCCTTTCTAGTTTACTCTGGTTTAAATTGTATAAATGGGATCTATACAGGATTAAAACAGCTATTACTGGCTTCACATTGATTCAATGCATTAACAACTGAATTTCCACAGGCTTAATACAGTTATAACTGGGTTTTCATTGTTTAAATCTTGTAAAAAAAACAGATCTATACATGATTAAATTACTTCTAACTGGGTTAACATCGGTTCCATACAGTAACAACTGTGTTTGAACTCATTTAAATTAAGTAACAAAAGGGCTTTCATCGGTTTAATACAGTAAAACCTCGGCTTCACTGGTTTATTACAGTTATAACTGTGTTTATACTGGTCTTAAACTGTATTAAAAAGGTTTACACAGGGTTCAAAGAGTAAAAGTCTATTTACACAGGTTCACCACAGTGATAACTGGGTTTATTCTACCTAAATACAGGAAGCCTTCATTGTAAAAAGCGGCTTTACTGCTACGCCTCCTTGGAGATCTCAGCTCATCTCTAATCACTGCCAAGTATACTCAAGGTCTTTGGAGATTATTCATTCACCTTGATTGTAAATAACAAGCATTCTTTGCCTCCATCATATCTACTGTGCCTCAGTAAATACAGACTAATTAATTTTGATTTGAAAAGATTTCAGTGTTGCCTAAACCTCCTGTTGCTTGTTCATTTTCCATTTTGCATCTTCTTGTGCATAATATTGTGTCTGTTGAACTCACTGAATTCAAAGTTACATTTTCTTCAGTGAGTCAAAGTGAAGTGTAGATTAATGTATCATTTCACACTTACATTCTTTGTTTGAGCTTATTTCTGGGCCGTCCTATTGGCTTTGCATATCGACGTTTGATCTGATCGGCTTTCTTGTGCAGCAGCTTCTTCCCGTTCTCCTTCGGCCTGCACACTTGGCAGACCCAGGTTCCTGGAGGGTGTCCAAACAGAGGGAGAGGGGACCGTTTAGGTGGGTTCATCAATTCAGAGGACATACAGTACATTCATTTGAAACATTTCCTTTAATACGGAGGGCTGGCGTGCATCCCACCGGCTCACAATGACAATCAATTACTCAGCACAAAGCGAAAATCCATAAGAAAAACACAGAGTCAATCCTCCGTCCGGTGAAATAGACTTCACGTCGGCTTGTTGAGCAAAGCTATGTGACTTGTATGAATTTGCCTGCCAAACGTCCGACTACAGTACGAGCGCCATCATTACAAGCCTCGCTGTAGGGTCAGTACTGTAATCCAGAGATAGCACATCTCCCCGGGGGACGCTGGAATAATTTGATATGCATGCAAAGCTCCTAATAAGCCTCTGCTGGCTCTCTGTGTGCTGAGTGACAGCCCCAAACGGCCGCGTGTGAAGAAAAAAGGCTTTGAAATGACGGCTGAGAGGGAGACGGAGAAGCCAGACAGTGTAAACAGCTCACCTTTTGGCATTCTTGAAAGCGGCGGGTCGCAGCATTCCATGTGAAAGCCCCGATCACATGAATCGCAGAATAGCATCTCATCCTGAAAGGGAACAGCAGGCATGTGTGAGGGATGTCCCTGCTGCATACATGTAACACCACCCCTCCTTTTCTCTGTCATTTCAAATCTTCTGGATACAAAAAATGAGCCCAATTGTGCACGAGAGGTTTTACAAATGTGAGGGAAGACTACAAATCCTCTAGGGTGCACAAAATGACAGCTACGCCTGACATGTTTACACGGACATGAGTATCAGAGGATTTGGTGTTTTTGGTGGCTCGGTTGAGGGTGGAGGTCCTTCATGAGGTTGTCCTGTCTTTATTTTATTACAAACTTTGCTTTTTATGAGTTTCAGCTCATTAGCAGTTCTACCTGAAGACATAAGTGTTCATGTTTTTTAAAAGCAAACTCATGAGGTCTTCAGCTGCTTGTAGCTGATTCTATTTATTATTATTTCACCTTAATCAATTATTTATTTCAATCCTCTTAACCTGTTCAGCCCCTTTTTTAAGCCTTCTGCTCAAAAATGACAAACTCATAAAGAAAAGAGTGCATCTCTGCAACCACAAGAGATTTAAGAGATTTGAACAGGTGTGGAATTATAAGAGTCAATGAAGATAGAAGTCAGAATAATCTGGAAATTTCATCCTTGCCTAAATACATATATATATAGTGAATATCTCTTTTGAATGATGCAGCTGCAGCTTTAGAACTCTTTGAATGAATGTGAAAATATGTGAACATTACTTCTGCCAAGTTTGAGTCTGATAAAGTGATGCAGAGCAGAGTTAGAGAGGTTTTACTACAGAGTGGTCAGGGCGAATCACACTTTGGTATCGCAAGTCCCATTTGAAATTTATGATGTACTAAGGGTGGGCGATATGGCAAAAAAAATCATATCGCGATTTTTTAAAAATAAAATCACGATCACAATTTTATCATGGTTCCTATTTACTTTGATTTTTCTAGACTAATTTGCATGTTTGACCATTTTTTCCCCCTATGTTTAACACATAAAACATATAAAACCCTGAAAGAAAAAAAAAAGACAATTTAAGGCAATGAAACTTTCTGAACAGGTTTTAATTTAAATAGTGCAGCTTCTTTAAACATGTGCAATAAATGTAAACATAAAAGGTAATGAACAACAATAAAGTGCACTTTTGTAACATGAAAACTAAACACACCAAATAGCTTATTGAAAAAGGTCAAATATAAATGCAAACTTAAGTAACTGGTTATCTCTTAAAGTGCAACAATTTAAAACAAATGTTTTCTAACTACAATGTCTATAATCTGAGTGAATAATACAGCTGCTTTAGAACAGATTTTTGTTCAGACATCTTCAAGCTTTTATCTCCTTTTCTCTTTCCGCCATGGCTTCATGCTGAATAACCAAACAGGAATGTGTTCATGTCTTTTTTTGCACAGGACTTTGTGCTACAAGATTCTGTATGAAAAGTGCTCTACAAATAAAGTTTGATTGATTGATATATTCTAAAAGACCCTTAAATATTATCACGTGCAATTCATAACAGTTATACTAAATATTAAAATATTGCAGCAGGTGAGCTGCATGCTTTATCAGAGTTTCACAGATAAGATAGAAGAGACGGCAATTAATTGAATTTTAATTGAGATTACTGAAGATGCACCAATCATATTAGAGTTGACGAGTATTGGCCACCAGGGGTGCAACAGTTCAGTTTGCCCACGGTCCACTAACTTTCTGCATTGGTTGCAATGGTGCATCTAAAAAATTTTCTAAGGTGCTATAGCACAAAAATTAGGTGCACCCAAATTTTTCATAGGTCCCTATTTTATCACTCTCCATAACTTTTATATAATGTAAACGATTTTTTAAACAAGAATAAAATGTAAAGAAATACTTGGCTTTATTTGAAGTAAAATTATACATGAAAAGAAAAGCAGAGCTTTAAAAGTGCTTCACTGAATTAAATTTACAAATTCAAACTAAAACATTAAGCAGAATAAAACATTTCCAAATAAAAGTGCTTGAAGTGCTTTATGAAACAGAAATTTAATATTTCAAACTCAAACATCTCAAGTCAAATAAAATATTTCAAAATGACGCAGGTGCTGTGTCTTGTCTGTTTTCGGCTGATTTTTCCGCTACTGTAGTTACTTTTGTCAACCTAAATTTGTAAGAGTGCGCCTGACATTTTTTCTTGGTGCACCAGTGCGCCCAAGAAAAAATGTTAGGTGCACTCTCACAAATTTTGGGTGCATGTGCGCCCAAAATGGTTGCACTCTGGAGCCCTGTTTGCATTAAAAAAACAATAAGATTGACTTTCAAAAAGACTCCCTTTATTTTGCTTTTAAGAAAACTAAATTATGTCAATACCTCTTAGTCTTAACCATTATTTGGCTTATATAAAGTATTATGACATTTAAATAAAACACTTTAAATGTAAACATTTTAAACGGTTAAAGTGCCTCTTAGCTCTCTGGCTAGTGTAGTGACTGACTACTGAAATACAATTTACTATGTATTGTACATGGTATAATGACCACTCAAAAGAAACATGATTGTTAATCAGATTTAACCGTAATTAAACTTTGTCTTAAGTTTCGAGACCAACAGCGTAAAAGCTAAACCAGTGACATGTTTAAAGGAGACATATCATGCTTGTTTCTCCTTTTCACTATGCCAGACTAGGATGCCTATAAAGCATTTCTGCCCTCAGTACAAGTCATTTAGTTCCGTCATTGCCCCACAATAGCGTTCTCAAAATCCTCATTTTAGGCCATTATCCAGGTCTCGTTGAAATGCTCGGGTCTGAGGATGACCTACAGTTACCTCGCAACATCACAGCTCTTTGTGCTCTGATTGGTCAGTTCTATCAGGGGTAGAGCCAGCCTGTCCTTCTTCTTCTACTGTATTTTCCGGCAGGCTCAAAGCAGCGACCGCGTACTTAGTCCCCCTACAGGCCTAAGCTGGTAATGAGTGAATGTGAGCTAGGGAACTATAAACACCTGCTGGTGGATGTGTTCCTCGGTGACGGTTTTCTGGCTAACGGACATCACAGAGAAGGAAGTGTTTTATCAGATTGCTCCAATAAAAAGAGAGGAACCTCATGATGTCACGACGTTTGAAATCTCGCAGACATCTCGCAATGACCTATTTTCAGAGGCATCAAATCTCGTTCTAGGATATCAGAAAAAATACAATATCTCATTTTTTGAAAATAAAAGGGGTGTAAGGTCTTGTTTTCAAATTTATTATATTATATGTAAGTATTAAATTATGCATCAGCATGATATGTCTCCTTTAATGATGCATTTGAGGTCCAGTTGGAAACACTGTGATGCATTCAGGTTCGCTCTGTAAAATAAGTATTTGACAAAGCTAAGAACATGATGTGTTTAAATGAAATGTAAAGACTTGTGTGAATTCACACCTCCGTCGATTCATTTGCGGGATGGAGGTATGAGTAAACATCCTCTTTTTTATATCCTCTATCATATTTATTTTCATTTAAAAAGGGGAAATGTTTGACAAATACACTTGGGTGGCTGTAAATATACCAGGGTGGTCCACCCAAGTGTTTTCTAAATGTGTGGGAAACACTGAGGAAACTGTGGCAAATGCCCGATCCATTTTTCAGACAAATACTGAAGACTCGGGCGAGGTGACCTCAAGTCAGCAACAAAACAATAACAATAAAAAAGGCCGTAGCAACAAGGAGGTCATAATTCTCTGCATTTAAAACTTCCTACTATTGTACTAGTTTGTCATGATTGTAAATTACCTGGAAGTTTTATTTAGAAAAATCTACAGCCCTATGGACAAGAGTATACTGTTTAGTTATTTTATCTTAAAGCAAATTTGTTGTGATCCTAGAAGAACACCTTCTTCTTTGCTGTTACCTTGGTATTATTAGAATGACAATAAATCTCAATTTGTTTTATAAATGCAGCAGGTAAAAGGTCAAAAGTGTGTATTTATGGGAAGAGCATTAACATTACAGTTACAGCGCAGTGAGGAAATCATATGAAGGAGTAAATACTCTCTTAAATGGGTGCATGCTGTAGGTGTTACTCATCTCACAGGTTCATGTTCGGCTAAGGCAGGGGTGGGCAAGTGGCTGCCCGGGGGCCAAGTGTGGCCTTTCATGTCACTAAATGTGGTCCGCCATTCATTTCCAAAAACCAGCAGTTGTAAATAAGAAGAAAACTCAGATATCCAATAGAAATAATTCTATATAATCTAGACTGATATTTTTATTGGCTTATGTAAGTTGATTATAACCTTACTTTGCTATAATAGGGTCTCTAACTGTACATTCACACCAGAAGCGGTCTGAGTGTCAGTGGCATCCAGCTGCCATTCATTTTCTATGATCGCCGGCGTCGAGGGGCGACCGAGGCGGCGGTGATCACGAGTGGCGCGTTGCGAGCGTCACGAGCGGCACGATGGAAGCATTGCGAGCGATGAGCTGAAGTTGGGAGAAGCACAACTTTATGCAAATGAGCAGTAGCTCGAATGAGGCGTCAGCCAATTACAGTCCGATCTGGATTCCAATGCGGAAGACTTTGAGAGGGAGGACAAGAAAACAAGGACGGAAAAACTTATTGCTGTCTTCAGCCCCCAACCAAGTATGATCCACGATGAAAGAGGGAACCGAAGTCCCATGTGCATCACATATACACGTTCCAACCCCCCGTATAACCTCCCGCTTTGTGCAAATGTTTCATAAAAAGGGGGGTAAAGTCATAATCAAATAAGCTGTTGTTTAAGGGTCACAAGACTGTGCGTATGTCTGTTTACTTGTCTTATTTTAGTTCAATCTTTATATATAAATATATAAGTGTGAAAACGAGAGTGACAGGAGATGGTGATGCAAGCATCGCAGCTTATAAGCCCCGCCCCTCCGGCCGCTCATATCGAGTCCCCTGCCTGCGTGCTTCTGTGCGTTTTCAACTGCCAAGCAGCGCGGTGAGAGCGGTGAGAGCGGCCAGAGTGTCGACAAGCAATTTTGATGCTTTTGGTGTGAACGTACAGTAACTCTCTTTAATGAAGCCTTTGAACATCATATCAAGTATTACTCAATACTATAATGTATAATGGCAGAAGCAAAATATTGGAGCTTTAAAAATCTGAATAACACTCATCATTTTATTGATTTGAAAATGACTTCATTGGATTTAATTCCATGTGTGCTAGCTAAATTTTCTTGAATTCTATGTCAAATTCATTTGATTATGCATAATAACTGGTAATACATGAATAGTGGTACTCTAATTTTGTGACAAATTTATTTTCTCACATGTTGTTTATCCAACATTCTTTTTCCTCATCAAGAGTTTCTGAAAATTTGTAATAATGTGGCCCTCAGGCTGGGAAAAATGGTTTTATGTGGCCCTCTTGGTCATTAAAGTTGCCCACCCATGAAAAGCCAAAGAAAGAACTTAAAAATTAATGCAGACAATGCATTACTGGTATCATAAAATTATCTTTTAATTGATGCGAGTGTGGATGAAGACACATCGATGCTAAGACAGTCAATAATAGTTTAGTCAACAGTCAATAATGCTGCTCGACTGCAGCATCAGTTTAGTTTCTGAGGAAGAAAATTCAAGTGTAGGAAAATGAGATCTATGAAATTCATTATTTTGATAGCAAATGGAAATATACTTTAGGTGCAGTTGATTGTAAAAGCCAACTCGAGCTAAGAAAAGGAATTCATACAGATCTGACTGCTTGTATCCAGGTGCAGAAGTAAGGATAATCAAGGATACTGCTCACTGTTTCATCACGATGCAGTGAGATACTGAAATGAATCCTTGACTTAATAATAGTGATTGAATCAAACTGTATACTACAGATGATTCACAGCTCAGCCATAAATGGATGCTACATTATGACAGCATTCACTATTCGCTGAGCTATAGTTTATTTCACATTTCTGAGACTTGAAATCAGGTCCATCATGCCAAAAATGAATACAAACTGGCTTTGATGCTATATATTACGAAAGATGCAAAATGATATTTTATTTTCCTGATGTACAAATACATATCTGCAGACATTTTCAAACATGTTAGCTAATATTAAAGCTGATATACGGAAGAAACTGGGAGAACTTTTTAATCATTACACCTTCATCATGCAAAATGAACTCATCTGCCCTTTAGGATCTGTAAACAGAGACAGAACATCCAGCTGACAGAAAAGTGGCCTCGGTTTGATGGAGCTCTTACTTTCGAATTGAATTTTATGATCAGAATAAAAAAAGTTTGCATAAAAAGGCTAAAATATCAGAAGTAAATATTGGTAGAAATTCATATTCCTGCTGATACTAATGGCCCTTTTCCACTAGCACGCCTTGGCCCTACTCTACTCGGCTCTACTTGATTTGCAGCGTGTTTCTACTAGCCTGGTACCTCCTAAAACAAGCTAGTTTTAGTACCTACTCCGCTCTGGTTCCAACAAGCTGAGTCGATACTAAAAAATGACGTCACCGACTGCTGGCTACTGATTGGTCAGACAATGTCGTCATCGATGAGTCATGAGTGCGACAACCTAGCATGCTAGCGGTAGCTACCGTTAGCTTACCCTCATACGACTTTTCTTTGCAGCTGGATTGCTCTCGTCCTCGGCCTCATTCTGTTGCATAGCTTCCAAAACTCTCCTGTGCTTCTCAAGGGGTATTTCTTCTTGCCACCTGCAGTCTTCTTCAGCTTTCCTTTTTTACTTGGTTTGTGACAAAAAGCCACAGATTGTTGTATTGCACTCAAAATGACGTCACTGCAGTGCCGCTCAGCTTTTTATAGAGACACTGCACCCCGTTAGGCAGGCGACTGGGGCTAACGGAAAAGCAGCACAAGGCGAGTAGAGTAGAGCCGGGTAGAGTCGGGTAGAGCTAATGGAAAAGGGCCATAACACCGTTATCACCGTTTCACCATCGATAATATTTTGAAGCCCTGTTATTACTTTCAAATGCAGAATGGTAATAGTGACAACAATGTCAAACACGTGACACTCCTTGTATTTTATGTTGTGCTGCATAGACAGCTGATCCTGCAAGCTGTTGGTGTTTCAATTCACTGAATTTTGTGCTGTATACATATATTTTTAGACTTAGACTTTATTGTAATTCAGTATGTAGCACGTGATTACAAAACGAGATTTCGTTGCATAGGCTACAGTTAGCAGTTTTCAAGCACACCATGAATAAAAGAAGATGATAAGGTGCAAATTATTGTTGAAAATCTAATAAAAATCTAATAGAAATTATGCAAGGTGCAAGGAAGCTATAAAATTATTAATCTCTGTATGTTAAATTTGAGGTATTAAATAACAGATATTTATAAATGAAGGTAGAAGGGAGAGTTGTTGACGATTAAGCCACAACTTTGGCCATTTCTTCAAGTCTTCCATAAATACATTTTTGATTTATTTCTGCCTCCGATGAAGAATGACATCCTTGATTTACCAGGCATGCAGAACACATAAAGGAGCTGATAAGGGAACTGTTAATCAAAATATTTGATGATATTGATTTCTTAAGCTAGTTTATTATTATTTCTTAAGTGGAATTGGTTTTAACCCTTTCATGCATGGTGTCCACTACAGTAAGACAGATATTTGGAACAAATTTAATACCCTTTAACAGGTGGTAGAATTCTCAAACCCTTGTCTTCTTTGCAGTTTTACCATATGGAGATATTGCATCATAAATCCAAGATGGCCGACAAATGGCGAATTGGGTATTATGCCTGTATTCAGATTTCACATAATTTGTTCTTTTTCTTCTAAATTTTGGTGTAATTCACGAGTGACTAGTTTGATTAAACAGCAGTAATACATATATACTTCAGATTTTGCCTTTTCTTTAATTTACTCTTAATAAATGTTTGCCAAAGGCGTGTTTTTGTTATCTTTATTTTCCATTAAATTACTGTTTATACCGTTGATGCATGGTGGATTTAACTTGTTTGAATCAAACATTTTAGAAAAGTATCCCTTTGTGGTTTAATAATTCATGCATGAAAGGGTTAATATCCATTCCTAAGAATGTGGTATGCAGTGGCACCTTCACATGCAGCCACATTTCCCCTTCCAACCAATTACCAGCCAAGTTCCAGCCGTTGGGAATCCCTCAAACCTTTCTGGACGTATGCCTTAAATTTAACCAAGAACACATCCAGTGGGTTTCAACTTTTATTGGAGTAGAGTAAGTGTTGACCAGCCACTACATGTCTGCCATGTCATTGGATCAGCCAAGACTCAGTCCAGGAAAGTGGGGAAAATCCAAGCGGCTCCATCTGTACTGCATTTAACAAAATGTTTTGTTTATTTATTTGCTTATCTATTAGTTTATTTATTTATTTATTTATTTTGAACATATTAACAATGAAAAAATATATACAAAACAAAACAAAAGACAAGAGAAAAAAGAAAGCTAATAACTAATTTATAATATTTATCATAAGTTACAGTGTACATGCTCATGTTATGTGCAGCTACAGCCTGAGATGCATGTATTGGTATTAAAATAATAAAATATGAATGAAAATAAAAATAAAAAGGCTGATTGTTTCACAATATGGGTTGGATCATGTCAGGTCAGCATTTCTGTAAGTGTATCTGCAACAATGTTATTTTGGCAGTGAATAGTGCCAAGCCTAATATACACCGCAGTGGTCTATTTTTACTCTATCTTTTTTTTTTAATTGCTTGCACATGCAGTCAAAGAATAGATGTCAGCCGCTAGATGCAGTGATCACATGTTTGATAGTTCAGGTTCTTTTGCTTGAGGTTAAATTTTGTGAGCCTCTGATATCAATAAGAAGCTAAAAGGATTATTATTACTGCTATCATAACAAACAAGGATAATAGTATTTTCATGTCTGCAGGGAAAAGTCTGAATTGTTTGTGTGCATGTAAACATCATAAATACAGTGATAACACATTCAAGGCTCAAATCTGTGATACTAAGAGAAATCACTTAAAACAGTCTCTTTGTAACGTTATACTTACGGCATTTTTGCCCTGTATTCGACAGGAGCTGCAGGTTTTGCATTCAATACACTGCCATCGTAATCTCTTCACATTTGAGGTCAGCTCAGGGGAGAACTTCAGACATGACGGGTGCCCTGCAGGAGCAAATGAGAAAGCACATTAGCCCGGCACAGTTTAACCAGCGCTGACATTGTCACAAAGCTGGAGACGAGTCTCTCCAGTTATTCACACAGAAGTTAAATATCAACCACATCACATCATCGACAACAATAGCAACCCTGTTCGCCCGCAACACTCTTCCCTCCTCGCCACAAGTTGAGTCTAAAAACAGTATGATCAAACATCTGAGCCGCTAATTACAGATAATTTGATCTTAATGAGGCAGAAACAGTCGCGGCACTCTTTCTAATGGAGGCCGATCCATGAAAGTCATGTAAAAGCCTGCCTTGCCTCTCACCCGGCTCCCTCTCATGGTTGTAAAACAGCTGTTTTACAGTGAGCGCACAATTTGTGTACACTAGGAGCGGTTAATGAAAACCACCTCGACGCTACTTAGTCAAATTTGTGCTATAAAAATGTCACCAGGAGAACAATTCCTTACGGCATTTAAAATAATTGTTGGAACATAAATGACTCCTAGGCAGAGGTAATTTTATGGGGGGTTAGCAGTTTTGTCTGGAACAAAAGAACGGTCGGGGAAATGCCACCAATCTGCAGCGGGAGGAGGGTTGATCTCTGATCCGCTGAGGCTGATGTGCTCTATAAGAAGAATATAAAATGAGAGAAAATGACTCCGGCGGATCCAGATTCTAACGGCCACTTATGGAGCATCTGCCCTTCTTCAGCCCCGCCGAGGGTTGCAAGCAATTTGGATCCCTCCAGCCACTCCATTTGAACATTGTTCTTCCATTAAATCCCTTCAAGGGTAGTGAGAAATGTGGAGCAAGAATGTGACATCTGTTTAACCGATGGTGAGATCTGCTGCTGACAGGGCCGGGCGACAGAGGAGGGAACTGTGGAGTCAACAGGGACACATTTTTCTCATACCTTCATGCCAAAGTATCTCCTAAGTTACCCAACATATAAAATTACCCCGAGCTTTTAAAGAGATACGCAAACATTTATTTTCTTTTCCCGTCTTGCCTCACTCCCGAGTCCGTAACGAGCAGACGGACTACATCCTTTCAACTGCGTGTGTAGTAACTGTCCGGGAAGCTAATTAGCTTAGCACAAACACTGGGAGTCAGTGGGTAGTGTTAGCCTGCCTCTGCCTACAGTCACCAAATAAGCTCTTTTTCACCTTCAGCCTTTAGTAATGGCCGATACCGATATCGATACAATATCAGCAGGAATTATACATACTTTTATTAATTACTTTTTAAGTGTGGACTGTAAGAAAAGGCTTGATCAAGAGAGATTACTCTAACAGAGAACAGTAGTCAGCAAAAGTAGGTTTGAGAAAAACTGACCCATTTGTTATTAACCAGTGGGTTCAATAAATTTAACCTTACACATAAGAATATACTACAATTAAATCAATTACAAGATCCTGCAAAATAACCTTAGTTAATCCAATTAAAACAAAAACATATATTTTCAAATGGCAAAATAACCACTGTGTTTAAACTTAAACATGAGCAAATTCTACAATTAAACTAAATAAATTAAAATAAATTTGAATAGACTGTTTGTCCATTTCTTTGCCGATATTGGAACAGGCCACCCCTACTCTAAACGGCCCTTTGTGCTTGTTGTTACTCGTTTTTTCCCACATCCTGTATTCTTAGACTATTTTTAGACTATTTTTCTGTACTGTACTTTGAGAAATCAAACTCAATTCTAAGTCTTAATTCTTAATTTAAGGAGCAAAATGCAGAATTAAAACGTTCACTTAATATTTTGGTATATCTTACTTTTTTTTAAATCCATTTCTCACATAAGAGACATAATTACTACCAAGTGCAGCTCTAATTTCTTGAAAGGAACTAAAGATTTAACACTCCTCAAATATCATTACTTTTCTTGTTTGCTTGTTTTCTAATCCATTTACAAGCTCATTTTAAGATGACTTGCAGGCCAGACTTAGTGGTAAGAGGGTTTAATTTAGCCACTATAGTTGCTCCTTCTTGATATACCTGAACATTACAAAGCATAACAAATAAAGAGCTTTCCCTTACTTTTTCTTTTTTTAAACTCACTTTCTCCACCCCTACACTATTAAACCTTAACTACATACGTCATAAACTACAGTAATACCACTTTAACAATCTCATTTACTTTATTGATACTTGACCCTGAACTCAGTGCTTCATGAGAGGTAATAATCCTGTTGCACTCAGGAACTTGTGAAATTTTTGATTTTAGGTTTTTCCACTGTTAATTTTGCTTGTGTCGTATTCTGATTGCACATATCTCTTGAAGTCTGGATCCTCTATTTGGGGAGTCCCATTCTACAAATAACTATTTCCTGAGAAATTATGATTATATACACCTGCGTTGAATTTGTTACCAAGAATACAACCAAAAAAGTGATTGGTTGATTGAGCAGGCATAGGTAGTAACATTTTAAAAGTAATTTTTCTGATTATTTAGGCTAGTTGTTCCTGGTCTTGAGAGGAGTTAAGCAGCCTCTGGGACATGCAAAATGTGACACACTGCAAGAATAAAATCAGTCAGACATGAATTTAGGCTGAGAAATATGTGGATTTTTTTGAAAATACTGATATATTTCATACAACCTTTAAGTTTAGACAGCATTCCTCCTTTTGAAATTGTTGCTGAAGTGTTAAAATCATTAAAAGAGCTACCATAAGCAATACCACTGCTGTGAATGCCAAAACAGGAAGCAAAAAAAGCTTGAGCATCATGATTGTTTCCCAAACATCACACAAGTGTCACAAAGAGCAGCGTGTTGACTATTTAAAATGCTGAGCTGCAGCCTAAAACCCTCTACATCAAAATTATTCTATTTTAGGCTCGTTTAACGTATGCCTTCTGCAACCTGTGAGTTTGCATTTTCTCCCTGTGCATGCATGGGTTCTCTCTGAGCTTCTGCCCTTACACCACTTATCATTAGATCGACTGGTGACTATAAATTCCTCTTGGGTATGAGTGTGACCATCAGCTGGGACAGGTTTTGGCTCCCACCTGCAATCCCGAAAGAAAGTCATAAAGATAACAGAAAGATATTTGGATATAAACTTTCCCCCAGTCCTTACATGAAAAACAAATTTTGGAGGATTAATTCCACAAGAAATGGAACAAATGGACAATGTTTACTTTGCAGCAACAAGAAAGAGACTGAATTAAGAGGGAAATAAGGTCAGAGTAACATTATTGTTTTAGAGTAAAGGCAATCATGAACCCTTTCTGGTTTTTTTTTGTTTATTTTAGTTGTTGACTTCTGAAAAAACCCAAATCAAAACAATAAAAACAAAGAAAAAGAACATTTTTTTGCAGTCTTAAAGCTAGGGGTGTCAAATTATCGAGATAATTTAGATTAATTAATTACAGTCATAATTAGTGCGCTACTTTTTAAAATCTCAATCTTATTTTTAATATGATTTCACTGTTTTGGTATTTCCAGAGGGTAACGCCTTAAAAAAACCAGAGCAGCTGGTGATTGGAGGATTGGTCTGCTCGTCACACTCACACAGACCAATCATGTAAAGCCACAGTATGACGAAGCAGCTCAACCCTGTTGTTAGCCGTTAGCTTAAACTAAGAGAACTTCAGTCCTTAGACTATTGTCTTATCTTACATTGAATTATACCACATAGATGTGTCATCTGCCACATGTGACATCAACGTTATCACAGACAAAACCCACCAAGTTCTACCGGTAAACTTTTGAGGAGAACATATTTGATATCGTAGGGTAACCATGACTACGGCTCGTCATTGTTAGCACAGCATTTTGGCAACTCTCTTGGTTTCCCAGGTGATCTCCAATCGGGAGAAGAGCAAAATCAAGATTTCTTTTCTACCCTTTCAAAGGAGAAATCGAGTCCATTTCTGATAAAACTGCAGATCTTGCTGCATCCATAGAGATCGCTTTTACACGCTGCTGTTGTCGTCACATCTGCAGCTCCGCCTCTGTCCCCTGATTGGCCCGTTAAAGCTGGAGATTTTTTATGCATTGGGCTTCTCATGCTTCAGTTTTTGGGGGATGGAGAACAATCTTTTGATCTGCCACAATAATATAATGAATTTAAATGAAAAGACCTCAAGTTGAGGCTTTTTTCAGCAATTTTTAAAGTAAGAAAAAATAGATTAGATTAATTAATTACAGGTCATAATTAATTAATTGCTCAATTTTTTTAATCTACTGACAGCGCTACTTAAAGCTAACAGGGCCTCATGTGAACAGAGGTGCTAAGGACCCCAGGTTAGGAACCAAGAAGGCAACAAACTATTGTTTTTATCATTAAGACACAAATTCAGAAATTCTAGAAACAAAGCTGCATCATGCTGTAGCTGTCAGATATTAAGACAAGTCAGTTATCTACACTCCCCGTCCCAACAAAAGCTAGATAAGGCTTTAACTGGTCAAATAGTTATATCCTTTATTTCCGTCTTAATAGGATGTTGAACCTACCGAAGTGTGAAGATCTTTTTAGTCCAAGAGCAGTGCTACAGAAGATTTAAGTTAGAAACTAAAGCCAATTTAATGGGTTTCATCTGCTCTATATGTCTGAAACATTCCTGCATATGTTTACCATGCCCTCTTAAGAATATTCCCCACATACATCCCCTCTGCAGTTTGTGAGTCTTTGCCGAAACACAAACACTCTCGCTATCAGTTTTGTCCAGACTACAGCATGCTGCGGCTTGTGAGAACATCCAAAAATCTGAAGCGTTACACGAGGCGACTTACCACTGCTCCCACAGTCTGCACAGGACAGCAGCTCTTCTGGCCGCTTGTCCCGGTTTGACTCTCTCGTTCCAAGACAGAAACTGCATATTGGGATGGGGTCGACCCGGAGCTGGGTGGGAACACAAACAGAGACAAACTGTTTAAAAACACAGAAACGGGCACAGGCTGCCAGTGTATGAAAGCCTGTTTGTTTTTCAGAGATCCTTTTTATCTTGTGAGGGTTTTTTTCACATCGCTGTAGACATATTGTCGGTCTGAGCGAGAAGATAAAAACCAGAGTGTGGGTAAATTAAATAGCCACAGAATATGAACTTGTAGCATAAGCTGGGATGGGGAAAAAAAGCCTAGATATGAATAATAAATGCCTCTCCTCCTCAGAGACATGCTGCGCTCGAGATCCACCTCCTTTATCCAGTACATCTGAATGGGTAAGTGATCTTAGTAATCATAGTTTAAGGGCTTAATCCAATTCTTAAAGCTCACACTCCAGTCTGAAAGGATTAACCAGCATGTAATCAAATTACCTCCATAATAAAACATGCGCTCATTGTTGCCGCCATGATCCAGTGTAAATGTTGCAAGTCTCAGAACAAACACTCATTTAAGGGCTTACGGGGAAGTTCAGAAGAAGTAAAATATGAGCTCAAGGTTTAAGAGGATTTTCCCATTGATCGCCGAGAATGAAGAGGCGCAGAGGAACCGTTAGTGTCGCTGCTTTCATAAATACAAAACTAGAAAAGCACTCAGAGAGCAGATCTCAACCAAGAAGCTCAATTATAGCTGTGACTTTTCCACAACCCCTGTGAAAGATACAATTCTGGGTCACCACCGATCTGATTGGACGACAGACTCTATGCTCATGTCTACGCATGAGGAAAGCTTCTCTGCCAGCGCTGCAAGGGAAGCTGGGTAATGGAGTCACACAGGCTTGAAAAATGTTGACATCAGTTTGCAGATAAACTACAGGTCTCATAATGACTCAAGGGGGCGACACCCTCACAGAAGCTGGGGAAATTAAATCGGATTCCCATTAAAAATTTCAATGTTTTATTGTGACGTCAATCTGGATCAGATCCAGATGACATTTACCTTGATGATCGAAACAATGGCCCCAAATTACTCTGTAAAACTGGAAGCTAGATTTTGTATTATTTTTTCTTTTAACATTTTTATTCAGGTTATGATATTTCTACATCTCAAATGTTTAAACACAGATATAGAGAAATGTTGAGAAATATTTACAATCCGGTAAACATGTAGTATAAAAAAAAAAGAAAATAAAAATATCAAAATTCAAAATTCATGGCAACATCTTCACCCACACAAAGAGGAAATATGAAAATACATACATGTATATTTTTATATATATATATATATATATATATATATATATATATATATATATATATATATATATATATATATATATATATATATATATATATATATATATGTATATATAAGTGTTTCTTTAAAGTGGACATCAAATGTGTCTTTCTATAAATACATCAAAAAACATCCATTATCCTTACACACATATCTCATTTAATTGGGTATGCCTATTGACATAAACATAGTCAACCGACAAAAATACCTACCTATAGATTTTTTAAAATTCAGCCCAATGTTCACCTATGGGATTTTTTCTTTTGATACTTCAGGGATTTTTTGCATCCAAACAAATATCCAGATCACCACCAAAATCTAAATAATTTTTAAGTTAATTTTGTTGACTAATTATTTTCCGTTTTCTCTAGACTAAGTGCACATGGACAATAACTAAAACTAAACCAGAAAAGCACTCGGGGAGTACAGACCTCCGGCAGCGCCACAGTCCTCACCAATATTGTGATTTTCACTATAAATATTAGTCCTACCTTTATTTCATCTAAATATTTAAATTCCTTGACCATTAAAACATACAAATATGCAGAAATGCTGAAAATGGTCCTATCTTGCAATGTTTAAGAATCCTTTGAAATATTCCTGGAAGCTGATGGTGATCCAGATCACTCTCAAACTCCAATCATTTGTTCCTTGTCCCAATCTGGACATTTCCTGAGAATTTCATTGAAATTCGTCCATAACTTTTTGAGTTATGTTGCAAACAGATAAACAAACAAACGGACACTGGCAATAACATAACCTCCTTGGTGGAGGCAACTTACTGACATTTTAATCAACAAATAACATCTAGACTAAAATGTTTGACAGAGACTTAATCCATTCAAGCCTAATTTGATCATGTAAATAGTAGGGACAAGTTAGGAATGCATCCAATCACAGCTACTTTGGTTATGTGGAAAGGTTGGATGAGTATGTAGAGCAGGTTCACTGTTTGTTGTCAGTTCTGGTATTGTAACTGAGATGCTCTGCCAGGTAGAATAAATAAAGTTAACTGCATTTCACACAAAAGTTCAATTTGTTTCCGTAAATCAGACAGTCAAACTTTACAAGCAAGGAAACATAAAACATGCCTGACACTTTATACTTCATTTTTTAGTGGACTAAATTTACAGTAGATTTAATCAACTAAAACTAGACTAAAATTAAAACGATTTAGATGACTAAATTATGACTAAAACTAAAAGATACTTTAGGAAAAACTCTATTTAATTTACACTAAGTGGGGCCAGATGGATAATTGCACTGTGTGTAAAAGTGTGGACCCTCTGTTGGATTGTGGATAAAAAAATGAGCTGTCAACCTTGCCTTGGAATGACTTGCGTATATTGTTAGAAAGAAGGACGAGAAGTTTGCCTATTTATGGGGTCATTTTATGGTCTTCTTGGAAAACAACTGCCATGACAAGAATGCAATTTAATTATTATTATTATTACCTATTTATTCTTATTTTTATTATTTTATTTTTACTTTTAATTATTTTCTTATTCTGTTCTATGGCACAATTTATAATTGTATTGTCATCTCAGTTTATTTTATTTAACTATTATTTATTAGTTATTTTAATCTCTTTTTTCCTCAGTAGTCAACTTACAGTTATGTTCATGTATGTGATTTTTGTATGTTTCTCTTTCTCCATCTTTCTACCAGGGCTGGTGGAGTGTTTTATTGCTGTTGTTTGTCTGTTAGAAGATAAAATACAATTTAAAAAATATATATAATATATAGAAAAAATAAATAACAAACAATGAGTGCGGCTATTACAAACGTCTCCTGAGAATTTCAGAAAAATCCATGCAGTACTTTTTGCGTAAGCTTGCGAGTGGTGAAACAAACGTGGGCCAAAACGAAACCTCCAAGAATGAGTTCAGTGGACGTAATTCGGGTTTCATAAGGCGTCATTTTAAATTATAAGATCACAGAGCCTCAAGAGGGGCATCAAACAATCGCTGCCTCCTTCTCAGCTCGAGAGGAAGTTCTTAACGGAAAATAACACTGGCAGGGTGTGACCATAAATAACCCACCTCATCATCAGTTTACACACCGAGGCCTCGTCGATTGACTGCAGCTCTGAAGGGCACTCTGGGGATGCCCATAATTAGTTCCTGGTTTCTATGACGCACATCAGCATCCTGACCTCAACCATATTTGCAACCCCTGAATCTCTATGAAGCCTGGAGTTCAATTAAGGGACAGCTCATCTCTCTGCAGTCGACAAACACAAGACACGAGTATCTTTCATCAAAATGAATCCCGCGAGGGGCGGGGGAACAATACAGCGGGGATTTGGTCATCGTTCCCGGCTGTTGTATCAATTAGTTGTTACGGTGATGGGAAGCAGTTTGCCGCCACGTCAATGATTACTCTATTTTCCAACCTGCCAGGTCAATATTTGTGAGCCGGCTCTGGCATTAGAGGCAGTCTGCAGCTCTAACAGCTGTGATTACAGACAGAAAAATGCTGCGGTGAAATGAGGCCGCACTTGGATGGAGAATGATGCTCAGAGGGGATAAGCACACTTGGAGTATCTCTAAATAAGCAAACAATTTCCTTACACTGAACTGACTTTATGTAATTCAAATGTTGAGTTGAGCTGAGGCCAGATATTTTTCGATAAACTATTTTGAGTGGGTCGTTATTCTTGAAAGTATTAGAATGTTTCCACGGATGTATGGATTGGTCAGACAGCGGAAAAAGTACCCAGCAAAGGGGTTCAGTCCCCCTTGTAACACCAAACAGGTCAAGATTAGGGCTGCCACAAACGACTACTTTTGCGACTAGTCAACTAGTCACATCATGCAACTGCACCAGCATGAAGCTGGGGGCCCAAATCACTTATAATGAGCAGACCTGGCAACTTATGGCGCCTGCGTAGTTGTGCACGAGCCACATGCGTGAGTGTGTTTGGGGGTGTGCTGGGTTGATTCCTGCAGGTGTGATAACCAGGAAATGGGGGTGAGGAAAGGACAAACTACCATCCACACTCATGTTTGCTTTATAGAGGCAGCTGGGTGATAATCATGTGGGATTCACACGAGTAGAAGAGCAAGCCCAAAGTCACTTTTAATGAGCGGACTTGACAACACAATAACTGTTGTCTTCGTCTGTGCTCGGCCTGCTCCCTCACGCTTTCTGCTTCCTACATGGCTGTAGTAATAACCTTTTTTCTAGTAGACGTGCAAGAGGAAAACACTGGAATTAGGCACATTTTCGGGGACAGGTCATCCAAAAGAGGGACTGTCCCCGGAAAACGAGAGCAACTAGTTGCCATACTGTTGACGCTAATGTTAGCTAATGCTTCCCTTTCAGATGCTTATGCATCGCCGTCATACTGCCATGGAAGGCAAGTTCTGCCTTGCACATTTTGCATTGCATATCCTCTCTTTTGTTTTGGCAAAATGCCCCCAAATTTCAAGCTTCGTTGCCAGTCAGCCGTGATACTGTTTGGGCATAACTCTTCCGGTGACATCATGGCTGACCCAGATTATCACAACTGTTAAGGTGTCAAGGACAGAAAGGCAGACAAGACAGCAGAGGTACAGCGGCAGTTTTTAAAGAGAAAACAATGCTTAAGAAAACAAAACGACACATCGACTATTGAATTAGCTGTCGACCATTTTGATCGTCGACTTAGTCATTACCAGTCGACTAATCATGGCATCCCTAGTCAAGATGATCAATTTATCACCGTGCATGTATGATTAGATTAGATTAGAACTGTTTAACTAATTGGAAAGACTTCCTTAGGGAAATTAAGATTCTTGCAGCAGTATATAGCAGATAAAGATATACGTAAATAAGATAGATACAAATAAAAACATGGCTACTGCTCTTTCACGTCCTCAGTCTTCCTGTTACTCCCCCTGCCCCTAAGTGAGGGACTGTACAGTCTGAGTCCCAGAAGTTCAAGCAAAGGCCTCGCTTAGTCATTTGGTCAAAATGTTGTACAAAAAGACGGTATGACAATAGGGCTTTAATACATACTGAGAGTGTAGTCATAACTCACTTAACTACAGAAATCCTGGTCAGTACTTTTAAAAGGGAAAAAGCCTTAGTCATGTCAGGTCTTTTTGTGGTTTATGTAGTAATGCTTCTGTTACCTGTTCCGTTCTTATTAGCTTGAGGGACATGATGAACAGCTCACCAAAATGAGAAGGCAAAGAGAGTTCAACTTTGGCTCTGACATTAGGAAAAGGTACTGAATGAAGCACCAAAATCTGTGGTTTGATTCAGAGGGTTGTGGATTTACTGCTGCCAGTATCATAACCTGAAACACTAAATGGACTGTTTCACATATCAGTGGGATATGATGGACTTTATAGGTCTATCTGGACAAAATGGTAAACCCAGTGATAAAATTTCCCTCGTTACCGTGTCAATTAAAATTACATCTATATGTGCTTGAGTCACCACACTGCCTGTATCAGTGATGCTGCTCTTTGCCTGGAAAAGCCCTATGTATCTCTCGATTAGCCCTCACTCGTGCTTGCCAGTTTGCATTGTTTCCATTAGTCTGACCCATTGACAAAAAAGACAAAAGAACTGTTATGAATATAATAATAAAGGGGTTAAGTGTTTTAATTCTGTGTAGTACTTTTAGAACATGAGCACACTGCAACTTGTGATAATAATGATCTGATAATCTTGTCCTGACCAATCAGTAGCTGGCAGTCGGTAGCGTCATCTTTTTAGTATATGAACTACAGAATTAATTAGAGGGAGGTGAAGACAGAGAACAGATACTTCATGGTGGAAAAGCCCCATAATTGCTCCTGTGTATCTGATCAGAAACAGATATTTCAGCTTCAAGATATGCAATTTAGATCAACCTGATAACATACATTGGAATCTGGTGGATCCAGCTGCTTTGCAAGGTTTCTAGAACTACATCAATACCAGATGTTTGGTATGAATCACTTTTTGTGGGCCAACATAGAAGCTGGAAATGCACAGTTTCTGTCAACAAAAAGCATTTTAATTTATTCAATGAACTCTTGGATTATTGCTGAGAAAAGCTCTGTGTTGAAAAAAAAAAGAAAATTAACATCAGCAGTTTATTTTAAACAAGATAATCTTCTCTAAAGAGTGATATTTTCACTTTCTTTTCAGGCATAAACACAGATAGGTAACTCTAAAGGGAATCAATTCTTAGCTAACTTTGTTGTCACAGTTGGGCATGTCTGAAGGTGTAAACTAGAGGTGAAACTTTTGCGTGTAGAGCTTCCAGATGCATTTTTGTAGTAGAAAACAAAAACTTAAATTTCCGTAACTTGTGTTTATAATTTAAGGCATCCAACCAAGAAGCACTGCTGACTTTAAGCTGATAACCCAACAAGTTAAAAGGCTGAAACCACCACTGAGGACTCATCACTGCACCACACTTTTTACTCATTAAATAACAACAGCCTGACGACTATTTGGCTGATACTAAACAAAAGAAAAGCATGATTGAAAATTGAGCACCGATTTCAGCTGAGACTTGTTTCCACCAAGTTAGAGGAATAAATAATTTGCCATTATGCTAAACAATGCCCTTTACTTCCATTTTGTCCTCATTATGAAAGAATAACGAAAGTAAACAGCTGACAGAAAGGATGGAAACACCAGCAATAAGCATTTTAAAGTGAATTTATAAAGTATTAGACTGATAAGCTGAATTAACAGTTGGCTTGGTGTCATTACAAACTTGTCTTTCCGTCCCTACTCATGAGAGTTTACCGCAGGTATCTGTATAAATTAGTGTTTTTGCCAAAAATGCACCAAAGTATCCACTTTGTTTGATGAAAATGTTAACGACTGCAATCTTCTAATAGACTACTTTCAGTCATGTTGTACCCTTGATGCATTAAAATCAGATTTAGAGCCGAGAATCAATGAGATATAAGGACTAAGGATGTAAAAAAAAAGACCTATTAATGCTTTTTCCAACACCATAATTTTAAACAATGCCAAGAACATGTCTATTTAATTGTTTTAGAAGTACTGAAGCTTGGGTCAAGAACATAGGGTTGCAAAAAGTCCATTCAGCTACAGAAATAGTCAGAAAAACTACATTTTCAAGTCTGGATGCATGATATTAGTGGTCGGATATCAGTATCTGCAGATATAAAAGTTTCTTTTAATTTAGTTTTACATATTTTCATTAAGATTGTTGAGTTTTTTTAGCATATTAATCTGAAATTGAGAGTATGAGCTGCAAATAGGGCTGTTATAGCTTTTAAAAGGGCAAAAGAGGCATCATTTTACTGTTACGGCATAAAAAACATTTAGTATATGCCAGGTATATCTTACTTTCAGCCATTTCTATATACCAGTATCAGTGTTGGTATTGGCCAAAATAAGTTTTATAACATCAGCAAATCAGCAATAATCTAATATCAAGCACCCATAGTGCAAAGTATTTTTAGTTATTTAGTTTAGTGGTTCATTATCATGATTTTGTAACTTCTGACTTCATGTTGAAAACAAAAAAATGGTTCAAACAACTGCCCTGATATTGCAATTAGCAAAATAAATGAGTGACAAAACAACATTTTGGACAAACATTAATGGGAAAGAATGTTTGTCATTAAAAAAAATAGATCTTTTAATCTTTTTAATTTTTTGCTGTGGTATAAAAACATCTATTCAGTATCAGATTTCTCTGTTTTTATTGTGTCAAAGTCTGCAATTCTGGTAAAAGAATTAAGATACACTGGGTATGATCCTACATTTTTTGGAAAAAATGATTCTTTCCCCACGGATGAACAGTTTTCTCTGGCTCCAGACAATCGATATCAGAAATTATGAAGGCTTTCAGACCGCACAGCAAGTAAAATGACAGAATATAAAAGTTTCTAGGTTCTCAACTTTGTTGTGTGTAGTCAACATCCGTGACTGATAGCAGCATGGGCCGACAGACGCTTTGTTTTCACTCCGGTGAGCGTGTTTGGTTGAGATTTGCTTTTTTGATTTTGTTACTTTAATTTGAAAGAATCAAACTGTAAAAGTTCTGCAGCAGAACAAACTACTGTATTGAGGGGTATTGCAAATTTCCACAAACATTTCCACTATATCTTATTTTTCCTTCGATTATAGTCAAATACATAAAGTTAAAATGCTAAATCATTGTAGCCCTGACACGTAAAACTGTGTAATTTACTGAATTTATGGGCCAACGTTGCAAACCAACTACTTTATAATGATTACTTAGTAAAAGTAACTTGGTAAAGTTTATTTAAGGATTTATTCTTCTCCTTTGGACAATCTGAATAATACTAATGCAGTGTGTGAAAGTAAAAAACTGCAGTGTTTAAATCATGCTGTACCATACAGTAGGGCCGGGAGATATACTGAGTTTTTGAAAAATACTGACAGATTTTTGAACAAGATAAGCATTCAGGCATGAATTTGTTAAATCCACTGTTTTACAATAATATAGGAATGCATCTGTATAAGCAGAAATGAAAATGTTTGCTGATATTTGAGATTGCTATTTTATTTATAACTTCCAGTCTTGTTTAAGCCAACTAAATTGAAATAAATGAAACTGTCCAAACTTAAATCTTCTTTAAAATTATGTTTATATTTTCTAAAATGTGATTTATCTCCCAGCCCTAATATGGGCCAAACACTTGGTCACAAAAACAACAGAACAACTAGTAGTTGCAGCTGAATTGAACTGCATGAAGACTATAAATGTTCTTTTCAAGCCTTTATACAACATCAGAAGATATTTGAGGACGAGCTCTCGGTGTTAGCATTTCTCAGGGAGTCACAGAAAGTTCCTTTACATCCTTTTCATCATGCTGCCTGAGGAGGAAAACTCAAATCACTAAGCAAACAAACTCCTCAAGAGCCTCCCAAATAGATTTTGGACTAACAAACTCCGCAAACGAGATATCTGCAAGAGAAAGCAGGAAAATGACTGTAAAGAGCCGAGATTAATAAGATATCAGTGCTAATATGCAGCCCGCGCATACTCCTGATGAAAAGCTCCGAGCTGATAGGCAAGTTTTTATATTCTAATAAGTATTCACTTCATAACATAAGTCTCCATTGACTGAGCTGTGAAGTCTAATCCAGGAACTGGAGAATTAATTTCCATCAGGAATATTCTCAGGCCTGGTGATTAAAACCAACAGCAATTTGCAATCTGCCGAGCACAAGATACGTGAAAAATAGAGAAACAAACACAGCTGAAGAGACGCTGATGATTTACTTGGGGATTCTAAATTAAGTACATTACAGGAAATTATGCTGCTTCAAAAGAGCAGGCTGTCCTGAGTGAGGGGGTGGGGTCCTATTAGAAAACTGCTGGTGGAGAGAGCGAGCGAGCGAGAAGGAGAGAGAGACAGCTCAAGTGGTTGCATAACGCAGCAGGAGGAAAAAAAAAAAACCTCTCATTCCTTGCTTTTGTTCCTGCCAGAGTCTCTTCAGAATCTAATAAACTCCAAACCAAGACTGCTCTTTTTTACCTCGGAGTATCTCTCTTGTGCTCGAGCTGTCTCACCCTTTGAAGTGATCTGTAAACCTGGACCGGGCGCGCTGATGTCATCGGGCCGCCAGCGATGGGCCGAAATGTTCCAAATGGAAAACAGCAGGCAGGCCCTCCTCGGCTATGAGAGCCGCTCGCAGGACACTGTGTCTCTAAACAGTTCTCAGTTTCACTTTTGGCCTGACCACAGACACAGTCACAGTTGTGGCTGCAGTATCAAGGTGTCGCTTCCTGATTATTCACTGTGAAACTGGTGGGGACGGCGGGCTGACAGCTCTATAGCCCTGCCTGATGCTC
Source organism: Scarus forsteni (assembly GCA_036419115.1). Taxonomy (NCBI): domain Eukaryota; kingdom Metazoa; phylum Chordata; class Actinopteri; order Labriformes; family Labridae; genus Scarus; species Scarus forsteni. The sequence continues at coordinate 11,560,327 of JAZDUH010000263.1, forward strand.
CTCGCCACTTCAGCTGCATGACTTGTGCAGAAGCTATTAGACCGCGCTTCATCTTGATAATCCGCCGCACGCACACGCTCGTACTGTGTGCAAAAAGCCTCCACGACAAACTACCCAGATGACTGTACACTCCACACCATGGAAACTGCTTTGCATGAAACTCCCCCCTCGTGTTTGACAGTGTTTTAAAACTGCGAGAGCAAATTGGTGTCATTTTGTAGACGTGTATCTGCTGCATGTTTCAGCTCAGCCAGAGGGCTTTAACACCAGGCAAGGGCTGGGCGATATGGCCTGAAAATAAAATATGAATTATTATCTGATGGGATGATGCAGTTTAACATACTTCCATCATTCATAAAAGATCTAATATTGATTTTTCTGGCAGACATCGTGATTTCAATTTGATTTTCTTCAAATGAAGCTTAATTGCAACATCCACCATGTTAACAGTCTAGAAAAAAGTGAGGAAATCAATGATTAAAAGCCTATAACACTTTATTCATCATCTAATACTGATGATAAACAATCTGTTTTCATTATTTAAGGGATACTCCAACTAGGGGTGTCCCAATCTGATGTTGAAAAAACATATCGGATCATATCGACCTGCATCTAAAATCTCCAATACAAGCAGTCCATTCTACCTTTTTTTTTTTTAATTTTCAAATTTAGTTGTAGAATATGCTCATGTTTAAATTGATCACAGTGGTTATTTTGCCATTTAAATATATATTTTCTGTTTTTTAGGGGATTTCTTGAGGTTACTTTTCAGGGTCTTCTAATTCATTTTCCATATTTTTAATTTAATTGTTGCATATTCTTATGTTTACGGTTAAAATGTATTATTACCTACAATTGCTGACCACTGTTCTGTTTGAGTAATCTCACCTGATCAAGCCTTTTCTTAAAGTCCATACTACAAAATAAGTAATAAAAGTATGCATGATTCCTGCTGATATCAGATCAGATCAATATCTGTACTGGCCAATACTCAAAACTACAATATTGGTATCGTATCAAAGCTGAAAAAGTTGTATCAGGACACCCCTAACTCTAACTTCTCCTCCTAAACAGAGGCTTTGTGTTGTTGACCTGCCCACCAACACTTTCATACATGTAAATTTCCTGCAATATTGTAAAATAGTTTGTGTGAAATAGTTGACACAACAGATCCTGGGTCAGTCAGGAGTACTGTAAATAATTGCTGCTTTGGCGAACATAAGATTGTGTTGTCTAAAATTGCGATTAAATCGTCCAGCCCTAATCATTGAGCATGAACCTAATGTGTTGCATGATAGCAAATACTAATTTCCAGCTCTTGTCCCTAGATAGGCCTTTGAATACACAAATCATTAAATGTACAATATTTAACAACACAAAATAACAGAAAAGTTTACAGAAAAACAACAAACCTGCTCACATAAAACAAGTCATTCTACAAACCATAATCCCTGTTTTTTTCAACAACACACACAAAATTGACAAGAATCAAGTTTTGCCTTTATGCTGTCCAAATATAACCAAACCAAACAGAAGTTCCCTCTTATATAAAGTTCATGTCATAAATGTTGATCAGGTGGTTTGTCTACGCAAACACTGAACACGGAGCTATTTTCACAGCTCTCTCATCAATATTTAATCTCATTTGAAAAACAAATACAAGCAAATAAAAGTGCTTCTTCATAACCTGAAAGGGCCTTCCATCATGAAAACTACATTTTCAGAAAACAATGCAACAACTTTCTACTGGAGGAAGTCGAGAAAACACCTTGATTGTTGATTTTTTTTAATTTTCTGCAGAAAAAATGTGGATTAATTGGTTTAATTGATATATTGCTCAGTCCTAAACTGGGCAAAGTCATCAGCTTTAGGTGAGCTTCACATGCAGGGATGCACAATTCTCCAAAAAAATGTGCAATATTCCCATGTGCAATCACTTTGCAAATTTGTAATAATTCTTATAGTGTAGTTTTTATTTTTTATGATTTTCCCAGTCTTTATATTTATAACAATGCACATACTTTTATACTAAGTCTATTTATCATTTAGAGGTTTATTCAATTCTTCTATTCTATTAAATATTAAAAAACATGGTTACCATCTTATGCCGATGACACCCTGATCTATCTGCCTCTCCGGAGAAAAGATAGCAGCTCAGTCAAAAACTTTCTTGATTGACATTAAAGCAGATGGCCTTCCTCTTCTTAAAACTATTATTGTGTTTGGCTTACTTATTCCATTAACAAATTGGCATACAAACTGGCATTGATTTTAAATGGCATCAGCAAATAAACTCCAGTTTTTATCACCTGAGGCTTTTATCCAAGACTCAATCGGCTTCATATTCTGATGATTTAAAGCGAGTGATTCACACTTTTATTTCTCCACATTTGAACGAATTGAAAGCACTTTGTGTCGAGTAAATCAAGCATCCATCACTCTTCTACAGTTCGTCCAAGAGCTGCTGCTCAATTTTTAACAGGTAATGACAAACAGGAGCATATCCCCCAATCCTGACCTCTCACTATTGGTTAAATATGTCTGATCTATTAAAGTCTACACCCTAAATTATGGAACAACCTACTTAAAACCTTCATCTTCTTTAAATTTAACTGCTTTTTCATGTGTTTTATACTTTAGTTCTTTTGTCGTCTTTTCTTTGGTTTCCTCTTAAATTTAATTTATTTGAATCAGTTTAATTTCTGATTGTAGTCCCTATGCAGGACTTAGTTTTATAATTATGCTGCATGGATTAAATGTGTTCAATCGGTCAATGTTTAATGTCTTTCCTGTCTTTGGAAAATATTAAAAACTCCTTAAGAGGTTCAATAACTATTTTTTCTATAAAAAATGGCAACCTCTAACATGCATCTAGTTTTCTTATATCACATTCTTTAGTGAGCACATTGAGCATCCTTTATTTACTTATTTTTATGATTATTGTAAACTTTTTGTTTTCACCTCCTTTAAACTGTATTAATTTTATATTTTTTTCTTTTTTTTATTTATGTACTGATTCATCTTCACCTACTAATAATTTATTTTGTATTTAATTTTAATAATCAGATTAATCTATTATTATTATTATTATTATTATTATGTATTTTTTGCAAGTATTTTTATTTTTATCTCCCTTTGCTTTTGGCAGATTTTCCCTTTTATTTATTTTTTAAATTTTTTATTCTATTTATAATTTTGGTTCTTTGTTCTAATGTTCCGTATATGAAAAAAAAGGCTGGATAGCAGCTGTGGAATACCGATGTATATTGTATTGATGTTTCTGAACAGCTGGTCTCCAATAAAAAAAACATTTAAAAAAATATTCAATCGGATTGAAACATCATCAGAACAGTGTCAAAATTGGCAAAAAGTGGCCTAAAAAGGTGATTATAAGTAATGCAGATATTATTTTTGCTGATATTTACAGCATACATTGCAGCTGTATGAACTGGCCATAAAAATCCCATATATTGGCTTGAGCGTTGGCAGAATGTAGAACAAGTATGGAAAATATCGTCGTATCAAATGGACAAATACCCAATATCATGCATTATTTTTAGCAACCTCAAAATACAACACATAACCCAATATGGAGGCTGCTGAACTGTTGACATAAACAATGCCTTTTAGAGAATTCCAGACAACTTTAGTTCTTTTTTAGAGAAAAATAAAACATCCAGCATAATGTGTAAAGAATCCTACAACTGAACACATTTGAATTTAAGGTGTTAAAATGTTTTAGAAGTAAATTAAGATTCAGAAAAGTGTGCTGTATGGTGTATTTTAGCTTCTCCACATCAGGTCAGCTGATCTTGCAATCAAATGTGGTGCTGTTGTGGTGGCTATCATAATCAAGTACTGATACCTAGCCATTTTATACCCACTAAATAGGATCACAATCTAAGTTTCGGTGCTTCATTTTGTTTCATATCCTCAAATTCCAGACCAACAGATGCTGAACCCTCTCTACTCCTCTGTCAAGTGTGCTGTCAGGTATTTCCTGTTACATAGAAATGAACATTACAGTCAACAGAGGCTTTTTTTAGAAAAGTAAACACTATTAATTCTCTAGTTTCACTTATGCAAAAGTTCTGGAAAAAAGTCAAACGATACTCAACCGCAGAGGGCAAGAAGTTCAAAATGACTCAGTAATTAGGATGATTATGTCAGAAGTACTTCACGCTGACTAGATGCACAAATATGCCGGTAATGTTTGAACAAATGGGTGGATTTGGTCAGGAGGAACTCTGCCAGTTTGACCTGCTTGTCCAAACATCAGCAGTACATCTGACAATTAAATAATGTCAGGAGAGCTTTATGGAATTGTTCTAATATTCAATAGACTGAATAATATATTGAAAATCTGGCTGACTCTGTTTTCTTAAACTAGAAAAACTACTACTGGCATAATTCCTGAACACCATCTTTGTGCCGTAGAGCTTGAACTTTCCAAAGGATGCACCAACTTTTCCAACTACGGTCAAGATTTTGGTTCAGTTTAGACAATTTCCTTCAATATTTCTGTCCTGAATAAAAAGACAGCATTGCCTCAACAGCAAAACTGTGTCATCAGCGTTTGGACAACTGGGTCAACTTCTTTGAGATTATCTTTATTGTCATTGTAATAAGACAAATGAAATTAAAGTGCCATCCACTTAGTGCATCATTTATTCTATTTCACTCACATGTCCAAACATAGCTACCTTATGAGTACAATTAAGGCAGCGTCATGAGAATTTCTTGCAATTTTTAAAAATGATACGTTAGTTTTCCAAGCTAATGTGCCCTCATTGTAAAGAATACTGGGTTCTCTAAAACAATTCTACCAAGTTTTCCAACAACCAGGTGTGATTTACTTTTCATAAAAGCAACCAAACTGCACAAGCGAAGTGAAAAAACCTAAAAATGAAGCAAGCTGTCACTTCTCATCAGTTTCAAGCATTTTTCCAGATGCTGCCGATGTAAGTTCAGCTTTAGTACTTTCTTCAGTGACTTACTTCTGTAAAGAAACATAGTAAGACTTAAGCAATTATTCCTGAAACTGTCTGATTCGCATCAAAAAAATTGGTCAGATTTAAGTAAGTGGTGCAAATTAGTTAGGAGTTTTATTAGCTTGTCCAAAAATGTCAAAATAATTGTGCAGCGTGAACAGTGATCTCTGTCTTTTTGTCAAAAAAATAGCAGGTTTATTATTTCTCATTTCCCGAATCGCACAAATTATTTGGCAACATTTGGAAAAGTCAGGCAACTGGCAGGGAGACCTCTCCTTCAACCAGTTCAACTCACTTTTCCAAATGTTGACAGCCTACCTTGATAATTTTAAAACTTATTATACAACTTACTTGAGAAACCTATAATGTATTAGCTAAAATATCATAAAAAATGCAAGACATTCTCCTGAAAATTACACAAATAAGACGGCAATGTTTATACAGGTGGGTCCAAAACTCGACTGCTTGTCTAAACCATGTCAAATGTTGCAGATATATTTGTGCAATCTAGAGAATACCCCTTCTTCTATAATCCAAAATAATGATTCCCAAATTACAAAAATGCTTTGGCAACTGAAAACTGTCAGAACTCATCAGTTTCAGGACTCTTCTCTAAATACTGCAAACCTATTTGCCAGATTCAAATACTTCCTAAAAACCAGCCTGGTATAATTCAGAAAAGTTGGTGGAACTAGAGGAGTCCTCATGAGTGATCTGTTTAACTCACTTTTCTAAATGTTTCAAACATACTTGAGCAATTAAATTACCAACAGCAGCAAATTTATTTAGAAAACTATCAATTAGTCACTAACATACTCAAGTATTGCCTACAATTTTGCAAACCATAGGTCTGTAATGTTTGAGTAAGTAGTGGAAACAGGCCAAGAGTTTTACCAACTTGAACATAACCCTTTATATTATTGCAAATTAGATTTAAGGTTAAATAGGTTAGCAACACTTAAAACTGAAATGGAGCCCTCACTCTTCATAAGCTGGTACCAACACATAAACTATTCTATCTAGATTTTGGTGCTTTTCACTGGATTTTAATGCCAAGAGTGCCGTTTAAAATACACAGATAGGTTAATTACTCTCAAAAAATAGATGAAACTGACATGAAAGCCTCACTCGTCCAGTTTATTTGATGAATTTATCACCTTCTGAGGTAAACTCATTTACCAAACTTTGAGTTTAGTATAGGAAATAACAGAAAATAGCAAGCAGTTCTCCTGACATCATCTTAAATGGGTGAATACACTGATAATATTTGAACAATTGAGTGATATTGTTGATGTTCCTTTCCATTTTCGCCTGTTTCACCAACCAGGGATTGGCATCGAAAACCAATCAGTTGAGAATCGTTCACAAGTTTCAAAGAATCAATATCGTAAGTCTTTTTGCTAATCAACTCCCCTATCAATTCCTTCAACTGACAGGGTTCGGAAGCGTAAAAATTGTGGCTTAATTTTTTACAAAAGGCGCCTACTGCTCAACCTTAAGTGAGTGGAAACACCAGCAACTTGCAGAAGCAATTATCTATGCTGTGAATGTGTTTGACATTGTTGACACTGAAAATCTGCAGGCCAGCATTTGCCCACACGGAAAATCTGCAGGAATCAATAAGGGAATCTTAAAGATTCGAATCGAGGCAACTGGACTGTGTTTAGTTTTGGAAAGACGTTTCGCTTCTCATCCAAGAAGCTTCTTTAAATATTTGTACAACTTTGACTATCGCCTCTGTTTGTTGAAGAAAGTTTTTCAATGCAAATCTTCAAGATAACCATGACCTGGATGAATGAGAATCTACACAGACCAATAAGGGAATCCTAAAAGAACTGGATTGATTAGTAGAATTATTAATAGCATTATTATCGATAAAATCTTCCCATCCCTATTCCAAACAGTGCTGAACATTTCAAGCATATTTGAGCAACTTCGACCATCTCTTTGTTTCTTGTTAAAAATTATGACTAAGAAGATCACATTTCTGAGCCTCAACAGCTCCCAAAGGAGCAATGGTTGCATTCAGTCTTTATTTAACCAGGAACTTTCCCATTGAGATACAAAGATCTCTCTCATCAGAGAATGCAGCACACAAAGTTTCAGTTGCAAGAGCAACAGACCATAACAAACAAAGATTACACCGCTTCAGAAATGATCAGCATTCAGCAGAAAACATCTGCACAGGCTGATCAAACGGTCTGAGATTCTGGTTTGGAGATCTTTAAAGTTATAGTTTAGTCTGGGGTTGTTTTCAGCCTTGTATTGGTCTTTGCTTGGGGCCTTCAAGTTGCCAAAACCGCCTCTGAGCTGAGCACAAAACAATCTCCCCAAACTATAAACCCCTCCTGCACGGCGGAAACAATGCAACCTGGAAGTCTGTTTACACGGCTTTATTTCCTCTGTTTGCACAAAGGTCACATGTAAGGCCACAAATACTTCAGCTGCCATTCCTCAGCACCAGTTTTTACCAGTGCCCCTTTAAATCGCAAACAAAATATCCCAAATCTGTTCGCTAATGCTCTGCCACTCGAAAGACAGCCAGCCACATCCCTTAAGGTCATTAGGCTCGAGTTACATAACCTGTGGGAAGCCTACAGCAGACTGCCTACCACACACTGTCAGCATGACTTTCTGATTATCCAAGCTCTCTTATTATGGAGACCAGCAGAAACACAAGCCCCAAAAGGACACTCTGCAGTTGGCTTCGCCGCTGACCTGCCAAGCCAGAGTCCCGAAGATTAAGACCACAATCGTAAAATTTCTATCGAGCTATTTGTGCTCAGAGGTTCCCTTAAGTTTCACCAATGCTCCTCGGTGATGATATAATGGAAATTTTGCCAGTTCAGGTCCTCAAAACATCCCGTGTTATTGCAGAAACAAAAGTTTACTGCATGTTAGAGCTGTGCAAAAAGGTGGAGGTCAGTAATAAAATAAAAAAGGGCAGGGATTTTTACTGAGGACGGTGTTAGGATGCGTCTCTAGGGTAAAAACAAACAACATAAGCAATGAAACGTGTGCATGGTAGTGTTGTAACAATACCAGAACTCTTAACAATACTAGAAAATAATCAAACATCACTGTTTGGATACCTTGGCAACAAACAGAAGCCTCAGGCAGCAAAAATTGGGCTGTTTTCTTGTTTTTAACGACCAAAAGATGCAGGAAGAGTTACCCACACTGTGTGAATTATACAAACAGTTTGTGTGTGCAAATTAGACGGTGTGCAAAGAGAATCAGCATTTTTAATAGATTTTTTATCCTCTTCAGTTCACTTATCTTTTGAAACGATGTGTCAAAAGGAGTTGAGAGTTTTTAAAGGAAGAATAGGATATTGATAAGATTCACAGATACCAAAGCCATCATCAATTCCACTGCTCTATTAAAGGGACTATGAGGAGTTTCTAAGTAATTACAAAAAAGTCTCACTTTTAGATTTATGCCTGATCGAAATACACACTTTAAGGTGAGTTTTATAGCATCAAAATAGGTTATCTATAAATACTATTCCTTAGCTAAGTGGTCAGGTCGGTCAGCCGGCTACAAAACTACGATACTAAGTTTTCCAAAAACTGCTTGTTGTCACACATCAAAAACTACCACTATGTAACTAGAAAGAGATACATTACCTCGTGGCTTTGCATCCTGTAAGTTGTTGAAAAAAGAAGTTGTAAAGCAATGCAGAGTTCTGAGGAAGGTCCGAGCTACATTTATTGGCATCACAACAAACACACGCTTTGGCTTGGGTCACGTCTTTTGGCGTGTTCCAGTTGTAGTCAGAAGTAGGAATCTCCGAGTTCCAAGTAATAAACTGCAACTGGAACGTCCCCTGAAGTCGGAATTTCCTACTGGGAACTTGGTGAAACCTCGCCACCCCCCAGTTGATAATTGAAGATGGATGCCCCCAGTGTGAACAGTTATTTAGCTCCTGTAATAATCCATTTATTTGCACTTCTGACTGGGGTGTGTCGCTCTAGATCAGCTGTATACATAGTATTGTTAGACTTATATTTACAAAAATGGTGCCATAGTGATAATCACATTCTTCATGTGATATTTGTGAACAACAACACAGGGCATGCTAACAACAGCTAACAATAGCCTGATAGATCGGCATGTTTTTTTCCGACTTCAACTGGAACGCTGATAAGTCGGAGATGATGTCACTCCCAGTTCTAAGGTTACTGGAACGCAGTATTACGACAGTCGCCGCGCATGCTCATGGGTAGCAGATTCTTTATGTCTTCGGAAATAGATTCTCCTCATAGCAACTTTAAACTCTAAATTGATTCTCTTGTGTAGATTTCAGCCCTGTTCTGTGTAAAACATCAATCTCATGACACTCCTAAAATTCAGTGCTGTGCTATATTCAAGCGGTCACTGTATGCCTCAATATTTTCAAGTATTCACTCAAATTTTGGGGTAAAAATTCAAACCCGAACTGTGAATATACATATGCAAATTAAAATTACACAGCAAAGCACAGTAAGGCGACCTCAACAGTGAGGAATTGAGAAAACTTAGGACAGGCAAAGCCGTGTTGAGCAGACGATAAAGACACAGCAATATCTGAGGAAGCACTTTGGACTGTGTGTTGATTATGTGCAAAGCAGCTGGCCCACTCCTCATCCATGACAAATCCTTTGCCAAATTGTTCCACCCTGCCTTGTCAAGTACTCAGCACACTGCAACAGCATCCTCCTCTGCAGTCTGTCACCAGAGCTGTGAAAAAAGGCAATCACTGACAGATTGAAGGATTGTATACGAGAAGAAACGGCCCACCAGTGTTCGCTCTAAAGAGGTAAGTAATAAATCCCACGTCAACAAATGTTTCACCATGACGCTTGAGTTTCCATTCTAGTTTAAAACCACACAGATGCAGACCTACAGATGCATATCGTGCTGTTGGCTCCACATTTGGTGTTGTTTCAGTCACACTTTCAGTTTCCAGTGTGTCATGTTCACTTCCTGAACTCATTAGTTGTTGTTCATGCTGCACCTTCAAGAGATGAGATCGTTTTGCAAGGCAGTAAGAGCTCAGGCTGCGTTTCAAGTAGTCTGCTTTGGTGCAGCCCTAATCTAGCTCACATTCCCACGGCTAGTAGTTTCAGAAATTGAATATGAGCTATTTCTGACATTGTGGGACTTCACAGAAGTAAACAAAGAGCAACAATGGAGGACATAAAACAACTTCAGAGCTCTGTTATTGGCATGTGGTTCAAGCAAGCTTTGTTTGAGAGAATACAATAAAGTCTGGAAATCAACTCTTTTGACCAATTTGCTCTGGACTGGTTCACTTGGTGCACCAGCAGTAGGCTGTCAAAAGAGTGTAGCACTACTCATTATTAATTCAGGCACTTTTCACAACATTTGATAGTGGAAATACTTATAACTGAACACTGACTGATTGGTGGAAATGCACCAATAGTGGAAGAGCCTGATATGGGAACTGCTCGGTATCAGGGTGCTTGATATGCTGCTCGGCTCCCCAGTTATGGAACTCTCTCCCCCCTGACCTCTGCAACACTGAGTCCTTACCCCTCTTTAAAGCAAGACTCACAACTTATCTGTTCCAGCTCTCCTACTTCCTCTGGTATTTTACACTGTTTGTTGTATTTTTTGTTTTTTTTTATACCTGTTTTTATGCCTTTTAATGTACTTTTAATCTTTTGTAAGGTGACCTCGAGTGTCATGAAAGGCACCCTTGTATAAAATGTATCATTATCATTATTGATATTGATACAGAAGCCAGAATAACCTAGTACAAAGGTGTCCAAACTATGGCCCAGGGCCCAAATTTGGCCCACAGTCCATTGGAAACTGCCCCCCAAGCAACTGAAAAGCAACAGCACAAATTATACTTATTTACTGCACTATTTGTTCCAACTCAAGGTACATTGCTTTTGCACATCACACTTTTTCAGCACCAACAATACATCAAAGTTTGTCAGCTTCTTGCAGTTTTACTTTTAAAAATGTTTGGACACCCCTGGTGTAGCATCTCTGTAACTTCTGATTAATTTAATCCTCTCCTATACTCTTATCTCAAGATAAAAATGACTTTTTGCATCTGTTGAACATTAGCTAACACAGATTATGTTGTTTTTTAAGCATTATTCCAAATATATATCAGAATTATAGATGCTCAGGCACAGGTGCAGGCGTGATTATAATGTCTGCACACTCAAAACACTGCTGATGCTTTAACTGCTTATCATTTACAGCTTTATGTTATCATCAAGGATGCAGAGATGCATTGGTTTAACATCTGTAACAGCTGAAATATCAGCCACGTGCAAATTAAGGGATGGATATAATGCCGGGTGTCAAGCACTGGGAAGAAACTTTAGATATTATCAGTTGAACAAACTTTTGAGTTAAACTTGAGAACAAAATGTTAACATTGAGGTGGGAAAGACTGCTCCTTCCCAAGTGCAGGACTAACAAACTGAATCACTCTTTTGTCTCTCTGGCCATCAGACTGAACAACTCATGGGGGAGGAGGAGTGACAGGAAGACAGAAGACAGGAAGGAGCATTTTTATTTATTTGTATCTTTACTTTTATATTTTTTTAACTATGTAATGCTGCTGCTGCTGGGGTCTTGATTTTCCAAAGGGAGTCTTCCCAAGGGATTAATAAAGTTCTATCTAATCTAAAAGAATCAGCCCTCATTTTCACAATCGGAGCATCCTTCTTGCTATGATGAAGGCGGCAGAGTTGATCTAGGCCTTCTAATGTAGACCAATCTGCAAATCAAGCTCCAATAAACCATCAAGAAGAGGGTTAAGGTGCTTCTGATGCAGGTAAAACCAGCTTTGAGCGACCTTTCAAAGAGTTTTCACATTAGAGCTCAGTACCTGCGAGAACCTTAAAGTGGCATCAGTGCATCCCTATGAAGAACTAAGACAGCCTTCGTAAACAGCGCTAGTGGTGTGTGTACCTGGTCTCGCTCGTGTGGGAGGAGCGTCACGGACGACAGCACCAAGGGGGAAGCACTCGGACACCTGGCGCCCCTTGCCTCCACGCTGCCATGGCCGATCTTATACCGAGGGCCGTTTTTTAACAACCTGCCGTTGTTAACCGACCGCTTAGCCGCCAGCCGTAACCTCTGGCGGAAAGCAGGGTTATCGACGACGTCTGAGAGGTCGTCCTGATTCCTCAGATACCTCTCGATGTTCTTAAGCGAGGAGCCGTGGGTATCATCCAGGCCCTCTATGGCCCTCTTAAGTATTTTATTCCAATCGATATGGCGCAGATCGCTTGAATTCCATATAGATTCCTTTGCTGGCACAGATACGTTTGCAGGCGGGATTGATCCAACCCTCCCAGGATTTCCTGGGTCCTTGTAGGAGGTGCTCCCCTTATTTGTAACCTTGAGAATAGAGCCATCGTGAACACTTAATTCCAACTGCTCAAGGACGGTCTTCTTGTCCAGTCCGTGCGACGTGCCCACCGCATGACAGATTCTCTCCTCCGAGGGCCTCTGCTTCTGCCTTTTGATTTTCTGTATTGCTTCGAGAATCCACTCCGTGTACAGAGGGTTTGCAAGTTTTACCATGGTTGAGGGATTAAACCGACAAAAATGTGATCCATACAGATTCCCCCTGTCTGCTGCAGAACGCCGGGTACATCCACATCCTTTAGAAGGTCAAGAAGTTATGTTCCCACGCAAGCATCCATCCACATGTGTCCTCTGAATCCTGGGCGGCTCACATTGAACTTCAGGAAAAGTTGGCACGAGTAAATTCCACAATGGTAGTCGCCAGATGACCCGAGGCTTTACTGTTTTAATCCCAGATTAAATCTAGAGAGAAAGGGAGAGAGGAACAGGTCAAAAACATGTGTAACAACAATCTGTGACAGTCCAAAAAGATTTAAAGGCTGCTGTCGACACTCAGGAGGACTGCAGGATGAAGAGTCAAAACATGTGAGGGTGGCCTAGTGGTAAAGTCTGTGCACCTCGTGCTTTTAAAGCAGGCAGCTCAGTTAGGAAAAGAAGATTTGCTTTCATTATGCACTCAAAGAAAGAATAAAAAACAACAATCAAGTCAAATTTCAACAGCCTTTAGCCCTAAACAGGAGACCAGACCATCTTCTCCTTCCTGCTTCCTTTTATGGTTTTATATCATGAACATAATGCGCAGAAAGAATTAATCAAAATTCATATTTGGCTTCCTGAACAGTGTAATTCAAGGAAGGTGTTCAGTAGGGATGCACGGTTTTACATTTTTTGCCAATGTCTGATGAGCTGTTCTTTCCAAATCAGTTTTAGTTCATGCCAACACAGTTAAATGCACATATTTAAAAATACTGTTTGATTCCGCATTGGATTTTTTCCTTAACTTTACAGATTTACTCATATAAGGTGGAGCACTATGGTACAACTATACATCTGCCAATTATAGATAATAACACTTGATATGAATAACCAATATGTCAACTGTAATTCCAGCTAAAATTTCAATATCTATCACCAATCACCATTTAAAGATGTATGTATTTTGCAAAAAAGTATCCGCAACAGTAAAATCACAGAAAAGACTTATAAGACATTTTCAGGATTTGCAGGAGTCCTGTCAAAGTCTGACTTATGGCTTCTTTTCCATATGTCATTGAGGTTTCCCTCTCCCAAATTTCCTACTCAAATCACTGCCCATTGTCAATAAAGACAAAAGTAGGGATGCACAATATTATTGGAACAAGTCCAAATAAAATTAATGACATAAACTGGCCTTAAAATCTGAAAAGTTCTGCCAACATTCAGTGCTAACTTATTGAGTCAACTATAAATATTGGACATATGTATCCCATATATCTTCATTATTTCAGTGTAATGTTGACAAAAGATTAACACTGAATGTATGGCAGGATGATATTGCCAAAAGTAAATCATGATTAGTTTTCACAAGAACTTGATTATAATTGATTTTCAATCTCAAAGGACAAACATCTCAGAAAATGTAAATCTTCTGCAAAAAATAATTCAAATGAATTCATTTGGTTTATTTCTTTTCCCAGCCCTAACTGTACATCTGCTTTTGTAAAACAAAACTGTATCCTATATCAACAACCTGTATCAGAAAATATCAACATGTCTGCACATGTTATCATCTTTGGCCATAAACATCAGCCATATTCATCCAATGCAACAGTTTAATAACAAACTTCATTATCACCTAATGCCTTCTTTTATAAAACAATATAATATAAATAATTAGTCATTGGAATTTTCAGATATCAACATTTCTGCTCACATTTGCAGCCAGTAAACTGTCCATAAACATCAGCTTCTACTTAAAAAAAAAACCCAATAACATACAATGATTATATCAGCTGCTAGAGCTGGGCAAGTAATCAATTATGAAAACTGATCAAGATAAAAAGATCACTGTGCATGTAAATAATCAAGAATATGTTTTTTGACATGACTGAGCAGCCTTATCTGCCGCACATATCAGCCATTTCTATCAACGTAATATCAGAACCATTACTGGCAAAAAATGTCTGAAAAAATTGGCTACCATTATCGTAGATACATATGACCCATTAAGTTACCTCATCATCACCAACCCACATTTATAAATAAAAAAAACTGTTGATAAAGTATGTCTATCTTGCTTCTCATTGTTTTCTACCACAACTAAAAAGAAATAAGCACCTTTAGTAACATAAAGGCTTTGTTACCGTTGCTGTTGTAAGTTTTGAAATATCAGCATATCGAATATCAGCAAAAATCCAACATCGTGCACCCCTACTTTTAATAAAGTCAATAACAGAGTAATTTGCAGATGCTGTTCCTTGACTGTTGCATGGGTTTTGTTTCTAAGGAAGAAAAATTAAGTACAGGGAGAGGACATTTGCAGGTTGTTTTGTTCTGATGATGATAGTCCATAACTATTTGCTGCTTCTATTTTATTTTAACCTAAAAAGTAGCCTGGTGCAGTAATACTCACTGTGTTGCATCGTGATACAGAATCAAGTTGAAACATTTACTTAAAAAACACTGATGTACAGCTCTTGTGCATCAGTATGTATATATCAGCAAGTTAAAAAATACTGGAAATAAAAAAAACATTATTGTGCATCCCTAAAGGATAGGGCATACTCATCATGGAATCACTTTCTCTCTCACATCCTTTACTAACAAATACACCATCACAAAGAAATATACATTTGGAGTTCATTGTTGGATATAGGGCTGGGAAATTTGGCCTAAAAATATATATATATTTATATTTTTTTCACAACACTTGATTTACGATTTTAATAGATTTTTCCCTCTCGAGAAAAAAAAGCTAAAAAAAAAAAAAAAAACCTCCAAGTGACAGGATAAAAAAATGACATGAAACAAGTTTTGCATTTATGTTGTCAAAATATGTCTCCAAACCAAACAGAATATCCTTCTTAAAGTTAAAGTGTGTCATTAAATGCTGATTATTTAGATCAAAAGTAAGCTAATTTGTTAAAAAACAAATAAAAGCCGAAATACGTGCTAACAGGGCCTACCATCATGGAAACTATTAATTTTCAGCATTTATATTTTCAAACATTACAACAACTTACAATCCAAGTAAGTCAAGAAAAAAAATCTAGATTTTTAATCTTATGCAGAAAATAATAAGGATGCACAACATTGCTGGTTTGATATTGGTGTTGGTCAATTTCAGCCTAAAAGGTTTAGGATTATATTGGCTGATATAGAATTTTTTGCTGATATTACAGTCAAAAACATTGTTATCAGATATACATTATTGTTTCACTTTTTCATTACTGCGTGGGTAAGGGATGGGAACTGATGAGATACAAATGCTACGAGCAATTCTGCTAATCGATCCAATTTTCTTAATGATTCCTGCAGATTTTCCATGTGGGAAAATGTAAAATGTAGATTTTCAGTGTCAACAATGTCAAACACACGTCACAGCATAGATAACTGCTTCTGCAAGTTGGTGGTGTTTCCACTCACTTAAGGTTGTGCAGTAGGCTGCTTTTGTAAAAAATTAAGCCACAATTCTGACGCTTCTGAACCCCGTCAGTGGAAGGAATTGGTAAGGGAATTGATTAGCAAAAAAACCCATGACATCTACACATTGATGGGGCTGTTAACGATTCTCGACTGGAATTGGTTTTCGATTCCCAACCCTAGCGTGGGTTGATTTTTGCAAGTTAAATAGTGTTTTTCTTGTTTCACATCTGTTCCTTGTAAAAATATACTGTAACACTGAAGAAACAAGTCAATTTATGTAAAGTAGAGAGCTTGTAAGCTTGATCAGAATATTGGTATTGGTATCTGCAGTAATGAATTTAAGAATATCAGCAAAAATACAATATTGTGCATCCCTAGAAGATAAATCAAAATAATCAATTTGATTGATATATTGCTCAGACCTAATCAGATATCATGAAAAATGCAGCACTGAGCACCCCTAGCAGACATACCTAAATAGATCCAAATAGCAGAATTAACACATGCCACAGTAAAGGAATGCAAAAACACTTTTCTGCACCAATGTTAGTCATAAATCACGATCATCACCTCCTTTAAACATGCTTACACTATAATATCTGTCAGTGCAATGGCAGAGGAATGCAGGACTTTAAAAAAATGTCTTTAAACATGAGAAACAGATGCAGGAGCTGTCATGGCTGCGAAAGAAACTCGAGTGACTTAATCCACAGTCTGACACCATAATCCACACACCGAACCAGATGTCCATTTCAGAGAGGAATATTTTCAAAGTATTAACTCCTGACACCGTGATATATGCAGGCATGTCAAAACTTCACCCGAGTTCAGCACAAGTATACGCAGCCCCGTCGACAGCTCCCGTTCCCTTTACGTCACCGACAAACAACTTAACGTCCAAAAAAAGCACCGTACGTAAAGTTTAACCGTTACTCGCCCGCACGCCACTTTTGACAGCTCGACGACAAACCGATCGGCTGCTCCGTGACAGACCGATAATCGATGCTCACTTCCCCCCGTGACAGCCGCAGTTAAACGTTTAAAGCTCGTTAACAAACCACCACACGACAAGCCCGTTAGTGGAGACTAACCTAGAGTTGTGTTTCCGCCGAGTTGTAAATGACAAGCGCTGCCAGCATTAACTGATGTCACCTAAACAGTCGCCATTTTGTTACAATGTTGTAGTTTACATGAATCCGACATGACGCTGATTACAATCCAATGGAGTCTCATTAAACCTTACCTACACTAATGTGCCCTCCCTAGCAACTTCAATATTGGCTGTAAAGACGAGATCGGATCCCTGGTTTGATAAAGCACATGTCAATCTTTATGTATGAGCTCACACTCGGAGGCCCGGCACTGGCTGTATGATCTGTCACTTCAGCGCGTTGACCCGCCTCTTAAGGTGGCCCCGCTGATGAATTGATATCATTTACCTCCAGCTCTCGTTATATCCACACTAACACCCACTTACCGCGGCGACAGGGTGTAATTAACTCATTAATACGCTAAAACACGAACATATTGGCAGAGTGGCTGTTAAATAAGAGAATATTTAAGCTCGTTTTCACAGCGTTTAACACCGTGCCACCTTTACTTAGATTCCTCCTTGAAACAATCGGTTACACTCTGTGTTGCCAAGTCTGCTCATTGTAAGTAACTCTGTTGTCTATAAATATTATCAACTGTGGGTTGTAGGTATTTTGGGGGGTTGTTTTGCCCCCTGCATGAACCCCTCCTGTTTCTTCTCCAGCTCTCAAGGTAGTTTGTCAACACGATTCAAGCCTTGCCCTAAATCTCCCCTTTATGCACCTTGTTGGAGGAAGTTTGATCAGTCCAACAAGGTGAAATGCAATCATTCCTCCACGTTAATTGTTGTCCTGGGACTTGTCATCAATGAAAGGAGCTCCTGTTCAACATCACAGTTTGGTAGAAGTTTTAGTCTGGATAAACCAAGAGTAACATTGGAATGCAATTTTTAGACTGATATTTTGGACTTTTGAAACATTAATAAAATATTGATAAGCATTATGTTTTCCAACTCCTACACTAATAAATAATAAACAACGATAGAAACAATATGAGTTGTATTTTTTATAATACAGATGTAAGCTCTGCTCAGCAAAACACTGAAGAAAACATAATGTTATAAAACATTTGACCTTGTAGATGAATTGCACTTCCAACATTTTGTCATTGGTCATATCATGACTTTATGGATGCATGACATTTGAGTTTTGCCGATATCCAATATGTCGATATTTCCAAAGCCATCAATCACCGATACTGATATGGACACTATTATTGTGTGTCAAGAGCAAAACTCTCCACTTTGCTCTCCCAGGTGTTTACATGCTTACAGTCTAACTGTGTTAGAAACATAATGAGATTTTATACATCAGTAAGAGATACTTTTATTTATAAAGGTGGACACTGAATGATGATGAGTTAAAAAATCATGGTACTGATATGACAGTTTAGTTATGAGATATACCATCTTATAACAGAATATGACAAAGAGGGCACTGCATTACTATTGTTTCTCTAAAAAGGCTATATTTGACTTGTCTAGTATTCTTATGTGCATTAAAATAAGGTTTCTACCCAGTGTTTTGAATAAAAAAAGCGCAGTCCTTGTGATGTAAAATAAGTTTTTGTGTCTGTAAATAGTTATAAATGTAACAGGGACAAAGAGGCTAATGGCTGAACATATGTTGCTAACAACCAAACACATCAAATGTCCAGAAAATCTGAAGCTTATTACAAATTAAATGCTAAAGTTGGTGTTAAATGTTATGACATCACATTTAAGAAGTTTGGTTGGACTTAAGTGAGAATAACCCAAGAGAAATACTTTTATATAGCCTGAAAGTTCAGCATTTTAAGTTTTTGCTGAAGTTAAATTCAATGTGTGCATCCAAACAATCTTGTCATATGATGTGTATCATGGTAAAGCACTGACAAGTTGATATTTCACACTATATTAATATTCAAAGTAAATTCATACTTATATCAGAATTATGGTGCTATTAGCAGGGTGATAAAACTTTTTTTTTTTACTAATAAGTCTCGTGTTGTTAAGAGACACACTAAGTTAAAGCCATCTTACATGCAGCTTCATATCAGTGCTATTAATGTGATACATCATCCTTGCAACATGGATAATCTTTGCTGTCAGTTAAAGTTGCAGAAATAACTGCAGGTGCTCAGAGTACAAACTTTTGCCAAGGCATTTCCAACATTATCGGAAAAGTTACTGCCAAAAATCTGGGAAATTTGCCCTCTCTGGCAAAGTAAACAAATTCCATTAAAGTTCCCAGATCCACACCAAAATCTAACACTTGACCAACATTACCTGAAAATTGCATCAAAATCCACAGGGAGCTTTTTGAGCAATTAGCAGAAAGATGAAAACAGCCCTCTCTCGCAATTAGAGAATTCCTGGATCCACATCTGTACTTGGACCATCACCAAAATTGTACAGGTTTTGACCTATTATAAAAATGTCATAAAATTGTGCACGTAACTTTTCAGCTATCTTGTACAAACGTATGCAAAGACTGAGTCAAGTGGCTGAATGCTTGCTACCAACTAGTGGCTGGAGGCTGAATCACAATGCAAAAGTCCTGGATTTCTGTAACATAGTAAAATATTAAATAACATTGCTGCATAATAGGTTGTGGATACTGTGGCCCAAGGGATAGTGTTGCAGAAATAATTAATTATTAGCACTCTTTACAACATTAACATTATAAAATACTACATTTTGTTTTAGCTAATGATTATAATAAAGGTATCAGTGCATGCATACATTAGTCACTTGCTCACTAGATCACATACTGAAGCTTTAGGTCAATGATTTGATTGTAGAAGCTCCAACACTCTCCTTGTGGGCTTGCTTCCATACACCTAGCTCTAGCTGCTTGCCTCTCTCGCGAGATCTGGCAACCCCGGTTCCACTTGAAAGTGATTTGGAACATTTTAGACTTTAATTGGCTGTTTGTTAAATCTATCATTTCTTTGCATAAGGCTCTACCGCCGACTTAAAGAGGAACACGTTACATTATTCCTTATCAATTCACAGAAGCAGATAATACGAGAGTCCTGCGGGCTGAATGTGTCGCCTTTCCCCCTCACTCTCTCCCTCTTTATCTCCCTCCCTGTTCATTATTTCCCCGAGAGGAGCCGTTAATTCTCCTGATATTTAACATTTCAACTACGTGACGGTAAATAAACCAGACACTTAGCCTGGAAAGTTAGCTTTAACGCTAGCTTGAAAGCAGCCGTTGGTGTTATGAACGTCTTGGTCGCGGTGCAAAATGATGCCATGACCTCTTTTTCATCCGCGTTAAGTATCAAATATGTGAAATAAGACGGGACATAGCGGGATAAAGACGTGTCCAATGGGGAATACAAGTTAACACGGCAGCTAGGAATGCTCCTCCATGCTCCTCAGTGATGTATCGCTAGTTTCTTCCACCTCTCCGTTTCCATATTTATTAAGGAAATGATCCTCAGCCTCCTCGGTCATGTACAAACCTCTGCGATGTGTCGCACAACAAATTACTTCCATGCACAGACATAACGAGTAAGGCTTAAAAACGAGGGCACAGCAGGCTGCCGCGCCGTTCCGTAAATATTTGCTGGTTAGTTTACCTCTTCAAGTTTTCCCCCCCTCGGATACTCCTCTTCATTATCGGGGAAACGTCGAAGGATGAAGATGAAGCCGACATATTCCACACAGGAGCGGTGTGAGCGCTCTAAACGAGGGCTGGAGTCCTGCGCCGAGACATGGAGAGGACCTGATAACAACTAATTGAAAGGTTAATCTACATAGCAGCCTGTGACAAAGTGGTACCCTCCCCCTTCTTCTTCTTCCTCCACTGTAGACATCCCTACTTCAGTGGAGCGGACCGTCGCCCCTGTAGTCGGAGCGCTCACTCTCTCCGGCTGGAAATTCACTTTTTTATTCAAATATCATCCATCAGCATGTTCAGGGACAGGATTACAGACACATCATGAGCAAGGAGATTGGTAATTACATCTAGGACTTTGAGAAATGAAAAGATCTTAGAAACTAAAGAAATTATAGTCTAAAAGGTTTTTTTTTTAAGTATGTTAAAAAGTCAAAATTCTGATAATAAAGTCAGGATTATGGGGGAAACGTCCGTGATTAAACTCAGATTTAAAAAAAAAAAATCAACATAACTCTTATTGATTCTAAGAAAGTAAAAAAGAATTCTACATATAAAATCCATAATCTGTAAATAGAATCAGAATTCTTAGATCAACATCAGATATCAAATCAGAATTCTGAGATTCAAGTCAAGATTATGGGGGGAAACGTCAGACTTCTGAGATTAAGTTCTGACTTCAAAAGATCAAAGATTAAAATGTTATGATTCTAAGAAAGTAAAATAGGATTCAACAAATAAAATCCGTTGTCTGTAAATAGAATCAGAATTCCGAGATCAAGGTCAGAATACAAGTCAGGATTATGAGAATAGTCAGGATTATGGGGGGAAACATTTGACTTCTGAGATTAAATTCTGATCTAAAAAAGTTCTAAGGATAAAATGTCATGATTCCAAGAAAGTAAAAAAGAATTCTACATATAAAATCCATAATCTGTAAATAGAATCAGAATTCTTAGATCAACATCAGATCACAAATCAGAATTCTGAGATTCAAGTCAGGATTATGGGGGGAAACATCAGACTTCTGAGATTAAGTTCTGACTTCAAAAGATCAAAGATTAAAATGTTATGATTCTAAGAAAGTAAAATAGAATTCAACAAATAAAATCCGTTGTCTGTAAATCGAATCAGAATTCCAAGATCAAGGTCAGAATACAAGTCAGGATCCTGAGAATAGTCAGGATTATGGGGACTTCTGAGATTAAATTCTGATCTAAAAAAGTTCTAAGGATAAAATGTCATGATTCCAAGAAAGTAAAAAGGAATTCTACAAATAAAATCTATAATCTGTTAATGAAATCAGAATTCTTAGATCAACATCAGATCACAAATCAGAATTCTGAGATTCAAGTCAGGATTATGGAAACATCAGACTTCTGAGATTTTAAGTTCTGACTTCAAAAGATCAAAGATTAAAATGTTATGATTCTAAGAAAGTAAAATAGAATTCAACAAATAAAATCCGTTGTCTGTAAATCGAATTAGAATTCCAAGATCAAGGTCAGAATACAAGTCAGGATCCTGAGAATAGTCAGGATTATGGGGACTTCTGAGATTAAATTCTGA
The DNA here is from genome assembly GCA_036419115.1 of Scarus forsteni. Lineage (NCBI taxonomy): Eukaryota > Metazoa > Chordata > Actinopteri > Labriformes > Labridae > Scarus > Scarus forsteni. The sequence continues at coordinate 11,582,552 of JAZDUH010000263.1, forward strand.
TCTAAAAAAGTTCTAAGGATAAAATGTCATGATTCCAAGAAAGTAAAAAGGAATTCTACAAATAAAATCTATAATCTGTTAATGAAATCAGAATTCCGAGATTAAGGTAGGAATACAAGTCAGACTTCTGAGATCAAAATCAGGTGTATGAGGGGAATGTCTGACCTCTGAGATTTTGTTCTGACTTCAAAAAATCCTACAAATAAAATGTCAGGATTCTAAAACAGTAAAGAAGAGTTCAACAAATAAAATCCGTAATCTGTTAATAAAATCAGAATTCAGAGATCAATGTCAGAATCCAAGTCAGACTTCTGAGATTAAAGTCAGGATTATGGGGGAAAACGTTTGACTTCTGTGACTAAATTCTGACTTAAAAAAATTCAAAGGATAAAATGTCATGATTCTAAGAAAGTAAAAAAGAATTCTTCAAGTAAAATCCGTAATCTATTTATAAAATCAGAATTCCGAGATCAAGGTCAGAATCCAAGTCGGACTTCGGAGATTAAAATCAGGATTAAGATATTAAAGTCAGAATTCTGAAAATGAAAGGTCACAATACTGTGATTGATATCTGCAATCTGTGAATAAAATCAGAATTCTGCAATCAAGATCAGAATCCAAGTCAAGTGAGATTAAAGTCAGACTTCTGAGATAAAAGTCAGATTTATGGGGGGAAATGTCAGACTTCTGAGAATAAACCCTGATTAAAAAATATCTCGGAATAAAATGTTATGATTCTCTGAAAATAAAACCGATTTCTAAAAAAGCAATCCACAATCTGTTGATGAAATCAGAAACCCAAGATCAAGGTCAGAATACAAGTCAGACTTCTGAGATTAAAGTCCGGATTAAGATATAAAAGTCAGAATCCTGAGAGTGCAGTCAGGATTATGGGGGGAAATGTCAGACTTCTGAGATTAAACTCCTAATTTATGAAAGTCTTGGAATAAAATATTATGATTCTAAGAAAGTTAATTCTGCAAATGAAATTCGTAATCTGTGAATAAAATCAGAATTCCGAGATCAAGATCAGAACACAAATCAGACCTCTGAGATTAAAGTCAGGATTAAGATATAAAAGTCGGAATCCTGAGAGTGAAGTCAGGATTATGGGGGGAAACGCCAGACTTCTGAGGTTAAACTCTGTCTTAAAAAATGTCATAACTCTAAAAAAATAAAACAGAATTCTAAAAATGAAATCCGTTATCTGTGATTAAAAGTCTGAGGTCAGGGTCAAGGTCAGAATACTGAGATAAAAGTCAGGTTTACAGTAAGAAAATGTCTCAGATTAATGTCAGGATTATGAGATTAAAGTTGGAATTCAACAATTACAATAGTCAGATATCTGAGATTAAAGTCAGGATAAAGACATTCAAGTTTAAATGAGATATTTATTTAATTTATTGACTTTCCACAGAACAAAGTCAAAACGCAGACAAACAAACAAAAACAATGATAAAACGGCCAAAGGCTGGATAAACCGTAAACATTTGAGATTTACAGTTTAAATCTGAGGTTAAAGGTCGTAATAAAATTTACAAATCTGAATTTTGATCACGCCGGCATTCTGAGATTAAAGTCAGCATTCTGAAATTAAAATAGGACATTCTGAGATTAAAGTCGGAATTCATGGAATACAGTCCAAACTTTGAGATCAAATTCAGAATTCTGAGATTAAAGACAAAACTATAAGATCAAATTCAGAATTTAAGGATTAAACTCACAATCAAAAATCAGATTCAGAATTCTAAGATCAAAGTCAGAATTCTATGATTAAAGACAAAACTATAAGATCAAATTCAGAATTTAATGATTAAACTCAGAATCAAAAATCAGATCCAGAATTCTAAGATCAAAGTCAGAATTCTAAGATCAAAGTCAGAATTCTAAGATTAAAGACAAAACTATAAGATCAAAGTCAAAATTTAAGGATTAAACTCAGAATCAAAAAATGAGATCCAGAATTCTAAGATCAAAATCAGAATTCTAAGATCAAAGTCAGAATTCTAAGATCAAAGACAAAATTATAAGATCAAATTCAGAATTTAAGGATTGAACTCAGAATCAAAAATCAGATCCAGAATTCTAAGATCAAAGTCAGAATTCTAAGATTAAAGACAAAATTATAAGATCAAATTCAGAATTTAAGGATTAAACTCACAATCTAAAATTAGATCCAGAATTCTAAGATCAAAATCAGAATTCTAAGATCAAAGTCAGAATTCTAAGATTAAAGACAAAACTATAAGATCAAAGTCAGAATTTAAGGATTAAACTCACAATCTAAAATTAGATCCAGAATTCTAAGATCAAAATCAGAATTCTAAGATCAAAGTCAGAATTCTAAGATTAAAGACAAAATTATAAGATCAAATTCAGAATTTAAGGATTGAACTCAGAATCAAAAATAAGATCCAGAATTCTAAGATCAAAGTCAGAATTCTAAGATCAAAGTCAGAATTCTAAGATTAAAGACAAAACTATAAGATCAAAGTCAAAATTTAAGGATTAAACTCAGAATCAAAAATTAGATCCAGAATTCTAAGATCAAATCAGAATTCTATGATTAAAGACAAAACTATAAGATCAAAATCAAAATTTAAGGATTAAACTCAGAATCAAAAATTAGATCCAGAATTCTGAGATTAAAGTCAGAATTCTAAGATTAAAGACAAAACTATAAGATCAAATTCAGAATTTAAGGATTAAACTCACAATCTAAAATTAGATCCAGAATTCTAAGATCAAAATCAGAATTCTAAGATCAAAGTCAGAATTCCAAGATTAAAGACAAAACTATAAGATCAAAGTCAAAATTTAAGTATTAAACTCAGAATCAAAAATTAGATCCAGAATTCTAAGATCGAAATCAGAATTCTAAGACCAAAGTCAGAATTCTAAGATTAAAGACAAAATTATAAGATCAAATTCAGAATTTAAGGATTGAACTCAGAATCAAAAATCAGATCCAGAATTCTAAGATCAAAGTCAGAATTCTAAGATCAAAGTCAGAATTCTAAGATTAAAGACAAAACTATAAGATCAAAGTCAAAATTTAAGGATTAAACTCAGAATCAAAAATTAGATCCAGAATTCTAAGATCAAATCAGAATTCTATGATTAAAGACAAAACTATAAGATCACAGTCAAGATTTAAGGATTAAACTCAGAATCAAAAATTAGATCCAGAATTCTGAGATTAAAGTCAGAATTCTAAGATCAAAGTCAGAATTCTAAGATTAAAGACAAAGCTATAAGATCAAATTCAGAATTTAAGGATTGAACTCCGAATCTAAAATTAGATCCAGAATTCTGAGATTAAAGTCATAATTCTGTGATCAAAATTGTAATTGCGATTTTAAAGTCAGAAATGTGGGATTGAAGTGAGAAATTTGAAGTCAGAATTCTGACAAATTTGAGATTTAAGTCCAATCAGAAAATCCATCTTCTAAAAATAAAGTCAGAAGTCTGTTAAGGTAAAACTTTCTCAAATATCTGAGCACAAAGATATATTTCTGAGTCAGATGTCAGAATTGTAAGAAAAAATCGTCAAAATTCTAAAAACTAGGTCTGAAGTTATCTCAGAATTCTGAGATCAATGACAATTTTGAGGGTAAAAGTGAAATTGGTGAGGATAGTTAATACACCATTTTAAAATACAGTCTTACTTCCAGGATAAAGTTGAATTTCAATCTTTTCTGCTTATAATTACTTATATTCTCTGCTTCATTTTTGTGTTTTTAGTTTTCTTCTTGGTGTTTTAGTGAAATATCCTCCATCTTCAAACTTTAGTGATGTTTGAAGGTGTTGAGCTCATACTGTTCTCCTCTACTCTTTCTGAAACAGCTAGAAAAGGCTTCAAGAGTTTCAGTCAAACTTTGCACAAATGTCCACTCTGACACAAGGATGAACTATTTAGACCTTCGGAGGTCATACGTCAAAGTTCTTAGAGATGGAGCCTCATGTTCTTCCTTTGCTGTTGACACAAAATTGCGTAAAACTCTGAGAAATTGTCTTTTAACTTTGTAAAAACGTCCACTCCGACACAAGGATTGACAGTCAACTCTTAAATCTCAATATCAATCCCTTGGGCCTCATTATGGGCAAATTAGAGTATTGGAAATAATTTTTAAAAAGCTGGCTTCTAATTTGAAATGATTTGACAAAAGTCAAAGTAAAGGGCATAACGGTGATAAATGATGCAAATAAGGTTCAGATATATTAAAATAAAAATCTAATTTCAAAAATAAAACTGCTTGTACTCTTGTAACTTAGTGATTGGGTGGTATTTATTTAATTTATTGACTTATATAACATTCTATGCAACAACTATGCACTTAAAAAATATTTATTAAGACTGAATGTACATTTAATATTTTAGATTGTATTATTGTTTGTTTTTGCATTGTAGGTTAGTCTTAATCAAGTCTTATGTTTCTCTTTTATGCTAATGAATATTAACATTGTGCTAAATCAGGCATACTGACATTAGTATGGTAAGGACTATACACTGTCCTGTCCATGAAATAAAAAGGAAAATAAGATCACATGGAAAGAAACAAATAAATATTAAAAAAAACGTGAAAAAAAGTGCCTTAAAGATTAGAGAAGAGTTGAAATTGTTCGTTTTTCAAATTTCAACTTTAATCTCAGCTTTAGCGCTCATATTTCCTTAAAGTGCTTTGTGTTTCTTATTCAATATCTCCTTTTATTCTTTTTCTCACTAAATCCTGGGCCTAATATTTCAGCGTGTGTCCAGCGAGGAGCCGTGAGGAACATTTTTACACTTCAGAGTATCTGCTCACATCAGTCTCATCACACTTTTATGCCGCCTATTAGCATGTATTCCCTGTGGGCTTTTTAAACTCCCATTGATGTGAACGGGATCTACTCTCAGCTGTGATTGATTTTGACACAAACACATAAATCCACACTTTCATTTTTTTAAAACCAGCTCCTTCTCTCATTGGCTGAGGGCAGGAAGGGGGGGGATATGATACACTAACACCATAATCTGCTAATTAACTTCCCCATGCCCAAGGAAGAGCAATAGTTGTTAGCAATAATGTAGATCATTAAATTTTCACTCTTTAGATTTGCTCTCTCTCGCTTTAGCTGCACTGGAAATGCCAGAAAGCTCATTTTTCATGCAGTAATACAGACGCAATTAGAGAGATAATTGGTAACTTCCCATCAGATTATAAACACATGCTTATACTGTACTGGCAGCTTTAAACGAAAACATTTAACCCTCATAAATAAAGCCATATTTGATGTGTAATTTGATTTGCCTTCATTTTAATTTACGTGTTAATAGTCTCGTCATTTTGTCATTACGCTCATCAGAAGCTCTCGCTGATATTTTCTGTTTACCTGTGCGCCTTTGCCCCATCTGCAGCGTTCATTTACATCATTCAGGATCTTGTTTTCACTCAGTCCTTGACATTTATTGCAATTTAGCGTCTGATTATTACAAATACGGTTCAGATAAAATGCTTGAAGCACTCTGGCTCGTTTTAGCACGAGCAGGTGAAATGAGAATGAAAGCAGGGGTTTGATTTGATGTGTTTACGGCTGGTGTCTGCTTTATAATGAATGCCACCCCGGGCCCCAGCAGGTCCTCGGCTGCTGCACGGGTCCGGGGATAATTTGAATCGGAGCATGTGCCATAGCAATCTGCCCATCCCCCCTCGCCCCCTTCTTCAATCCCTGCCAACTGCCACACTGGTGTTCACAAACACTGCTGCCCATCTGCGGGGCAAAACACTGGCCAGGGCCCCAACGAGGGAGCACTCAGACATATATACACTCACTTTAACGGGCGAGAACAGTAACTCACGGTTTAACCAGCCTGATTAACTCTTCACAGCGATTATAAGATGATTCCTGGATGGCTACAACACTTTTAAAAGAGATGGGACTGAGAAAAATGTGACAAAATGGGCACAATTACCACTTTTTTACATCACTTAGTAAGTGCTTGTGAACTAATGACACTAACTGTTAAAGCTTTGGAGGTGAAATTCTTCCACATTCTTGCTTTATGTTCAATCAATCAATCAGTCAAATCAAACTTTGTTTAAACAGCACTTTTCCGACAACATATGAAACTCAAAGTGCTTGCAGAAAAGAAAACAGGAGGGCAGGAGAGGGGAAAAAACAATTCCAAACTAAGCACTTTAAAAACAACCACAGCTGAAACAAAGTGCTGTACACAAATAGACAAAACAAAACAGACAGAAATTAATTAAAAACAATGGATAAAATAAAGCAGATAGAAATACTAAAACAATTGTTTCAATGTTTTTAAAAACTAATTTAAAAACAGGAGAAACCATAAGTAAAAGCAAACCGTAAAACACTAAAACAGGAACCGAGTCTCATGCAGGGTCGAAAGCCAAGGAATAAAAATGAGTTTTAAGACGAGTTTTAAAAATGGACAGTTGGGAGCACAGTGTGGGATTGTAAAAAACATCTCAGCACATGAGCAACATATTATAACAAACGCAGAGAAGAGCACATGAGGTCAAAAAGGAAGGGTGGGGGGGTGGGGGTGGGCAGCCAGCTGTGGCGTTGATTTGAAGGGAAAACCTGCGACCTTGTCTTAGACCAGACCTCACAAAGTCTCTATTTTCCGATAAGGTGACTGTACGGCCTTGAGAGAGAGAACTTCTGATCCAGAGCAAAGTTCACAGGATGTGGAGTGGAGGGAGGGGAGGGGGGGAGATCGAGCCTCTGTTTGCAAAACATTCCAGGAGAGTAGATACGCCTGCTCAAGGACAGACGGGGAGCCAAAACAGAAGCCAATGTTTAAGCTAAGTTGCTGAAGAGTCTGGAGTCTCCACTGTCGTACTTTGTGCTTCATCCCATTTTCAAAAGGGGACGAGTCTGGACAGCAGGCAGGTTATGTTGCTCCTATGTTCCTTTCAGCATTAATGGAGACTTCACAGATGCGCAGGTTACCCATGTCATGAGCACTAACATCCCCCCATACCATCACAGATGCTGTCTTTGACCTTTGCTTTGATAACGGTCTGGATGGTCCTTTTCCTCTTTCACGCCCATGATGTCCAAAAACAGTCTGAAATGTGGACTCAGACCACAGCAGACTTTTCCACTTTGCCTCAGTCCATCTCAGATGACTTCGGCCCAGAGAAGCCGGTGTAAGCACCAGATAGGCTCGGGCCCTACGCTTGCCGATGACATCACGCTACATGAGTGGCAGTTGGCAGGATGATTTAGAAGATTGTGGTTGGTCCAGATTGTAGTTCAGAGGAAACACGGACGACTTCTGTCATGAAATCTATCATTACTTATGTGTTTCTATTGTTACCAATAAGACAATGTGTTTTTTTGATGTACTGAAGTATAATTAATAATTGGTCTAACAAATACTTGTGCTAGATGCACACCATAAACAATGAAATGGAAAACAATCCATACACCTCATTCAAAAGAGCTTTATTGGTATGGGGAAAAGAAGTTTAGGTTGCCAAAGGATATGTGAGTTAAAGCCAAAAAATATATTGATAAATAGAGATCCTGAGTACATCTCTTTCTTCTTTTTCATTTAGAATCAAAATTATAGTACGGTAAGAAGAGACTCCAAGGCACTGTCTTTGTACTATTAAAATGCCTTTATTTTAACGGCATGGTCATGTAGGTCTGCATGACCATGCCACTAACATAAAGGCATTTTAATAGTATAAAGACAGTGCCTTAGAGTCTCTTCTTTTTGTTTCAAGGACTTTTTGAATCCCCTTCCAAAGAGCACCTCAAACAAACTCTGTCGAGTCCAGGTAGCACTCCTTTTCTTTGTCTTCTGACAGCATGGTAAGTTGTGATTCTCTGTAGTATATGGAGACAAAGGTTCAAGGTGAATAGAATAAATGGAAATAAAGAAAACTGTGAGGGTCTTTAACCGAGCACATCAGACTCCTATTAAATGGGGCACAATATAGTTTGTTCGAGTCGAGTTGCCGGAGTGTGACGTCATCAGCAGGCGCAGGGCCCCTAGCCGATCTGACAGCCTGAGCAAATCTGGCACCTACACTGGTGTTGTTTCTGGGTGTTGTTGTTATTTGTCTTTGTCTTTGCATGGTAGAGTTTGACCTTGACCTTGTAGATGTAGAGATGAACTGTGTTAACTGACGATGGTTTTCTGAAGTGCCCCTGAGCCTAATGTGCTGATATCCTTTACACAATGATGCTGCCTGAGGGATCGAAGGTCACAGGCATTTAATGTTGGTTTTTAGCCTTGCTGCTTGTATGCAGAGATTCTCCAAATATCTTGCAGTTGTATGTTGAGAAACTGCTGAACACAGTTGTTCCCAAAGTGGTGAACCTCGCCCCATCTTTGCTTGTGAATGACTGAAGTAGTGTTTTTCTATCATGTCACTAATTTCAACTTAACCTGCTCACCTGTTGAATGTTCCAACAGCTGTTTCTTTTTTTTTAGCATTCCTAAAATTCTTCAGTGTTTTGTTGCCCCGTCCCAGTTTTTTTGGAATGTGATGCAGCCACCAAATTCAGAATGAGTGAATAACTGTATTCAACTTGGGGTTTGTTGTCATAATGTCCAAAATAAGGTCAATATTACATGAAAAAAAGTTAAAACAGCAAACAAAAAAACTTCTAATAAGAGGAAAAATGTCAAATATGGTGAGAAGCAGGTAGGAGGTTGGGGAAACAGTTAAATAGTTTAAAAGTTTTTTTCAGTTAAATCCAGAAGGTTACTCTCTCTGACCACTGCAATCAGATGAAGCATCTGTTCACATTAATGCTGCTGATCTGTTGTTTCAGGGTGGAAGAACACATCGATATTTGCCGCGTCGTTAAATACTGCTAAACATAAAGACTTCCTGGAGGAAAAATAAGTACTCTGAAATATTTCACCCAATCGTACATTTGACCAAACATAGTTTGAGACTCATTTTTCAGTAAAATTCTGACAATAATGTGAAATAAAAGCACCCGCAAACAGTAGCTTACTTTAGCGATAGTCTCAGCTTGTTCTCCCTAAAGGTGTAGTGCTGCTGTCAGCCACTACAGACTGTAATCAAGTACCTCATACAGTATATCCCAGCTTCAAAAACAATAAGACCACTTTATTCTTCTATTCTAGTCTTTAAGCTAGCTAATGTTTTTGTTTTGTCATGGTAGTCATACAATGAGGTTTGGTAAACTAGCTTCTGTCTGAACTCTTACAGCAGGAATTCGCTGTGTCATTGTTTCGATAAGCTTGTCACAGATTTGTCCCAGATCACAGCACTGCCCCCACAGGCTTAGACAGTAGGCACTAGGCATGATGGGTGCATCACTTCACCTGCCTCTCTTCTTACCCTAATGCTCCAATCACTCTGGAACAGGGTCAATCTGGACTCATTAGACCACATGACCTTCTTCCAGTCCTCCACAGTCCAATCTTTATGCTCTCTAGCAAACTGAAGCCTTTTTTCTGCTTAGCCTTACTGATAAGTGGTTTTCTTAAGGCTACACAGCTGTTCAGTCCCAATCCCTTGAGTTCCCTTCACATTGTGTGTGTGGAAATGCTCTTACTTTCACTATTAAACACACCCCTGAGTACTACTGTTGTTTTTCTTCTCTTTGATTTGGCCAAATGTTTAAGTGATTCACCGATCACGATCATTCAGCATTTCTTTTCGACCGCATTTCTTCCTTGAAGACGATGGTTCCCCACTATCCTTCCAGTTTTTAATAATGTGTTGGACAGTTCTTAACCCAGTTTTAGTAGTTTCTTCAATCTCCTTAGATGTTTTCTCTGCTTGATGTCAATGATTTGACCCTTCTTAAACAGACTAACATCTTTTCCACGACCACAGGATGGGTCTTTGACATGATTGTTTAAGAAATGAGAAGCTACTCATTGCATCAGCTGGAGTTAAATAACTTGTTTCCAGCTGAAAGATAATCACCAATGCAGTAATTATCCAATAGGAGGCTCGTACCTATTTGCTTAGTTAAATCCAGGTGGTGAGTCTTTTTTTTGGCCAGGCAGTGTCTGTTGCAAGCATCAAACTTGAATTCTGTGAAAATCTTCCAGGAGAAAATAACGTTCAAAAATTAAATGCAATGAAATACTGATTTGAAAGGACTTGCAAATCTCTGCATTCTGCTTTAATTCACATTTAATACGTCCAAACTCTTCTGGACTTAAATCTGCACTGGTGTAGTAGCAACAGAGTGAATTAAACGCACAGATTGTATGTTTGTTTTTCCGCCTCTTACATCCATCCAGCCAAGCAAAAGTTTAGCAGCAGAAGTGTGAAGCGTACACGGAGAGGAGTCGCTTCCTTATTGTGGCAGCCATTCTCATTACTTCTCATGGCTCCCTCTTTTTGTGTTTGTGTTTTGCCATCTGTCATCTTGAGAGGCAAATGAACCAGCTGCCATGGAGTGTGATCCTGCCCAATCACAAATGTGCTCCTTTTCAAAGCGCATCTGTGTGAAACCTTAAAAAATGCTGATGAGAAAAAAAAGTGTCTCAAAGTTGTTAATAACATTTTGGCTGGAGAATGTTTTCACCTAGACGCCCCCGATTAGCATAAACGCATAAACGAGGCCTCATTAGAGGAAACAGAGCTCTGGTGCAGGGAGTGTAAAATAAGAAGAGACAGAAATGAAAGAAAATATGATGTAACAGGTTGTTCTAAGGGGAACAAATAATGTTATTCGAAATCACACTTCTTTTGTTGAACAGATGAGCGCCCAATTGTTTTCTACAAAACACTTGAGACACTGCCCAACACTTCTGCTGGCTCACAGTCAGCAGGGAGAGGAGGGCGGAGGAGGGAGGGGGTTCGGGGTAGAGGGGCCTCCCTCTGATCCTCGTCTCCAACCCCCAGCGACAGCACAGCTGGTTACGAAGGATCAGCCTAATTTTCAGGTCTCACTAATGATCGCCGAGAAGAGCAACCACTAATCCCTTAACTGAGAAAAATGATCTCCTGCAGCCCCGCGGCGCAGCTCCACACCCCGAGAGTCCAGTTAGGCATGAGTGGGGGTGACCGAGCGGAGCCAGGACGCCAGGCTGGTCCTGGTCGCCTCCCCCCCATCTCCTTATCCTTCTCCTAAAGCCCCCCCCTCCCACCCCAAATAATGGAGAGAGTGGAGCTGTCCAAAAGTGATTAGCATGAGAGAGCCCCTGGCTGATTAAATAATGAGGAACATACAACCGCTCTGTGTTACCAATGCTCCTCCAATTTTGACTAAAAGAGATCATTTTTGTCTTCTACTTGTCATTTTGTCTTTGTTAATGCAGGATTTATCTGGAAGAAGCCGTTTCTCCAGATAAGTTTCCAATCCAATTGTTTCTAACGGGTCTAAGGCCCTGTTTACATGACAATATCGTCACCAGAAATGTTAAAGTTTTTCCTTTGCATTTTCAAAAGCACTCCGCGTTTACAAGGAGATGCAATAACGACTGAAAACGCTGGAGCATGCATGCTAGGCCAATCATTGCCGATGTAGGTTTGTAGTGAAACAGCAGTGTTATAACACGTGTACGCTTTCTGATGAAGACAAATGGACGAGCAAAGACACCAGAGTTTCTTGTCTGGGCAACAAATCTATCTGGATAAAAAACTGTAGACGCCTGAAGTTGCTGTTGTTGTTGTTCCTGGATGCATGTGAAAAAGAACTGCGCAAGCACCATTTTCTCTGGAGGGGGATACCAAAATGTTTTTAAAACTTTTTACTCTGGACCCTGGTTTCAAAGTTTGCGGATTCAGGAACTCCGGTCACTGGTCTCATGTAAAAAAAGGCGCAAACTCAACAAATACTCTCCCTTTACCATCGCTGTTTTGTAAACAGGGCCGTAATTTAAAGCTGTACAAATGTACAACACGCCAAAGGGATGTGTGGGGTTTGTACTTTGGGTTGTATCGGGTACTTGACAATAGCCAGTAGTCCCATTCACACTGCTGATTCAAGCCGCAATATTTATGCCCCTGTGATGCTTAACCTCCACTGTGAACAGACGCAACTTGGTTGAATTAAAAAATAGGCAAAGATCGACAACAAGAAAATACAAGACGAGGCAAACAAACCACATCTTAAGTGGAGTACACATGGACGAACAAGGACAGTAACGCCAGATTATCTTCTGTCAGACTTTTCCAGTTTCCTTTTGATTTGAGTTGTACATTACATTTTGTACATTTATCCAGATTGCTGTGTTTATGCCTCTTCTGCACCAGAGGTCTGATTTACAGCCATATGATTTGTAGTCTATAGCTGTAACAAATCTATAAGATGTCTTACATTCTTAAAAATTATGACAAATTTATCACAGAATAGCACAACACCGATTCCAGCGTCACATAATTGACTTCATACCTTAGCATTTAATATCTTTTATATTCTATGTTTTTTACATACTGCATACATACAAAGGCCATGCGCAAAAGTTTTAGTCCATTTGCGTTTACTAACAAGGTGGAGAGAAGCAAAGGGAGGATAAATCATTTTCCAGGACATTTCAAGATTTGTCAGGACATTTTACTTTTTAAAAATTTTTCCATATTTTTCCATGACTGGAAAATTGGTCTGTCATTTTCCAGGTCTTCCAGGATGTGTGGGAACCCTGTTATAAGATTACCCTGTAAGATGATCCTGTGGTTTGAGGTATGTTCAGAGTGAATTAGTCCTGATAATTGGCTCTGAAATGGGTCGAGGCTTACAATATTAACTGAGGAACAAGGAAGTAAGCACCCTAAACCAGTTGCCAGCCAATCACAGGGCCTCATAGAGAGACAGACAACCATTCACACTCACACTCAAACCTATTGAGCATGTTTCTGGTCTGTGCGAGGAAGCCAGAGTGTCCAGAGAGAACCTACACATGGATGGTAAGAACATGCAAACTAAATAAACAGGTTGTTTTGACTACGTCTGCAAGCCTAAATTCACTACATTGCTGCCATGGGATTGGCTGGTCTGTTATCATTCCATTGATGAGCAGATAATCAAGTGAACCTAATACATTGAGGCTTTCCCACCCAAAAGAAAAAAAGCCTTAAATGTGAACTCTCTTGGTTCCTGATTCATCGGGTTTAAGATTATTTTATTGTGTTATAACAAAAAAACAATATTCCCACTTTTTCCCAACACCTCTGAAATTTTAAAGAGACTAGAACTGGAGCCCCTCGCCTAATTTCCACAGAGTATCAGCTGAATATTAAAGCAGCTCTCGACTGAAAATGCACTTCTTTTTTTAGCATATATATCACACCACTCAGCGCCTGCAGGCTTGTCAAAAAAGTTTGTATCTTGCTGCTCTGTGAAGGACGGCGCTCATTGTTTGCACTTCCAAAAAAAGAAAAAAAAAAAACGCACTTCTGTGGCCAAAGAATGTCTGCTGGAATCACAGAAGCTCAAACAGAATCGGAGGTGTGAAGAGCAGATCATTAGCATAGGAATAATTGTTAAGAGGAGACTGAAGACGGCAGATTCGGCTCCATGAGAAGGAATGTTTGAAAAGTTGCGTGGCGAGTCTTTGGGCCGTGACTCCGGGTCAACGTCGAAATCGATTTTGAAAATCGAAGCTCACCACGGCTGCCGTCCTTCACTTCAGGGCAGAACCACAAACTTTTTAGACCCATCCTGCGGGATAATGAACTTCTCCACCCCTGATCCATCGGCATAACTTAAATTATCATTGCTTTGCACAACAGAAATACAAAAAAATTATATAGTGAAGAGCTTATACAAAAGTTTAAGAGCTTAAAGAAGACAGGAGGAGAGAGCAGGATATCCTGAGTAAACATGGGTCAGGGGTGGAGAACTACGGGAGCCCTGAGAGGACATTTGTCTGCATGTCTCAATGCTTTTTTATGGTGATTACTGTGCTTGGCCAAAAATATTGACTGTTCTTCTCAGTTTCCATATTTAAGTCTAATTTGTTGTCATGTTTCATGCATTGTTGTATTTAAATATTTTGCTTTGTTTTCAAAATATTGGTGTGTTTTTCATGCTTTAAATTTGCTGTTGAAGTCTTTATATTCAGTATTTTGTGACTTCTTTTAATGTTACTGTTGTAAAAATTTATAGCTGTATGCTTTGATTTTAAGTTGCGTTTTGATTGTTGTAATTTATCATTTATGGCTGGATTTGTTCTTTTCTTTTCTGATTTGTCTTGTGTTTTTTGGTGTTTTGAGCTTTTATTTCCTGTTGTGTTGTCACCTGGGTCATTTTGTTTCTGAATTTGTTGTTATTTGATTAATGTTATGTTTTCATTTTTCATTTCTTGTGCTTTTATTTGCAATGTTGTTGTGATTTTTTGCGAATTATTCTCATGTTTTTCTGTTATTTGATTTTTTGTTCAGTAGTTTTTGTAGTATTATTCAATAGCTTTATTTATTTTTTATCAATTTGTCATTTGTGGTTATATTTTTTGTGCTCCTAATTTCAAGTTAATATTTTTTTTTTAGCTGTTTTTGAATTATGGTGTGTTTGTGGTCTGATCTTGTTTTTATGCTGCTTTATCTTTTCATGTTTTACATAGTTGTTTTTGTATTATTTCATTTACTTTTGATTTGTTGTAATTTCATTTGTTATTATGTTTTTTTATCTGTCTTTCTTTGTCTTTTAGTTGCATTTTGCAATCTGTTGTGTCCTCTATTTGTTTGTTATTGGCTCTGTTTTGATATTCATTTGCATTTATTTGTTTTGATATGCTCAGATTTTGTAGTGAAGTTTTTGCTTTTGTTGTGTTTTTTGTTTATGTTGTGTTTTGTTGCTATCTTGGTTCATTCTCTTCTTTTTTTCCTCATTTGTTACACTATCTCAACATCTTGTTGGGTTTTGTGATTTGTTGCTGTATTTTCATTTGTTAAAGGTTTTTTTTTTTATCCATTGGGTTTTCATTTGTTTTGCCTTTTTGCCTTTTTATTTGCTGTTTTCAGGTTTATTTCCTGTCTACATTGTTCTTGCTTGGATTTCTTCTATGTTGTGTTTTTTTTATTATTGCTATAGTGTGTTTAGATCTAACTGTGTGTATTTGTTCCATTATTTTTTGCTGTTTTACACTTTAGGATCACTGTAGCTAACAGGTACATTTTCCTAAAATAATAAGATCATTTCATCTGCTTCCTCGGGATATTGAGCAATGATCTTCTTATGGAGGGAAATGCTATGTTGCTTTCTTGCATTGATGACATAAATAAGTCCAAATATCAAGAAACAACAAGAAAACTAAATAAAATGAAATTCATTTTTGTCCACTCAGGGCTTCCATAGAGTAGTTTCTACATATGTGGTGATACAGTATCAGACATTATGTTAAGGTTTTCAATTTAGATATTTAAAAAGACATTATTACTAGAACATTCCCATATATTATTATATCAATCCAATAATTCATAGCAGAACATTTAACCTGCATTAAAACATCTGAGTTACTCACTAGAGTCTGATTAAATAGTCAAGACGCAGCTTTAAGTCCCGAGTCATCAGTTAATGTAAACAGAAAAAAAAACAATTGTACATAAATTCCTGAAGCGAACATTTACAAGTATGTTTGTGGAAAAAAGACAGAAGTGGTCGGACACATCAGTGAAAGTCTGGCTTCTCTGGGAAGGTGCAGCCGACCCGTCTGATGATAACGTTGGCGGCGTAGTGCCCGGCCCGGATACACTCCTCCAGCGGCTGCTCCTGGACCAACGCAGAGAGGAACCCTGGGAAAGAAAGAGAAGCAGTAGCAGCTGAGTTAGAGTCCCGTTAGGCGGACTTACTTCACTCTAAACCTGGACCCTGATGCAGGCTGATATGGAAAGCCGTTTGAGCATAACATTTAAGTTAGTGATATCAACCGTAGTTCAGCTCTACTAAAACTCCAATTTGGTCAAGTAGTTTAGCTTAGTTTAGTTTAGTCTATTTAGATCCCTATTAGCTTTTGCATAGCAGCAGCTCTTCTTCCTGGTTTCTACTCAATTTACATGTGACAATACATACAAACATCACAAATGGAAAACATACAATCATATATAAACACCAAGATGTCTGCTACATGGTACAATAATTTAGTACAAACATCATACTCATCCTGACTACTAGGGCGGGGTATTGATTCAGATTTTCTGGATCGATTCGATTCGATATTACAAGGTTTCAAATCGATTCGATTCACGATTCAATTCGATATTTATTCAGTCTGGGATATCTTAGTTAAAATAGTGCTGGAAATTGAAAAAGTGACCTTTTGACTTGGTACATCATTAAAAATTGTTTTAACATGAAGAACTAAACCCAAAGCAGTTACATTAATCATATTTTCATGATATGCATTAATGCATATTCTGTATATTACTTGTTTTTTGTCCAACTCATATTTTCCTTTGTACTTGTTAAATCTAAAATACTCTACATCCAAACATCAGCTTTTAAACTTGCCAGTGGTGCCCATATAGAGCTTCCACCATGTTTGTTTGCAGTAACATCTCATGAGATCTTGTTCAGTAGAAAGCAACGCTAAACGCTGATCACAGGAGACTAGCAGGGTTGATACCACAGGCTGCTTCTCTGTACACCCAAAGAAGAAAAAACTACCCAAGTTAAAAGATTGATCTTTGGATTTTATGGATCGATTATGAACCAGTTAAAGGAAAATTGATTTAAATCAATTAAATCGATTTTTTTTAACCCAGCCCGACTGACTACATATGAAAAAGTGCACATACATACATACAGCATGTGTACAACCACATACACATAAATATATAAACATATACATTTAATAGCAGGTGGGTGGTTTTCTTGTTGTGATTACACTTCTCATAAAAAGTAGTGAGTAGACTTCACTAGTGAAGCAAGAAGTGTCACTATAAAGACTAGCAGACTTAAAAATGTTCACTAGTTCTACGAGTTAGCCTTGAATGCTGTTAAGTTGGTGTGGAAAAGCTAATTCAGGTTTCCCATTGGCTTTTGAAAATATTACAACCAAACAGGGGGCTGGATTTGGTTATAATCCTTCCTACTGCATTTGCATTAGGTCCACTAGCACTTCTAGTGAATCTTTACAGCTTACTAGTACTACTAGTAGGCTAAAAACAGTCTTGTACTACTAGAGAGACATTTTGAGTTTACAAGTAATACAAGTAAACAAAATTTTTCTTTACTAGTAAATGTTTTTGGTGCACTAGTGAGTAAATAGACCTTACTAGTAACACAAAATCTACAATTTTATGTTATCTATAGCTTTGAGTTTGTACTAGTAACATTTTTAAGTCTACTAGAACTACTAGTAACACAAAATTGTCTACTAGTAGAAGATTTTGCTTCACTATTGAAGTCTCTTCATGCACTAGTTGACCAAACTGGAGCGCTATCAGAGCTGAACTACTGTTGATATCACTGTTATCTATGTTATGCCCTTCAGTTTGCTGCTGAACCCAGAGCAGGATGAAAACAGCAGGCTAAATGTCACACTCATATTGTCCACAGGTAAGGCTGTGTAAGCTAGCTGGCCAGTATCAAAGGTTAATTGGGAGTGCACAGAGACACCAAGCTGTTTGGAAGATGATATTCATGCCTTACCTCCCACAAAGGCGTCTCCCGCTCCGTTAGTGTCCACGATGTCGTTCTGGTCGATGTCCAGCACGGGGAACATGGTCACCTTCTCACCTGTGAGGAACAATCAGAAGACTTCATTAAAATACAGGCCCAAGTTTAACACAGTTTTAACAGTTCTGAAAAAAAACACACTGGGTAGACTCGCTGACAAATACTGTCTGCTTTCTGACAGTCAATATGGATTAAAAAAAATAGATCAAGCACTGGCAGGTCAAGCTGCCTCTGCCTACAGTCATCAGATAAACTCCTCAACTTAGCTCTTTAACCCTTTATCTACTAGCTCAACTGTTTGGCAGAGGTCATCATAAAATTCAAGGATGATTAATGTTTTAAAAAACAGAACAAATCAAATCATTGTTTGGTTCCATTTACACTTCAGGGAACAGAGAAAACTACAAACCAACCAAAAAACAGATATTTTCTTGGTGTTGGTGTAAAGTAAAGAAAACTATGTCCACATCTTCCCTGCTCCTTTCTATTGATTACATGGCCGTGTTTCAATGATGTCATCAGCATGATGACCCCAGTCTGCAGGCAGTAGGAAAAGAGTCACTTGTTGATTGTTAGCAGGTTAGAAAACTTTGAAAAAAACTGCGTTGACCTGCTAATTTAGTGCGAAAGCAGTTTTGTTATTCAGTTGGCTTATCACCACCCCAGTGTCTTCTTCTCTTGATGGTTTGTATAAACAGACATATCAACTTTGGACAGATCTGTAATGTTGCAGGTGTTCAAGCAAATCCACGAAAAGATAAAAACAAACCTATGTGCTGCTAACAAAAAGTGTATTTCTAAGAAGTATTCTGACTTGTCTTAGTTCAGGCACCATTTAAGGTTTAATAATACAGCTTTGAAAGACAGCTCAAGACTTTAAATGTCACAAAGTGAACTTAAGACCTGCAAGAGCCCTTTAGTAGGAACTCTTGTTTCTTAAATGTGCCCACGTCTTACAGAGTCTAAACATGTCCCTGTGCTTCACCCGAGAGCTCTGTTAAATTAAAAACAATGAAAACAGTTTCTGAGTCCCCTCAGCCCAAACGGAAACCATTAAACAAGGGTCCCTGCATTATTTTCAGTGAATTATATTGCCTCAATTATCAGTAGCATATGCACTTCAAAGGGACTTCCAGTTTAAAGGAGAGGGGGGGAGAAGAAAAGGAGAAACAAAAATCTACCAGATGACAAAGTCTGGAGGTGTAGAGTGACATTAAATCAGCAACTTATGTCAGAACAATCCAAACCACACACACAGGATCTTCAAACAATCCCAGGGCTCTGGTGCCGACGTGAGCCTTCAAAAAGGTGCAGGAGACAAAAGACTGACACGAGGATAAAAGGAACACAAGGAGGCTGACAGACCTCTTATGGAGAGAAAAAGGCTAGAGTTTAAGGAGAACACGAGAAAAAAAAAACTACAGAAAGTTGTTTAATGAGGCTCCCTGCTAATCCAACAACAGCTCGGTGAATATCTGGGCGGCAGATATGACACCTCGTCTTATTAATCTATTAATTCATCATTGTCCTCGTCTGTCAGAGGGGATAGATGCACAACCTGCAGGTGAGCATATGCTCAACACGTGACGGCAAACTACATCTACAGCAGGGACGCTTTCTGCCTCAGCCAGGGTAAGACTGTCAGACAGAAAGCACAGCTGTGGGTCAGTTTGATCTTATACCTCCCAGACTTAACAAGCCAGAGAGGACGCTCGTGCAATTTTGACAGAAATCGTTCAAAGGAACCTTTGAATGACCAAGTCAGAAACACGGTTACTATATTAATATACTATATTGATTATTATGTTATATATATTAATACCCCAATATGGGTTACATTATGTGGCGAGCTAGCCAGGAGAGAAGACTTCAGCAAAGAATTGCATGCAGCCTTTGACTTTTTCCACCCCACCCCCACCCATCCCATGTGGACTGTGTTGACTACACCTACAGTTCTGGAAGTGTGGTAGGAAGAAACACATAATAATTTTTGGTTCAATATTTTATTTCATTTTTTTCCACAGTGCACTACCTTTGTTTGTTGTTTAAATTGATTCTATATTTTTTGTTATTGTTGGATTTAAATGAAAACACCCGGGTTATTGTAGTATTGTAATGAGTTTTGTGAATTGCTAAATCAATTGCTATGCAAAGCAAATGGTGTTAACCAATTGAAATTTAAACTTTGAGTTGTGTGTTTGTGTTGGAGTATTGTTTGATTGATTAAGGCTCTGCAGACGATCCTAGGACCTCTGATTTATAATTAAATTATAATTTAATATTAACTTTGGATATTAATATAATATATTAATATATATAACATAATAATCAATATAGTATATTAATATTGTAATACCCCAATATGGGTTGCACACAGACCTGAGGACGTTTGACCCTCTAAGATCTGACCAGACTGACATAATGCTGTCAAAACCAGAGGATGACATTACAGCCGCTAAAAGACGTAAAAGAGCTACGCAACGAACGTGTTAATGTTTTTTACATTTATAAATAAAAGCAGCTCCTAACAGCCTTCTTTCTCTTCTTCTTTGGAAAAACACAACCGCATTGCATTGTGGTATACAGGAGTACAACATAAGGTACTTCGTTTGTACTCGCACATTTGCTGTGCATTGTGGGTATTTATTAGTAGGGCTGGGCAATTAATCGAACAATAATAGAAATCGACATTTAGACCCTATAATCGAAGTAATTTTACTCATGGTGATTAATTTCATTATTTTGCCTGAGTAATGCCCCAGTCACACATTCCCGTTTCTCATGGCGATTGTGCACGGTTGTCATAATCCTGATAAAATGTGCCTTAGTCGTGGTGCATGTGCTACTTAGACTGAATCAGCGTTGTATAGTCGGGGATGAACTGTGGGGAACGTGGAAGAGTCCTGACAGTTTTGAACTGTTCCAAACTGTCGTGGAGAATCACCGTTCTCAGTATAGCGGGATGGAAGCCTAATGCTGTACTAATGTGAACGGTGTTAGCGTGGCATGTACGGAGCTCAGTCAGGCTGATCGTGGCTCAATCCTGAAAGCTTTCTGAGGACGACTGACAAGGACGTATCTGTTTGTGCCCAGACTGTGTCCCGTTCAAGACGGCGCAAGCGACGGGGCTCAGTCGGGGCTTACGTGACGTGAACTGAGCTCGTGAACGTGAGCTGGGGCTGATGTCGTGTCAGTGGGATGGAAAATTAAGGAATCCTCGTTATATCCCTGTATTAACCTAACTGGAGTGGGACGAATGCCCCTGAAACGCTGTAGAAGCTCTACTGACGGTGTATTTACGGGGTGTGTCCAGGGGTGAGACAGTCATTTCATCATAGCGATCACACCAGCCTTGTTAATCGTGTACAGTCGTGCACAATCACCATGAGAAACGGGAATGTGTGACTTAGGCATTGGTCACATGACCGCACCCCCTCTATATAGTCTATGTCAGGGATCATCAACTCCATCTGTACATGGGCCACTCTTGTTTTTTTGGCATATGCTTTAGGGGCCAGATTCAAGAAACCAGTAATAATTAACACAATTATAAACAAACAAGTATAATAAAATATTTAGTCTGGTTAAAATAGAATTTACTATCAGTCCCATTCCTCAGTCCAAAACACAAACTGCAAAACACTGCAAACTTTGAAGACCACAAGGGCCAAAAAAAGAACAGAAAAGAGTAGAAAGTCTGTGAAAAAAGCCAAAATTCTGAGACAAAATTTAGAATTATGAGAAAAATAAAATAAGAACTCTAAAAAACCACAAATCATGCTAGAAGTCAGAGAATTAAATCATTCTTTCTTTGAGAATTCTTAAATTTTAGAATATGATTTTTCTTAAGATGTTCATTTTTTTTAGTCATTAAAGTTTCATCTAAATATGATTTTATGTATTTATTAGCAGTAGCCCTGATATTTTCCGTTGGCTATTAGGGGGCAGATGGGAAGCTTTGAGGGGCCTGATGTGGCCCCTGGGCCGCCAGTTGGGGATCACTGGTTCACTTTGGCCAAGAGCGAAGGACGCGCCACCAATATGGAGGAGACAAGTGCCAATCTATCAGAGGACCGAGTAGCCAAGAAAAATACCATCTCCATTGTGTGGGCACATTTTTTAATCTGTGCAGAGGACTAAGCAGAAAGAAGTTAAGTGTAAATACTGCCTAAAGATCGTACTGATGACCATCGGTATCACCACTAATGTGTTCCAGTATAGTATAAAATAATCGTTAATTAATCGTAATCGAGGTAAGACCTTCAATTAATCGTGATATTTAGATTAGGTAATATCACCCAGGCCTATTTTATAGTGCACTACATAGTGAATGAAATTAACTGCTGAGAATTCAAAGAACACTACAAAATAGCGAACACACTATATTGTGCACTTTATCCGCGATGGGGAACGATTTCAAACACAGCAACAGAGTGACTGTAAGACTCCAGCCCTCAAATTAAAATGATTTAATCCTTGAATCTCAGCAAATATTTGTGTCCAGTTTGGTTAAAGTTCTTAAAAGTGTTCTTGAGATATTGTATTCGCAATCATAGGATGACTGTAATGCTCCGTGACCTTGGCCTTTGACTTCCACACACACACGTGCCCGTCAGTCTCAGAGAGCTCACAGTGTATCAGAGGCAGAGATCAGATCAGACTGTTTCCACACTGACACATTCTCCCTGTCAGAGCGAGCAGGTGATCGTCGCTCTGATAATAAATTACAAAAAGACAAGAATCCTTTTAGGATCGGCTAATTAGCAGCATAACGACTTGACTTAATTAATGCCACAGACGAAGCTGGAGAGTCCTCCTCCCTCTCCAAAAGATTAAGCGCAGTGTAAAACGTGCTAACAATGAATTAGAGTTTGTCACTCGCTCCATGCTGAGGAAAACTCCGCTCGTTAGCTGTGGCGGTGCTTAACTGCGGCGCTCTTCTGCGGCCGTAAAACAGGACGCGTTGGAGCTGGAGGCAGCCGCACTTGTTCACAAACAGGTTTTCAGTTCATTAGACCTCGAGAATAAAACATAAATGAGTGAGTAAATATGTCTGAGCTACTTAGAACAAATGGTTCTTCAGTGCAGTGTGTGCTTAACAGGAGGAGTCAGAGCTGGAGAGACTCTCACACTCACAGGCCACTTTATTAGGGACGGTGGTAGAGCTGAATGATTTATGGTTTTTGGATCAAAATTACAATTTCAGACAACAAAATCATGTGATCATCAAAGATGCAGTTTTTGGCAGCACTCCTACTGACGTTGTATTTCACACTTTTTTTTATTACATGCACTTTATTGCCAAAAGTATTTGCCCACCTGCCTTGACTCTCATATGAACTTAAGTGACATCCCATTTCTAATCCATAGGGTTCAATATGACGTCGGTCCTCCCTTTGCAGCTATAGCAGCTTCAACTCTTCTGTGAAGGCTGTCCACAAGGTTTAGGAGTGTTTATGGGAAAAGTTGACCATTCTTCCAGAAGAGCATTTGTGAGGTCACATACTGATGTTGGACAAGAAGGCCTGGCCCTCAGTCTCTGCTCTAATTCATCCCAAAGGTGTTCTATCAGGTTGAGGTCAGGACTCTGTGCAGGCCAGTTAAGTTCATCCACACCAGACTTTGTCCTCCATGTCTTTATGGACCTGCTTTGTGCTCTGGTGCACAGTCATGTTGGAAGAGGAAGGGGCCAGCTCCAAACTGTTCCCACAAAGTTGGAGCATGGAATTGTCCAAAATGTCTTGGTGTGCTGAAGCATTCAGAGTTCCTTTGACTGGAACTAAGGGGCCAAGCCCAGCTCCTGAAAAACACCCCCACACCATAATCCCCCCTCCACCAAACTTTACACTAGGCACAATGCAGTGGCAACCACCAAACCCAGACTGGTTCATCAGATTGTCAGATAGAGAAGCATGATTGGTCACTCCAGAGAATGCGTCTTCACTGCTATAATTAATTCCGAATTAAAAAACATCATGTAACTGGGGCTAATCAGGGCAATCAGAATTCTTCCCACAGACTAAAAACATGCTTGTAGAATTATTGCTGATTCTCTTGCAGTTCTTGAACTTTATTATACTATATTCACTTGATACTGGAATCTAAAAAACTGACGCCTATGCCTTTTCTGTATACACAATGACAATAAAGTCTCTTAGTCTTAGTCTAAATTGCTTTAAAGGTGTCAGCCCCATGTTTACAACATGGCTACCATGACAGCAAGGGTGTACCTCACTTTTTCACCCATTACAAGCTGGGATAGGCTCCAGCCCCAATGACCTCAGTATATGATGGATGATATAATAACAAGGAGCGATGAAAGAGGGTTTCCTTCGTTTTCTTTGATTTCTCTTGCTCAGCAGAGCTTGTTTTTATCAGGTAAACACAGCAAAGAAAACAGAGCATTCAGTTATTTCTGTTAGTGAAATGATTTACTTTCACTTTCTTCACAGACAGAAAGGCTTCTCGTGTAATTCTGTGCAGCAGTTTTGCCTAAATGCCCCATCTCTACTTTTCCCTGTGTTGTGTGAATTAATGCTGATAAGGTACGAGGAATGAAGGAGTTGTGATGAGATGCAGGAGGGATTTTCTTAGTTTACTTGTTCACTTGGCAGAGTGTGTTTATCTGTTAAACATGGTGGAGGATACGGGGCAAAATAATTTACTCTCACTTTCAACATCTAGCGAGAAACTTTGGCTTACAGAGAGCTCTGCATTGATGTGTTTTTGGGATCATCCCTTGCAATAAAGAGCACTTCATGTCCACTTTTCTAGCTGTACAGCTGGAGCACATGATGTACTGTTTACAAGGGGAAAGAGGAGGCAGAGGGCGTGCAATGCTGTGTGATGCTGTGCTATGCTATGCGATGCTGTGCGATGCTGTGCAACACTTTGACACCCCATCATTATTTTTCCCTCCAGCATACAAATAGATGCTGACAAGTTGCATGGAAAGTAGAAATTTTAACAGGATGCAGGAGGAATATTCTTGCTTTTCTTCGACTTCTCACTCAACACAGCCTGTTTATCTGCTGAACAATAATTTATTTTCACTTTCAACACTGAAGGAGAAACTTAAACTCACAGAGAGCTGTGTATTGATAAGACCATTCCTTGCAATGATAAACACTTCACCTTCGTAAAGAACTTGATGTACTTTTCACAAGGGAAAACACGGCAAGAAAAAACATCTTTAATGGGTGTAGTGGGGGCAGCAGGTGTGCAATACTCTGTGATGCTGCGCAACAATTTTGCCCCGACGCCCATCTCTATTATTCACTCCATCATGAGAATTGACACTGACAAGGCGTGGGAAAGAGGGATTTTCTTCGTTCACTCTGACTTTTCTCACGCAGAAGAGCCTGTATTTAAGGGGAAGGACAGGACAGCACATTTTCTTGGATGTAGTGGGGACAGCAGTCGTGATGCTGTGCGATACTTTGCGACCTTGACACCACATACATGCTTTTCCTCTGCTGTGGGTGTTGAAGTCGACAAGGTGTGAGAAAAGAGGGATTTTGAAGAAGTGCAGTCAAAATCCTGCGATGTGATGCGACATCCAATGCTTGTGTTCAGTTAGGACACTGAGTAAGTGTGTATCTGCAGCACAAGTTAAAAGAGATGCTAATTCTCGACACATATGTAAACATGTCAATCTGAATTCCAGCTCCAAAGGAACATGCTCCGACATATCTAACCTGTAAGTTCACTCTTGGCAGTTCTCTATGTTTGCACTGACACCCTGTATTTATCCTCCATCTATCATCACGTCCAAAGTTTGTTCTCCGCTGTTCAAGGGGGAAAGTTCACATAACCTCATTGATGCAAATTATTAAATCTGACTGACATGCTAACTCAGGTTACAGTCCAACTACTCCCCGCCCGTTGCAGCTCCAGATCCAACTGGCAGGAGCAGTTAAAAAAAGAAGAAAAAAGAATAACAGAAAAGAAGAGCTGCTGCCAACTCACTCTGACTTTGTTGTTTCTGGCTGCTAGCACGTCTGAAAACATTACTTTGCTGAACTCATTTCACATTTCACTGTAATGAGATCTGCAACATTATTTTCAATCAATAAAAATCCACTGCTCTTTTTTCCCCCCTCGTCCCGCTCGAACACTGAAACATCTTTGTTCTTGGAGTTCGGTTCGACAAAAACAGCAGATTGCTGCTAACCTGCACGAGGAGAGAGTGGAGGAAAAAGGCAGGGAAAAAACTCGAAGGTATTCAAAAAGCTCCTCGGAGTAAGCTATAATTGTGTGCTTTTGTTAATTCGCTCTTTATAATTCCCTCATTACAACTCTTGAATGGTAGTGATTAAACTTAAGAAGTTCTTTCAACAGGCGTCTCTTTGAAATGAGTATCAATTAAGTCCTTTATTATTGGCTATTCTTTCTAACAATGCCAATTCACTGACTGAGAAAATGCACTTCTGTTCAAAATAGAGACTGTACATGCAAATAAGACGACCCCGGCTTTATTGGAAAATGAGCATATGGAGCGTTGTTCTGATTTTGAAATTATTACATGCTTTGCTTGGTCGTGTTCCAGCGATCACTATTGTTGCCGAGGTGGATGAAATAGCTGGCAGTTTTTTTAAATTAACTTTGATCCTGTTACAGTGAAAAATCTACAACAATTAAACCATCATTTTATAAAGTTAAAGACCGAAGCCGAGGCACGACTGCTCTGCTGAAAGGCACAAGAACATCCTCATGTGAGAAACTTCCCAGAGAACACTTCTTCTGGATGGCTTCCTCGTTGCGCTTCAGCCAAACCAGAGAGAGGAAAAAAAACAACATTACCGCTCTCTTGGCAAACGCGACAGGTTAGGAGCGAGCTGACATTCAATCTGTTTCCCTATCATAAGCAGCATCTTTGTTCACAATCGAGTTAGCAAGGGGGAGAAAAAGAGAATACATATGCCGGTAATTACTGTAACCACAGGCAAAAGATCATCGCCAACCAATATCCTTTCAGCGAGACATGAAAGAAAAACACTCCAGCGCGAGATGCCAAGGGGAAGGAGAGGCGGTCTTTCTCATCGAGCTGAATGTGAATTGATTTAGTCCATCATGAAGTATTTATCTTAAACATTCAGCTCTTTAAACACACTATTAAACATCTTCAAGTGGGTTTTTCAGTAAACCTGCTGAGTCTAATCTACTCAACTTAACTTTATTTATACAGCACCTTTCATATATAGAGGCGAGCAGCCAAAAGTGCTTCACAGAGGAGTGACAGATGGAGAATGTATATCATAACTGACAGAAAAAAAGGTCGATTTATGTGAGACTAAACAAGAAAAATGAGTTAAGTGGTTAAAAAACAGGAAAAATAAGCAGATTAACTGAGGAAAAACAAGCAGTACACTAAAAAAAACAATCATCAGTTTAAAAATGTATACTTTTTTTAGATATTATGGACTTTTTGCCTTTAATGAGAGTGGAGAGTCAGTTGATAGAGTCAAAAGGGGGTGCGAGAGGAGAGAAGGACATGCTGAAGAAGGGCCACAGGCTTACAATGAACTCGGGCTGCTTGCACAAGCTACCAGGACCCCCATACAATTAAAAAAAAGAACTCCTCAAGCTATGGTGATTTGGAGTAATCCTATAAGTCAAAATGGGCAGTTCTCCGTCCCATGATTTAACCATTTAATTCTCATTTTCTGTAGGATGGAAAGGCAGAAACATATATTTAGATTTCTCTTTAAAGTCTCGGTGACAGGAACATCTAAGGCAGTGATTACCAACTGGCGGCCCAGGGGCTACATCAGGCCCCTCAGAGCTTTCAATCCGGTCCCCTGACTATTATTTTACAGAAGAGGATTTGGGCCACAGCAAAGGACATTTTTGAGGAGATTTAGCTTTTTCTTTCACTGTGAAAAATTAAAAATATATGCTGTGTTAAGAGTGGATTAATTCTCAAAATTCTTGCTTTTCTCCTCATAGTTTCTGCTTCAATGTCACAGTTCTGATTTTTTTTCTGCATTATTCTAAATTTAATCTTAGAATTCTGAGTTTTCCCCCCACAATACTTAAACTAATCTCAGAATTAAAAAATTTCCTTCCAGAATTCTGACTTTGTACAGACTTAGGGCGCTTTCACATTAGGCCCACTTGTTTCGAACCGTGCTCGGGCCCACTTGCGTATTTACTCAGTTTGAAACAGCAGGGGGCGATATGCACGTAACTGGTTACCAAACCCTTACCAAGGAGAACAAAGAAGAGGTACCATGGTAACCATTTCCCCCACCAAACAACCAATGTTTACGTATCGTTCTCTTCTTAATTTTTTTCCTTCTAATGTGATTTTTTGTATCATGTTTGAGACGGCACCAGCGACCCTCATTGTAAATCAAAACAAAGAAAAACGCATATGGAAGAGTTTTGAATGTGTTTTTATATTAGCAAAGACTGTGTTCAAGCACTGGCAATGGAGTTCTTCGTGCTTTTATGGCTGTTTTTACATTGTTTGAGACGCAAGCAGCGATCTTCCTCCCACTCCCACATTTATTGTGCAGCTCAGAGGATGAAATGGGCTCGTTCTGCACGGATGAGATGGTTTCTGAAGAGGCAGGAGACGTTGAAACTTGCCTTTATATCGCTTTTTCTACACGTCAACTCGCAGTCTTCTGTAAGGTGAGTGATAACTGACCACTCGTCGACTAGAGTCTAATGATTTCCACAAGGCATTCCAAAAATGTGCGGACAGCCTGTAGTTGTTAGAAGTTACAGTGACCACAGCACAGGCAGAGCTAAATACTCAGGGAGTCGTACAACCGTGACGTCACACAGCAGCTGTCCCGTATCCTGGCGCATTTGCATTCACATCTGAACCGAACCGTGACCAAGTCCTCTACAATTGCGCTGTAGACCACCTCCCCAAGTGGGCCCGGGCCCAGTGTACCAAAACAAACCGGACTTTGGGCTCAATCGCACCCGGATCCGGGACAGGGCCCCTAGTGGGAAAGCACCCTTAAAAACAACTTCAACCCTCCAATTCTTTTTTTTTTTTTTTTTTTTTTTTTTTTTCTCAACCCTCCAATTCTTTCCTTTTTTTAGTTTTTGTTTGCCCTTTTGGTCTTTCGTATTACTAAACATGAGGAAATGTGCAGAGTAAAAATGTTTCGTTTTAAGGACAGCTTTTCATCATTTCATCCCCTCAACTATTGGGGGATTAACTACAACTATTAACGAAACCACATGCTGCTGCTTCAGGACTGGTGGACCAAAACACTTCATTATAATTGTTTTTAATTGTTATTAGTGTTTTCTTAAATCTGGCCCCAAGAGCAAACGTCAAGGAAAAAACTGGTCCTTGTATAAATGTAGTTGATGATCCCTGTTATAAGCCAGGGTAATAAATGAGGATTAAAACTCTTGATGCTTAAGGTCATCACACACCAAAGGTGATTCTTGAAACACCTTTCTGTTCAATATTACATGTATTTGCCTTAGGATGTAGAAGAAGCCATGTGATGTCAGCAATTTGGAAAAGCAGAAATCCTCAAAAACAGAATAACAAGGGCAACATAAAATAGGTCAACCTCTGTATAGAGGGATCGAGGTAGAATTACATGAGACAAAACAAGAAAAAAAAATTAAAATTATCTAAGAAATATGGAAAAATGTGCAGATAATGTGAAGAAAAACAAGTAGCACACTGAAAAAGCAATCAGGGATTTAAAAGGATAAACATTTTAACATATTTTTTGATTTAATTACCTTTATTTAGAGGGGAGAGACAATTTCATAGAGGCAATAAGGAAGACAGTAAAAGAAAAATAAAATAATAAAAAGAACTGGAATTAAAAATTCAACCTTTGTATAGAAAGAGTACATAGATGTATTATTTGTTTAGACTGTAGCCGTTTTTAAAGGAGGCTGTAAAGATGTTTATGCAGGCCGTTAAAAAATGTCTATTTGTTAAGGTGTCAGGTTTCTGCAGCCAGCCTCTAGTGGACACTCCAGGTACTGCAGGATCTGGAATTTTGCAGGGGGGTGGGGGGGCTTGCCGCCTGGTCAAACTTCTAATGTCAAAATGGTCTTGACTATACAGGTTTTCATGGTGACCTGGTGCTCATATTCACTCAGAGGTTTGAAAAGATAAACTTGTCTCATCAGGAAATGCTACAGCAGTGCAGATACCAAAAAAGAGGCAACTTGACGAAATAATGTATAGCCCTTCATACAGGAACTAAAATGTTCCACCTGACACTTAAAGGAGTGAACTTGGAGAGTTCAGGACGAAGTGTTCACAACAGTAGCAGCTTGAGTACAAACACCATCATCACACTGCAACTCCAACACCATCTTCCTCTATACACCATCTTTGAATTCGTTCTTCCAATAAAACGAAGTGCTTCAGGACAAACACACTATAAAGCAGAACGGCAAGTTGAATGTAATGACTGTGACTACAATGAGTGCTTTCACTGGTCAGATGTGGGCTTGATGGATGTGAGACCTTGAGAAAAAATCGACCACATCTGAAAGATAAAACCTGCTTCATCACTCTGCGGCGTCACATTACTAGTGTGATAGGCTATTGGTTTTTAAAATAACTATAAGTGACTTATTCAGATGAAATAATTGTGTCCAGTGTGCAAAGGCCTTCAGGGAAATCTTCATAGCTAAAATAAAAGCAGCACTTACAATGTCGTCTTGAACACTGGTATGTGTTCATTTACAAAGCCATTCTTTCAAAATTCCTGAATATCTCTCCTCTTTATTAAACTTGAAAGATGGATTACACAACCTGACTTCACCGAGCTTTGGGCAGTTTGTTGTTCCCAGAGTCTGAACTGAATTGGAAAGTTTGGTGTGTCTGAATGTTTTTAAATCTGCGGGGAAAACTCTGGAAGCCAAACTTTTTGAAAGTCATTGTTTTACCTAATGACTTACTGAAAACTGTTTCCTCACTCCTGCTTTGTTTGAGTCGGAGTGAATGTTTGATAAAACTGTCTTGCTGCCATTCTTGTTCAGGTTTCCCTTGCAAAAGAGATCTGACAAACTTGGTTAAATAAAGGTTAAATAGGAAAAACTAAAGGGTTCAGTTTGGTTTGTCTTGGTACGGCTCGCTTTTTGTGGCGTTACCATAGACTAAGACCGGGACAGGACCCTTTATAAGCAACCTTACTGTCCTACATTTTGGGACCCATTTGTTGGGTAGCCAAGCATGCCGATCTGACCCCAGAGGGTGGAGCTAGAAACATTGCAGTCCAGTGATTGGTCGAAGGAGACGTCACTTCCCATGCGACAGCAGAACAACATGTTTAAATCTCCGCTCGTCTTCGTGAAGATAACTCTCGCGGCACACAGTCTTCTCTAAAACAAAGCTTGATTGTACCTCATTACAAAAAGCCACATGCCGTTCATATAATGAAGAATTGCTGGACGTCTTCCATTGTTGCTCTTTGTTTACAGTGTCGCGTTTTCTACTTTGTTGTATTTAATAGCCGGGTACATGGTGTCACGCTGCAATGACGTCATGCTCTCGGCATTCGTCTTATACGCTGCTTACCAAGTAGGATTCAGTTGGCTGTGGAAACAAAAACAGGATCAGGCTTTACTGATCCGGCCATACCAGACCACATGGTGAAAACGTGGCTTAAAAGAGGCAACCAAGAACTACAAGATCCAAACTAGAAAGCATATGTCTGCCAGCGCCACAGTCCTCACCCATATTGTGATTTTCAACATAAATATAAGTCCTACCTTTATTTCATCTAAACATTTAGATTCCTTGACCATGAAAACATACCATTAGCAATTGAATTCATAATGAAATCTATTTTAGTTCAGTGGTTATTCACGAAAATCACATTTTTCGTCATGGCTGTTTTCTTCTGGATCGAGCTCCAAAGTTTTGAAGATACAAAAAATCAGATTGAAGACTTCGGATTCCACAGTATCTTGGCTATATTTTGGTGTTTGTTGCAAGTCTATGCCTTTATTTGATCCCTTGCTACGACAGAAATTCATAGGATATCTAAATTTTTCTTGCTCTGGATCAGAGAATCTGGAATTTTGCAGGGATCCAGATCAGTCTTTGATATCTTGAAGAACCAGTTGGAAACTTGTCCTGTATTTTTTTTCCAAATGCCTGAATAATATTTTTGGTGGAGTAATATGCAAATCACGAAAATGTTCCTATCTCCTAGTCAATAACATCCATGACAGGCCAATCGGATAATGTAGGAGGGCTGTGGCTATTGAGAAGTATTTTTCTTTTAATAAAGAAATGTGATCCAGATCTAATAAAGCTGCTACGAAACCTGGTAGCATCTATGCTAATCGCTCTAGGAACAGTCATCTCCTGCTGTCGCTCGCTTGTAGCTCCACCTCCTCCTGCTCTGATGGATGCTGATTGGGCCGTCCCATCACAATCATTGTAGATTGAATCTTGGCAAGATAAATCTGCCTGATTAAACACACTAAATCAGGTAGATCCAGCTGCATGGCAATGTTAGCCATGAGCAATTTTGCCTTAAAATTTCCAAAACTTAGCGGAAGAAGTAAAACTCAAAGTAAAAATGGTTGGGATTAATTTTTTAGGACTTTAAAATATAACATTGACCTCAAAATATAACATTTAAAAAAAATGACCATGATTTTTAACTCATTTGAAAGTAATAAACATTTTTAAAAGTATTCCTTCATGATTTAATATTTCATGCATGAAAGGGTTAATATTTGTAGAGATGTAAGAAACTTTGTAAATTTTGCTGCTGCCTTTCTTGGCCAGGACACTCATGTAAAAGAGATTTTTAAAGTCGATAAGTTTCTTTTCCTGGTTAAATAAAATAAAAAACAAAACAAAACAATGCTGTGTCGATGATGTTTTCCACCCCCCCAAAATAGGCTTGAAATAAAAAAAGACTTGACATTAAAAACTGTATATTTATTCATTTGATTTGTAATCTTCTGTCTTAATCAATATTCTGTTTTTGTTATTCATTTACTGTGTGTTTTTATATGTTTTATTTCTCTTTATTTGATTTTTTTGTCATTACTTTTTTCAAATATAATTGTCAATGCAAGTTAATGAACTCATGCTGCGACAACAGTAGGAAAAAAGTCACAAATGTGACTCGTATGTTTACAGATTGTATTTTGCTCTCCTTGCATGAACTGTGTTGATGGAAAAATAAATAAAAAGTAAAAAAAAAAAAAAACTGGATATAAAAATGTGTCTGATGTTTGCTCTGACAAACAACCTGGGCTTGAAAATGAATTACAGAGTGGAAGAAAATTCCAAATTTGACCACATATTATGTAACAGTTAAAGGTGCGATGAGGAGAATCTATTACCGGCGACATAAAGACTCTGCTACCCATGAGCACGCGCGGCGACTGTCGTAATGCTGCGTTCCAGTAACCTCGGAACTGGGAGTGACATCATCTCCGACTTATCGGCGTTCCAGTTGAAGTCAGAAAAAAACATGCCGATCTACCAGGCTATTGTTAGCTGTTGTTAGCACGCCCTGCGTTGTTGTATGAAGAATGTGATTATTACTATGGCAGCATTTTTGTAAATATAAGTCTAACAATACTATGTATACAGCTGATCTAGAGCGACACACCCCAGTCAGAAGTGCAAATAAATTGATTATTACAGGAGCTAAAGAACTGTTCACACTGGGGACATCCATCTTCCACGAAGTTTCAGTAGAAAAATTCATTCTGGGCGCTCCAATTGAAGTTTCATTCTCGGAACTTGGAAATTTCGACTTCCGAGTACAACTGGAACGCACCACAAGCCAAAGCGTGTGTGTGTTGTGATGATAATAAAAATACACCTTCCTCAGAACTCTGCATTGCTCTGCATTGCAAAACTCATCTTAAAGTGTGTATTTTGATACTTAGAAAGTCCTCACAGTCCTTTTAACTAGTTGCATGTACAGATAATTAAAAGGGTACAAGAATATTTCCCTGAGGAACTCCGTAACTAAATAATGAGGCTGTTCTGACGATGTAATGCTGTTAAGATAAGGGCAGAAGCTGCCTGTAACACTGTCACTGCAGCTTTGTGTAAATAAAGCTGATTCAAAGTCATGCCCCACAGTTCTCACTCCTTATTCTTCCATGATTAACACGTATAGATCAGGTTCTCCTTTCTTGAAATCTGCCTGCCTAGCCCCCTCGAGAGCTCTAAAACTCGCAGAGGAGCCGAGTCAGGCTTTATCAAGTCCTTATCAGCGATTAGAGCGGCGACCCCCGGCTGAATGATCGTTTATTAGATCTCCTCACCGTTAAGGTTCAGGGCACAATGATCTTAATTACTGCTGTAATGGGAGTATAAGCAGAAGCCCGACGTGGTTCAGCCGTGTCAGTGGCAGCTAAATAAAGGGGCCATTTCCCCCGTGCCCCCGGCTCTTTAAAAAGGCACGTTTGAAGCACTGGTGTGATGAAAGGCAGGGAGGGAAAAAAAAGGAACAATAACAAATTGACATCTCTTTTTTGGAGAATTATACCACAGGGGGAGGCATTTTCCAATCCTTAATCACTATAAAATGGTTTAACATGACATGCAGAGGCTGGCAAATGATCAAATCCTGACAGGAGGACAAATTGCAAACAAAATGAGAGATCAAGTTTATTAGAGCGCCGCCTCTGGGAAATGAAAATCTTTAATTCTCTTTTTACATTGACATTTATTTGGCTGCCGTGAATGGCGGCGTTCTCTCACGCATCCTGCTCATACACGGCTGTAACGGCTCCAGCGCTATGATAGCACAGTCAATGACATTTATCATGTTTGCCTTTGTAGATGACATCTGAAACACATTGTCTTTCATCCCGCCCGCATTCATCATGTATTTTATATAAAGTTCACAGCGCTGGGCGGCTCTGGCTCCACGCAGGAGCAATGAGAGGAGCAGGCAAGAATTATCCATCACCTCCAGCACAATGGATGGATTCTTGTTCCTTTCAAGCGTCGGGGTTTCTGCTTAAAGATTCTTTTCAAATTCTCATGAAAGGAAATTTACTTCCAAGAATTCTACCTCCGAAAAGAAAATGGACAGAGCATTGTGCCCTCAGGATGGGAACAAAGATCTCTGGACTGAAGATTTTATGGGAGCTATTGGGCCTCTGAAACAGCTGATCCAAATTCAAATACAGCCAATATACCACAAAAAAGACACTTCAACAGAAGTTCCCAACCTTCTAATACTACAGCCTGGTGTTATGTACAAACACTAACTCAAATAAAGCTGGGACAATATTTAAAACAGTATTACAAACAGAATACAGTCATTTGGAAAACCCTTTTCAACATTTATTCAAATGAACACAGAAAAAAGAAGATATTTCACGTCCAAAATGACAAACTTCTTTTTTTTTTATGCCTGCAACATGTTCCAAAAATCTGGGACGGGGCAAGGACAGATTGGGAAAGTTGAGAAATGCTCCAAAACCACCTGTTGGAACATTTCTCAGGTGAACAGGTTAATTAGAAACAGGTTAGTGCATAGACCGCAGAAGCGGGGGGGCCAGGCGGGCCGTGGCCCGGGTAACTTTTTGGGTCGAAATACGCACTTATCGATGAGTTTTATAGCATCTAAATAGGTTATCTATAAATGCTATTCTTTAGCCTCCTGGTCAGGTCGTACAGGGCTGGACTGGCCTGGATACTCAACTTCAGGAACAAGACAATTAAAACTAGAGCAAATTTATATTATTTTATTATTTATATTACACGTCTGAGAGCGCCGGGCTGTAAGTAGCGATATATAGCCGGCTACAACTACGATAATAACTTTTCCCCGCATTGCTTGTCTTCACACATCAAAAACTACCGCTACATAACTAGAAAGAGATACATTACCTCGTGGCTTTGCATCCTGTAAGTTGTTGAAAAAGAACTTGTAAAGCAATGCAGAGTTCCGACAAAGATCCATGCTGCAGCCATTCACCACAACAAACAAACACATTTGGCTTCACGTCTCCGGTGCGTTCAAGTTGTAGTCAGAAGTAGGAATTTTGAGCTCCAAGTGGGAAACTAAAACTGGAACGTCCCCCGAAGTCTGAATTTCCTACTGGGAACTCAGTAAAACCTCACCACCCCGAGGTGTCAATCGAAGATGGATGTCGCCAGTGTGAACAGTTATTTAGCTCCTGTAATAATCAATTTATTTGCACTTCTGACTGGGGTGTGTCGCTCTAGATCAGATGTATACATAGTATTGTTAGATTTATATTTACAAAAATGCTGCCATAGTGATAATCACATTCTTCATACAACAATGCAGACACAGCGTGCTAACAACAGCTAACAATAGCCTGGTAGATGATGGCATTACGTGTGTGTCCGTGTATAGTGTAGTCTATAGCCTCGGCTACGCATCATGTCTGACCGAAAATTCCGGTGACCCCCCCTTGCGATTGTGGCCCCCCCTTGTTCAAACACGTTCCGCGGTCTATGGGTTAGTGTCATGATTGGACACAAACGAACAACTGTGTCATCAAATAATCCAACAGTTTAAGAACAACACTGCACCACGTACAATTGCAAAAGAAGAATTAGGTATTTAATCCACTCCTGTACCTAATATTATCAAAAATTTCAGAAAATCTGGAAAAATCCAGGCACAAAAGCAGAAAGACCTACAACCAACATTGAATGCCTGTGACCTCTGATCCCTCAGGCAGCAGCCCTGCATTACAAAGCAGCATCATTCTGTCAGAAAACCCTCCTCAGTTAGTACAGGTCATCTCTACATCTACAAGGTCAAGGTCAAACCAGGGCTCCACAGTGCGAGGAGGTACTCGCATTTGCTACTAAAAATATTACAGTGCGAGTTGTGATTTGCATTTGGTAGCACCCGTGCGACGACAAAAAATGACTGTTCAAAACCTGTTTTATCTTGTGTTGAATACGTTGGAGGTTGTGGTCGGTGGTATTCCTGAACGCAGCCTCAGCTGGAAACATGTTCAGCTTTGAAACCTTTGTTTTATTGACCTAACTGCGCCGCTAGCTAGCCTTCGGTACACCCGACATGCCTGCACCGCCCTGAGCGAGGTACAGACGAACATAAGCAGGCGCTCCCAAAGCCTCATCTCGACCAATCACAGTTCATCAGTGGGACTGGTTGCTGGGCAACATACACTGACAGAACATGAGCGACATTTTAAACTATTTTAGAAGAAAGACCAAATGAGCAATAACCAAATAACTATGAAGCCTATCAGTTATTATTTCATTTTAAACCATTCCTTGCACATGAATTCACTTTAAGTGTATGTTTATGTCTCTTTTGAGTGAATGTTTTTTATTCAAATAAATGTAATAATTCTGTTTACAAATGCCTCCTCATTGACTGCATATCTTTGTATTAAAGAAAATCACACAACTTGGTAACTTTTCTTCGTGCTACTAAAAATATTTGTGTGCTACTACATTTTTCAACAACATCTAGGAACACCGCTGGCTTCTCTGAGCCTGAGCTCATCTGAGATGGACTGAGGCAAAGTGGGAAAGTCTGCTGTGGTCTGAGTCCACATTTCAGACTGTTTTTGGACATCATGGACGTGGTGTCCTCCAGGCTAAAGAGGAAAAGGACCATCCAGACTGTTATCAGAGCAAAGGTCAAAAGACAGCATCTATGAGGGTATGTGGGAATGATAGTACCCATGGCATGGATAACATGTAGACCAGTGAAGGCTCCATTAATGCTGAAATGCACATTTGGAGCAACATGCTTCCATCCATCTTTTCAGGGACGTCCTGCTCGTTTCATAGACGATGAGGACACATTCTGCTCGAGTTACAACAGCAGGGTCTAGACTGACCTGCTGCAGTCCAGACTTTTCTACCATTGAAAATGTGAGCAGTATAATTTTGGACAAAATGCAACAATGGCGACTACTGACAGCCAAGCAACTGACATTAAGAAAGTCAATGTCACAGACTTCAAATGTATAACCTTTGTTGAAAAATTTCCTCTTAATATAATGATCTGATCAAATTTGTGACCATGGCTGTGGCTATGACCTATGTATGGTTGTTCATTAAAAAAACAGATCAGGGTTCCAAGACATTTTAATAACACCTTAAATACAAAAGAGGAGTCATGTCAGGCGTATTTTATGTTGCTAAATTAAATGTTAAAACTATGTATAACTGTAGAGTTTGCCCCTTGGAAATTGGAGAAACATAGAAATGCCAAAGCATAGAGTATTACATCTGTACTTTGGGATAAATCTAACTACACTGCCTGGCCAATACAAAAATCGCCACCAAAAATAAAGTCAGTCTTTCTACATTTTCATCTGATCATCTTAAACTTTGGTTACAATCACATTTGCTGTGTCACTGTTTTGATAAGCTTCTGCAATGTCACAGATTTGTCCCAGATCACAGCACTGCCCCCACAGGCTTACACAGTAGACACTAGGCATGATGGGTGCATCACTTCACCTGCCTCTCTTCTTACCCTGATGCTCTCATCACTCTGGAACAGGGTCAATCTGGACTCATCAGACCACATGACCTTCTTCCAGTCCTCCACAGTCCAATGTTTATGCTCCCTTGCAAACTAAAGCCTTTTTCTGGTGAGCCTGACTGGGGGACTGATTTAGCTGAGGGACACACTCCGCCCCTTCCCCTCTCAGCTGATGAAAACATTAGCACGCTAACGGCTGCTGATGCTTCGTATAACTTTTATCAAGTATCATAACTCTTCTGTTTTGACTGTTAGCGGCGTGAGGAAGAGACAATGCAGGAAATTAAAAAAGGGATTATTATGACAGCGCCGATGAAGTCTCATTCAGTTTGGAGTCAAGAGGACACCAACCGGACTTTACAGAGGACGAGTCGCTAAAGAGGAATATAGAGGAAACATATGGAGCCTGGACATCAAGATAGAGACGAAAATAAACAGTGGGGCCAATGTTTGACCTGGGAATATGTAATATGGACGGCGGTATTACTTGCAAACGGACTTTCCTTTCCCGAAGTTTTGTGGACATACTTTCACCTCCCGAAGATAAACTGGAAAAACGTCCCAGACCTGTAGGACCTAATGACTTTTTCTGCTCAAAGTAAGTAATAATGATCTGTCAGAGACAAATAAGCAGAGTAGAGGAGGCTGTTTGTTGATCATAACAATCTGTCAGCTAACAGGTAACAGAGATGCATTCACTATACTGTGTAACCGAATGCCCTCGTTACGCAGAGGAATACGGTGAAAGCTGAGTTCTCCATGATGCACATCTGTTTCTGAATCATGGGAAGCATCACAAAAACCCATCTCAGCAATATTTGTCTTATAATGTGCTTTTAGTTAGTCTAAAACAGCCATTAAAAGCAGCTAGTTAACTACGGCGGAGTGATTTAGCGGAGGGACACATGGCGTGAGTCGGCTTAGGTCCGCATAAACTTTATATTTCCGAAAGATTAATGCACTTCAAAAATTGTCTATGTAGCGTACTCTTAAACTGTGGTATTACTTTTTGATTTGAGTTCTTGTAGGCGGAGAAAATAGCCTTTAACTCCGGTACGGTACTTTTCTATTAGCGTCTTTTTCTTCGTCACCGATGGTCACAGACTGTGGCTTTCTGGTGGAGAGGAGAGAACTTTCTACTGTATCTACTGTCCTTAGTGACCATATGGAGCTCATACAACCCCTCTTCAAAAGTACTGAACTGTCCCTTTAAGGCTACACAGCTGTTCAGTCCCATCCATTGAGTTCCCTTCATGTTATGTTTGTGGAAATAACTCTCTAACGCTCTAACTTGCTCTCACTATTAAACACACCCCTGAGTTCTACTGTTGTTTCTCTTTGATTTGATTTGGCCAAATGTTTAAGTGACTTGCCTATCAGGATCATTCAGGATTTATTCCGACCACATTTCTTCCTTGAAGATGATGGTTCCCCACTATCTTTCCTTTTTTTAATAATGTGTTGGACAGTTCTTAGCCCAGTTTTAGTAGTTTCTTCAATCTCCTTAGATGTTTTCTCTGCTTGATGCCAATGATTTGATCCTTCTTAAACAGACTAACATCTTTTCCACGACCACAGGATGTGTCTTTGACATGGTTGTTTAAGAAATGAGAAGCTGCTCATTGCATCAGCTGGGGTTAAATAACTTGTTTCCAGATGAAAGATAATTGTCCTCCATGCAGTAATTATCCAATAGGAGGCTTGTATCTATTTGCTTTGTTAAATCCAGGTGGCCTTTTTTTGGCCAGGCAGTGTACTTGGCCATCAATAAAACAGCTATATTGACCAAAGACGTCATTACAGTCCTTAAAAGATTAAATCTGTCATAGTGAGGGAGATCCTCAATCCCTGTAGACCCCATTTTAGTAACTACTGAATCTTCAGGTGTCCCCCTTTGTTCCTTACCCAGCTGTTTTTTATCTGTTACTTGTACAAAATATTGATTAGAGCCTCTTAAACTTTCATAGAGACAAGATAGTCTAGTTCAAATCCTTACAGAACAGCAAGCAGACCATAAGACATAATTAATTATTGATTGTCTAAAAGAGCCATCAGTGTCACCCTCCACACAGCTTCACTTAAGTCCTTTGGCAGGCAGAATCAGAATGAGGACAGTGAATATAATGTGCAGCCGTGTCCTGCGGTGCTCACAGTCCTGCTGTAGCTGCGCCTCTCTGCAGTCCCCGGCGATGAGTGATATGTTGGAGTCTTTACCTGAGGCCATCTCTCCTCTCACACGACGAGTCTAAACTGCAAGGGCAACGAGGAGAGACACCCCGTGGCTCCGACAAAGGCACCGGCTCCCAGCAGTAATCTGAAACTGTGGTCTCTCCCCAGCTCCGCCGCTTAAACCTGCAACCCCCGCTCAGATATGATGACACTGCCCTTTTAATGTCCGGCTAACGTACACGGCCCTGAATCAAAGGAAATGGGATTGATTCGAGGATCCAAACGTTGTCAACCCCTCCGCTCAAGGTCACTCTGGCAGGGTTTTGTAGGAGCGAACAAAAAGAGCAGGATGTAAGAGTTGAAGCATTAAAAATTGCTGAGGACTGGCCTGGAGTCTGTCCAAGACAAAGTTAGAAGTACTTCACAAATCAATGCCTGCTCTCTGCATCCCCCACACTTCTTTTATGCACTGAAATGACAGAACGTAGAGCGAGCTTTCTTCTTTTTTCAACATCTGGTGTCAATATTGCAGGTTAACTTCAAAGAAATTACTGATAGCGTTCGCCTCTTTTCACTCAGGGATCCGCTGTCTATTTAAAGCTGCAGATTTTTTGAGATATGAGGTTAGAGCCGAGGCTAAAAGATGTCCACGAGGGGCCAAAGTTGGGAGAGCTTTGAGTGGTACTCATGAGGAAAAATGTGGTTAATGGAGAACAAAAAATGGCTTACCAACGGTTGCAACAGTGTCGTCCTTGCCCTGGGTGAAGACCACTATTCGCTGCCTCTTGGTGTTGTCCTTGGGGAGGTTTTGGGTCCTGTTTGCAATCTCTGCGATGTCCTCAGTCTGTAAAAATATCAGAGCGCTGGGTGAGGAGAGCTGGGCAATTAACTGAGGGTCCATTTCAACTAAAATTTTGGCTCATTAAAAACAAGTTGCAGAGGAAGAAAAACATGTACAGAGTGTTGTTAAAAGGGAAAATGGTATAGCAGTGGTAAACATGCCCAGTCCCAGCTTTTCAGAACATGTTACAAGCATGAATATTTGACAGAAAACCCTGTATTTCATCATTATAAACAGTAAAAGCTTGTCTCTGTAGTAGATTCAGATGAGAGATTGAAAAGGATTTGCAAATTACTTTTATTGCTTACTGGTTTATCCAACATTTATTTTATTCTATTTTATTCTATTTTATCTACATACTTACTACATACTACTGTTGCTCTTACTCCCCCTCATCAGTTTCTAATGGTTTTAGTCCTGTTTTTACCATTTTATCCCGTTTTAAAATACTTCCTTTTCCAATTTATTTGTTTTTTCACTTTAAACCATCCTCTTTCTACCCTCTTCTTTCCATCACCTGATGTGATGTAGTCAACTATCATCTATTTATCTATGTATCTATACATCTATCATTGATTTATTGTCTCCTTATCATTATATATTAAACAAAATACCTTTTTTTTCTTATGTTACTCATA
Organism: Scarus forsteni; assembly: GCA_036419115.1. Classification (NCBI taxonomy): domain Eukaryota; kingdom Metazoa; phylum Chordata; class Actinopteri; order Labriformes; family Labridae; genus Scarus; species Scarus forsteni. The sequence goes on from JAZDUH010000263.1 coordinate 11,624,227, forward strand.
TGGAGGTGTTGACATTGTAACCTGTACTGATGTATATACTTCAGTCGTCTCCAGTTTACCATTTTCTTTCCTTTTGTTGCTTAATTTTAACCTCTGTGCCTTTCCTTTGACCTCTTTTGGTCTGTGTGTGACCTGATTTTTGATTCATTGTCTCCGGAGTCTTGGATTTTTTTGCCTTTGTTTTGTCTGTTATAGCAATTTGTAAATATCTGTTTTTAAAGGTGCTATATATAGTAATCATTGTTATTTTTCAGAATTAAATTCCATTTTTATTTTCGCAACGTCCCAACTTCATTGGAAACTGTGGTTTGTATAAAGCCAATTAAAAAGGTATTTAGCATAACGTGATCTGTGAGTTTGATCAGTGTATGTGACGCAGATATTTAGAAAAGCCTCTGTATCATTGTTTAATAATCTCTACCTAGATTTGCGTAAATATGATCTATTTATTTTTGTATTTGTACACCTATCCTCTATTAATTGTCTCTTTATTATTATAGATTAAACAAAATGCCTCCTTTTCTCATGTTACCCATAAAGCTGTGTTGACATTGTAACTTGTACTAATGTATATACTTCAGTCGTCTCCTGTTTACCATTTTCTTTCCTTTTGTTGCTTAATTTTAACCTCTGTGCCTTTTTCTTTGACTCCTTTGGTCTGTGTGTGACCTGATTTTTGATTTATTGTCTCCAGAGTCTTGTTTTTTTTTTTTTTTATCCTTTGTTTTGTCTGTTATAGCAATTTGTAAACATCTGTTTTTAAAGGTGCTATATAAAGTAATCATTGTTATTTTTCAGAATCAAATTCCATTTTTATTTTTGCAACTTCCCAACTTCATTTGAACTGTGGTTTGTATAAAGCCAATTAAAAAGTTATTTAGCACAACATGTGACCTGTAAGTTTGATCACTGTAAGTGATGCAGATATTTAGAAAATCCTGTGTATCATTGTTTAATAATCTCTACCGATATAATCTATTTATTTATGTATTTATACACCTATCATTTATTGATTGTCTCATTATTATTATGTATAGAACAAAATACCTCCTTTTCTCATTTTACTCATATGGAGGTGTTGATATTTTTACCTGTACTAATGTATATACTTCAGTCGTCTCCTGTTTACCATTTTCGTTCCTTTTGTTGCTTTATTTTAACCTCTGTGCATTTTTCCTGTGACTCTTTTGGTCTCTGATTGACCTGATTTTTGATTTATTGTCTCCAGAGTCTTGGATTTTCTGCCTTTGTTTTGTATGTTAAGGCACTTTGTAAACATCTGCTTTTAACCGTACCTCCAGTGTTTTCTCATTTTTAAACCTACAGCTGTGTGCTTTATTATTGTCTTTTATTTATGATGCTTTTTGTCAACACTGTGTATGGATTGCTGTGTGGGTGGGTTCAGGGGCTGGGTGGAGTGGGTTTGGGTTATAAGTCCTTCATTTAATTCATTTGTCTGTTTGTAAAGCACTTTGTGCTACATTTTTTTTGTATGAAAAGTGCTATATAAATAACTTTTGATTGATTGATTGATAAAGATGTTATAAAAATAGTTCCCATTGTTATTTTATCATCAAATTCTGTTTTTATTTTCGCAATGTCCCAACTTTATTGAAACTGTGGTATGTATAAAGCCACTTTAAAAGGTATTTTGCATAAAATGTGACGTGTGAGTATGAACACTGTATGTGATTCAGATATTTAGAAAATCATCTGTATCATTGTTTAATAACCTCTTCCTCGATATGCGTCGATATAATCAGGATTAAGCTTTCTGCCACGACTGAGCAACCCCACGGACGAGTATGTTAAAGCATCATGAAGAGCAATTTCTGGTGAGTTAATCAAAGATCGAGAGAGCGCCCGAGAGGGGTCAGATTCTTCCGATCCTGGCAGACGGATCAAGTGATAATGAAACCAGATGGAGCTCTGAAACCGCTCGGAAGGAGATCAATAGGAGCGCTCGATGATGTTTCCATGTGGCTACAGGAGAGCTGTAAAATATTAGGATGTCATATTCCCTAAGTGAGATGAAAATAAGCGTGTGAAGATATGCTGTTGTCAGATAAAGCTACTTGGTGGTGCGTGTACTGTATCAGTCTCTTCCTGAAACAGGCCATCTCTCCTCAGCATCTGCACAGAATGGATATTCTCGCCTGGAGACGACAGAACTCTCCGGAGTGCTTCCCTTTGATCATGAGAGGGATAAAAAAACCCACACCTGTCAGTGCTACTTTATTATTAACTCATCATGATGTACTATGAGCAGGTGGAATGTCTTTATCGCCGCCTCGCAGTGGGGTGGACTCTGCTTTCCTGTAATGCTGCACATGGAGGAGCCGGCGTTAAGGGTCGCAGGCGCCTCTAGCATCTATATCAAAGCTAACACTCCAGCACCTTTAGGGTGAGCAAATACTGTGGTTATGGGAGTAATCAGAGAGATAGGCTCCGATACCACCGAGCCACTCTGCCTCACTCAAACCGATGAGCTTTTACACCTCTAAATGCTTCCCAAATGTCCTTTAATCAGCCCTGAGAGGTCCGGCGAGACCCTAGGCTGAGGAAAAATGGGTGTAACACTCTAAGTAAGTGCTAATGGTGAGGTTAATACAGAGGCTGTTAGCAGGCGGTGGCGGGGAGGAAGGAAAAAAAAAAGGCAATTTGTCACTGTGACTGGATGTAACCACAAGCACTCCTCCAGACACTGAAAACCACACAAGGCTTCGGCACGTTGTCACCCTCCAGTTTTATGTTCACCCACATAAAGAAAGGCGCTCGACGCAGGTTTAGGAGGGGTTAGCATCAGGGCTGCTAGCAGGGCAGCTACGCACATATAAACACATCATCAAACACTGCCACTGCTTACACTGAGGCAGTAACCCGACAAGACCATAACCCTGACACTACTGTTTACATACTCCAATTCCAATGAAGGTGGGACATAATGTAAAACAAAAGTATAAATGAAATACAACTAGGCCTGTCACGATAACAAATTTTGCTGGACGATAATTGTTATATTGCCAATAAACGGTATTATTGTCAACATCAATTTGAAACATAATTTTGTCATTAATGTAATTATAATATATGTCATAATAAAGTCAGTACACCGTATCAAAAGCAATAAACTTTAATTTCTTAAAGGTATTTAACTGTAATTGGAAGATCAAGAGCTTTTAAATAAAACAAATATAAATATAAATAAATATAAACAACATAATAAATTAACAAACAAAAAAGAGAAAAAACAATGGAAATGAAATGGACTCTCTTTTGGGAAAAAATTGCATGTAACGAAAAATCAGTATAATAATCAAAAACATCAAAAAATAGACCCTGTCCCTGTAAAGAAAAAAAAACTCCAATAAAAACTCACACAACAATAAAAACTGTTAATAAAATGGAGTTCATACAGTTCAGTAACTATTTGTGTCATGTACTTTCTCCCAGTCAATTTGTACAGTCTTTCAAATGTTTCTAACATTTCCCGAAATGCTGGGTTTTGAAGGGTATTCATTGGTTGCACTTCTTTTGCAATGTAGCAAATATTTATATTTACTTTGCAGACCAAACAGCTCACTAAGCGCTGACTTTCAGGACTCAGGCTCCGCTGCAACTCGCCTGCTTCGTCATCACTACTTTCAAACAAATACGACATATGGGCTCATCAGTGTTCATGAGCTCACACCTTGTTCGTTCTAATAAAAAACAAAATATTCCCACACTGGGGCTGTGGCAGCCGGCTTAAGAACCGTAGCTTTTGTGCATTCATTAATGTTCGTGTTTGTTTCTTGTTACACCCAGGTGTTGAGAAAGTTGCACAGAGTGAGCCATCTTCTCATCCAGCCTGTTTGGTAGAAAGACAGCAGGAAAACAAACATGCACGCACCGGTCAATTTATCGAGGCCGGCAAACTTACCAAGGATGTTTTTATTTATCGTGCGGTTGATTGATTTATTATCGTGACAGGCCTAAATACATCAATTTAACTTTCAGGGTGAATTTGATGTCTGCAAAAAGCTCCAAAAAAACTGGGAAAGTTACACCTGTTTAGATCATTCAACAGGTGAGTGTCATGACTTTGCCCATGCAAGGATATGAGCAAATAGTCCAACAATTTAACAAAAATATTTGGGGATTTCATCATCTACAGTCAATAATATCATCACAAGCCTCAGAGAATCTGGAGAAATCTTTTCCCATAAGCAGAAAGACCAAAAACCAACTTTGAATGCCTGTGACCTTTAATCCTCCAGGCAGCACTGCATTATAAAGCAGCATCAGCACGTGGGCTCAGGAACACTTCAGAAAACCATTGTCAGCTAACACAGTTCATCTCTACATCTACAAGGGCAAGGTCAAACTCTACCATGCAAAGACAAAACGTGGGTTCAAAAAGTCCTTCCTAAGTCCTTTCCTCAACACTTTTCCTTAACCCGATGGAAAATGTCACAGGCTCAAGGAAAAAAGGGATTAAGAGGAAGGAAAGGAGAACTGCAGTAAAAGAGAAATTCAACTGCACTTTTGCTTTGGTGTCATATTTATGCAACGGAGATTTCTTGTGACGTAGGTAAGCCATGGCGAACTACAATGATCTGACAATGAACTACAAGAAGCGTGTTTGTCATCTGCTTTAACTAACAGAGTTGTTTTGTGTCAGCTTCATCTATTAACATTAACAACCCATTGTGTTGTCTTATTATTAGCATGATTTACTTCATAAATGAAGATTGATAGAAAATTTGGTGACTAATATATAATATTAATATATGAAACAAATACCACAATTGTTTGTTGGTTATTCATCAACATTGTAGGCAGATATGGAGAAAAAGAAATGATCTAAATTAGGTGCTTTATAATTCTAACACTTAACTGACCACTTCATCCGTCCACCATTTAAAAATGATCAACAAAGAAATGAACTAAAGGTTGTATTTTTGAAAGCACTGACTCTGAAACATATATATACTTGCAAAAATGTTTACTTAGTACTATATAGTCTGCATATCTTGATAGTCTCACGAATCTCATCCCATCCTAAGTTTCCGTAAACGTTCGGCGGGTGCAGATTTTATATAAGCCACCTGTCGCAGGGCATTATGGGGCGTTTCTGTCTCCTTTCCTTTCGTAAAGGATGGTCCAGTGTTTCCTAAGCTAAAGGAGATAATAAAGGAAGCAACCAACCTCCTTTCCTTAAATGCTTCCAGGGCATTTCTGCAGTTAGGAAGGTTCCTTACGAAGAAAATGACTATTCGAATGCATACAAGCCAAATATCAACAACACCCAGAAACACTGCTGGAGAGATGGACTGAGGCAAAGTGGAAAAGTCTGCTTTGGTCTGAGGGCGTTTTCACATTAGGCCCACTTGTTTCGAACCGTGCTGCTGCGCGGCCCTCTCTCCCTCCTCCGCTGGCTTGCATTCACACTTGCAACATCGAACCGTGCCAGGGCCCACTTGTGTATTTACTCAGTTTGAAACAGCAGGGGGCGATATGCACATAACTGGTTACCAAACCTGCTACGGAGGAGAACGAAGAAGAGGCTTCCATGGTAACCATTTCCTACACCAGACAACCAATGTTTACGTTTTGCTCTCTTCTACACTTTCCTTCAAGTGTGTTTTTTATCATGTTTGAGACGGCGTCAGCGACCTTCTGGACCCTCGTAAATCATCGTAATCCTCAACCAGAATAAACAAATCGACAAATTAAGCAAAAGATTCAACCGTGGGATTAACAGGAAGTAATGCGTCAAAAGTAGATCGGTTTGGACCACTTTGTTTCACACCAGTGAAACTGCACCAAATGTAGGGAGATGGAGCGGATCGAGACCACCCCTTCATGGAGTTCTCGGACCAGCTGATTTGGTGCGTATCAAAGTGCGGTGGTTGCATTCACGTTGATACTAACGTACCAAACCCTGGGCCAAAACTTCTTTGGTGCGCACTAAATATGGTTGGTGCTTAGTCCACATTTCAGACTGTTTTTGCAGAGAAAGGCTTGAAACCATGCCCAAGTTCTCAGCTTCCCAACAGGCTTTTCAAAATTCATCTGTAATGGTATGGAGGGGTGTGAGCACCCATGGCATGGGTAACCTGCACATCTGTGAAGGCTCTATTAATGCTGAAACGTACCTACAGGTTTTGGAGCAACTTGTGAGTCTGTTTCAACAAGACACATTCTGCTCGTGTTACAATAGCGTGGGAAAAAGAATGCAGAGAGAAAGAGACCTCAGACTGTTGAGCAACTGAAGTCGAACATCAAGCAAAAACATGTACGAATTTCAGCTACAAAACTTCAACAATTAGTGTCCTCGGGTCAGAAATGCTCATTGAGTGTTATTAAAGAAAATGTGGTGTATCACAGAGGTAAACATGCCCCTGTCCCAACTCTTTTGGAAAGTGTTGCAGGCATCAAATTCAAATTAGTGAACACTTGCAAAATACATGCAGTGTTTTTAACTGAATATTGGTTGAAAATGTTTTTAAAATCATTGCATTCTGCTTTTATTTGTTTTACACAACGTCCTAACTTCATTGGAATTTGGGTTTGAACCTGAGACCCTTACCTAAGAAGAATGTTTACTTTGTTCCACTTACCTGACAAGATCTTAGAGCGACAGAATGCAGCACAATGACACAAAATGAATTGAAAAATGATTCAGTCAATTTTGTTTGCTACAGAAAAACAGCAATATTTACGACTGTGCTGCAATTGATCAGACATAAATCAACAAAGCGTGTAATAAAAAAGCTTTACGAGGGTGGTAAATTGTGTTTATGTGTTGAAGTCGGCGAGAAAGCCATCGTCTCCTCTGCAGGCTGTTTGAGAAACAAAGCCAAGGGAACGATTCAATTAGGGCCGTGATGCAGAGAGCATTTAAAGGAAACAGATCACAGTCAGTCGACTGTGCTCAGATCTGTTGATTGCTGTTTTTCGAGAGAACAGAAGAAAAACGGCTGCTGGTTCTGTTTGTGGAAGACAATGTGGAGATACTAACAGTGCAACCAACTTTGAGTAATGTGCAAAAAATAACTTAGAAAGAAGTAAAGAATATTAAAGTTAACACATTCATCGCTGCTTTATAAGGTGCATCTGTTCAACTGCTTAACATAAATGATGTGGCAGCAACTCAATGCAGTTGACATGATCAAGAAGAGCTGCTGAATTTCTAAAATGGGGAAAAATGGGATTTAAGTGATTTGGAACGTAGCATACTTTGTACACATTCAGCTATCCTGTGCAATACATCTCTCTCTATATATGTATAATCAAATATTCTTCATAAATATCCTTTTTTTTCTTATCTTGTATTTATATATAGACATTTTCAATTAGTCTAGATGGAGCTTTATTAATTCCTTGAGAAGACTCCCTCAGGAAAAATAAGATTCCAGCCGCAGCATTATATTGCGGGTAAAAAGACATACAAACGAGATCGATAAAAATAAATAAAGTAAAACTAAATCTTAATAAATATATGGCCACTGACTGGTTACTGCTCCTTTCACTTTTCCACAATTGCACTGTCCTGTGGGATTTTATCTTTTAAATATTTTGTACTTAAACTTTATATTTAACTATTTTATCCTTTATTTCTGCTTTTACTTAACTATCTGTTTGCACTGAAAAATAAGGTGCTCTCCAATTGCATTGAACATTTAGTATATTGACAATAAATGTCATTATATTCTATTGTTTTCTATTCTATTCTATTGCAATTTATTCTATTCTATTCTATTCTATTCTATTCTATTGTAATTTATTCTATTCTCTTCTCTTCTATAGTTGTTTGTACTAGACAGGCTGGTCTGATCCCTTTTGAGACTGATAATCTACTGAGATTACAAGTACACAGTCACCAGATATCAATCCAATAGAGCACCTTTGGGATGTGCCGGAGAGACTGGTATCAGGGGGGTGCAGCCGACAAATCAAATCAAATAAGCAGCGACTGTGTGAAGCTATGAAGGACAGCAAACTAAAACCAACACTAGTTGAGATTGGATAACTCCTTTAAGAATCAATATCAGTCGCCTGTTTGCTTAACGATGCCCTGATCAATTCTTTCTGCTTTGCTCTGCATGCAAATCAAGGACGTCATGCTTTCATCAGGTCTGCACACATTACTAGAAAGATGTTGGAAATGTTGGATCATGGCAGAAAGGGGCAGAAGTTGATAAAATTGTTGTTTAATTTAAAAAACAAATGACACTAAGTGACGTGTTTGACAGTGTCGCCAATGAAAACCTACGCAGGCTGACTCTTGCCCACACAAACAACCCATAGGAATCAACAAGAGTCATATTGATAAGCATAGGGCTGGGCAATATATCGGTTAAATTGATTCATTAGAATTATTCTCTGCAGAAGCTTTAAAATTAAAAATCAAGATTTTCATTCCAGACTTCTTCCAATTGAAAGTTTTTGCAATGTTTGAACTTAATCCTGAAATACTGAAAATGCAGTTTTCATGATAGCAGACCCTGTCAGGTTCTGCACAAGCACACGTTTAGTCTTGTATTTTTTTTTAATAAATGAGATTAAATACTGTTTAGAGCATTTCATCTTAATTCGCTTTGAAATATTATACATATTGTATAAGTTTCTGATGTACTTTTTGTACATACATTGCAATTGTTAAGAGTTCATTTTTATTTCATTTTAATAATTCATTTTATTCTCTATTTTTATATTTATTTATTTAATTATTTTTCTTCTGGTGTACTAGATATAACAACTACCTGAGTCAAATTCCTTGTATGTTTTTATATGATTTTAATTTCCTGACATGTTCCATTGTTGCTTTCTTTTAATTTGCTTTTATTTCCTATCTTACTAGACCTGGAAAGCACTTTGGTCACCTTGAGTGTTATAAAGTGCTCTATAAATACATTTTGATTGACTGATTGATTGTATGTGTTGCACACTTGGCAATAAAAACGATTCTGATTCTGAAACAGCTCAACTTTCAGTGTTTATGTAGACATGGCAGCGGACTACACGATGAACATTTTATGACATATACTTTAAATTTAGGAGGGTATTTCTGTTTAGTTTTGTACTATGTTTTGACAACATAAGGGCAAAATTTGACCTGTGTAATTTTTAAACCATCAGACTGTACAACTCCGCACTGGAGGGGAGGAGCAGTAGCCAGTCTGTAGCAGCATATTTTTATTTTCCGTTTTTATTTTTATTTTATTTAAATTTACCTATATTTATTAATTGTTTAATTTAGATCTATTTTTTCTTTTTATATATATTTTTATCCATAATAATAAACTGCTACTGCTCCCGGAAGCAGTTTTTCTGAAAGGGATTAATAAAGTACTATTTTATCTAATCTTTTGTGTCACTTGGACCTTCTTTTTTATTTTAAGAGGTAAAATTGGTTAAAATCATCAGTTGAGTGTTGTGGAAATAAATTGAGGATTATATTTTTAGGCCATATTGCCCATCCCTAGATAAGCAGATTTATTATGATATTGGTAAAATCCAATCCATTCCCATCCCTGGATGTCAAAATGGACCAAAAGCTCTGAGGCTGCTCGTTGAATTCTGCAGGTCCAACTTGGTACCAGCAGCTAATAAAGTGCTGGATGAGTGGATCTCCAGAGGCTGCGAACGTTATTATGAATTGAGTAGTTCTTAATACAGTTTAGAGCTCACGTATGGCACAAAGAATGTAATCTGAGAGTGTCAAGGCTTGTGTCAGAAGCAGAGAACAGCGTGAATCATACAGAAATGCAGAGAGTACAGTACACGCCGCTGATGTTATCCGAGAAATCACATCCATCCAATGCAATTTTGCAGAGTGTTCTGGCAAATCAGCTTGACACGGAAAATGTCAAAGAATTGTAACTACTAGCGGAGTCTACACTTTGCCCTTTGTGTTCCTGCTTTTTTTTTTTTTCCGAGCGAGCCCCCTCCCTCCCTCTTTCTTCCCTCGCCTTCATCCCTTCTCCTCTCTTAAACCTGTCACCGCCGTCAGGATTGCATTTCTATTCCAGTCACGTTGATCACACCGTTAGTGATTCTGGATGACAATTATTCACACGGCGGCAGAGCCACACATTCGAGGCAGCTCTACCTTTTTTTTTTTTTTTTTTTTTCCAGCACTTAAAATACCTGAGCCCGTTTGAAATCACACACACACATGCCACATGTTTGTGTTTTTGCTTTTAAAAAGTGGGAATATGCAAAATACAAGAGGAGGGGGGCTTTTATTTTACGCAGACGATGCTTTAGTGTAGCTTCTGAAACATATCGTGTGTTCTATGGGGGTGAGGGCACTGTAATTTGATTTACATAATCTAAAACCACAGGTGGATATGATTTAAGAGTGTCTTTTCAGTGTGCTGTAATGCCAGAGCAGCAAAGAGGGAGGAAATACACGATCATCCCCGAGTGCAATGAAGATAATGAGGAGGCTTTTTAACCAGGCAACCTGATGAGCCCCCGAGCCTGCAGAGAAAGGCTTGAAACCATGCCCAAGTTCTCAGCTTCCCAAGAGGCTTTTCAAAATTCAATAAATAACATCTGTAGGCGATGTTGGGTGCAGACCTAGCAGAGTGCGTCATAACAGAGAGCTGGCTGAACAAAGAAACCATGACGACTGCCAGGTTTCCATAGCAACTGCTGCAAGGCCTGGAGAGTATAATAGCACATCAATCACTGTCCAAAAAAGAACTTCATTATCAGCAAAAAAATAAACCTTTATGGATCTGTTTAGTGTGCAATCGCCGGTCAACTCACCTCAAAGCCCAGCACTTTGGCAAATGTGGCCGCCTCCTGGAAGAGAACACACACAAACACACACAAATGAGCGGTTAATTAAAGAGTCACGGAGCAAAGACGTCTCGCTTTCACGTGTGCGGCCGCGTCACGTGAGGGGAGAGTAACCTGAGTTAGCGTAGCCCTGCCAGCGCCTGATTTAATAGGCACGCAGCCCACCCATTTAATCTATTGCCCCACTTCATCTCGTCTTACCGAGGCAGCGTGAGATAACACCGCGTCAGCCTGCAGCCATGAAACCGCCGCTGAAACCATGAATATCTGCCGGTATGTGGGAATCCCCAGCACTGCAGGCATCCAACACCCACTATATGCTTCTTTGGTCTGGGAACAGGTGCACTTTTAAAGCCCACACGGGCGTTTATGCAGGGCTTAAGTGCTAAACTGTAAGTCATGGAAACTTTATATTGATTTTTCTCTTCATATGTTTGCAGGGGTTTGTAGTAGGGCATGCATATTTTTATGCACAGGTATTTTACAACATTCAGGCAGCAGTTGACCTCATCACCTGTTGGACTTAATAGAATCATTCTGAATTTTTGCAGTTTTACACAGAAAAATCCAAGACGAGCATCATTCACACTTATAGCAATTCAAAGTTTAAACTAGACACTGGCCTATCTCGCAATGTAAGCAACCCCCTTAAATATTCAAGGATCCAGATCCAGATCATCACCAAAATCCATGAACTTGTCCCTTGTGTCATGATCAATGTTCCCTGAAAATGTCGTCAAAGTTCACTGACTATTTGAGTTATTAGTAGGGATGGGAATTAAAAACCAATTCAAGTTGAGAGTCAGTAACAACTCCCTACACACTAAAAAATGTTGAGTTATTTTGGTAACCTAATTTATGTGTTGCTAGTGTTGAGTTACATTTTTGGGTTATTTTTATAAAGAGTAACCCGCTTTCTGGGTTATAGGGCTATTATTTTAACCCAACTATGTCACAACCAGCTCCACACTTACTCTGCATCAGATCGTCTCGCTCTCATGCCAAGAACTCCAGACCTGCTATCCGGACTGATCACCCCTTGCCGACCTGTTCTGTTCCTGTTTCCGCCTTTATCGGCTGATCCTCGGCCAGACTACAAGGTACCGACCCGTTTCTGTCCTGCACCTACCTGCCTGCCTGATCCCCGGTTGCCAACCTTGCCTTCTGTTCCTGAAGTCGAGTACCTGTTCGTGAATCTTGATCTGTGGTGGTTATCTGTTCTCCGGTATCTGACCCCTCTGCCTGTGTGTGACGCCGAGTACCTGTCTATGAGCCCGAATCAGTAGTGGCAGCCTGATCTCTGGCAATCAGAACCATTTCCTGCTCTGAAAGACAAAGTGAGTTGCTCGCTCCCTGCTTCACCTTAAAGACTCTGGCTTGCGGTATCAGTGTGTGGCTCCTGCGTGGCCAAGTGGACTACATCACTGCCTCGTGTTCCAAGGATCGTGGTTTTGATCCCCGCTCTCTACAATTACTCCTGTGCCTGTTCAATAAAGCTGGTTATTGTGCACTGCAAAATCTGTGTCGCTTCTGGGTCCTAACTGCCTCCGCGTCAAACTACTGGGAGCGCTGAATAGCGCAACCCAATAATTGGGTTAGGAACAACATAACGTTGTAGTTAGCCAAACCCAACTTTTGTGTTGAATAATACAACCCAAAAATTGGGCTGAAAAAAAGGAACCCAACCTGTTGAGTTGAAATAACCCAAAAAGGGGTTAAAATTATTTTTTAACCCAATTGTTTTTAGTGTGTAAAGGATTCAATATCGTCAGCCTCAATTCCTTCTGCTTACAGGTGGCAGAAATTGCCAAAATTGTATCTTAATTATCAACTAAAATACACTTCTTGCACACTTTTCAGCAATTTGCAGAAGTATTTATCCATGCAGCCCACCAGGGAATATCAGGAGTGTCAAGTGTTTGTCATTGTTGACACTGAAAACTGATCTAATCAACCAATCATGAACATATCTGATATCGTTTACAAACAAGAGATTAAAAGTGTTAATCATTTCTGAAAGGTTATTCAGGGATGGCTCACTTTTGTGTTTTTTTCTAAGACTTTGATACGAGTGTTGTTTTACTTGAGATTGGTCTTGGTCTTGAGAGCATTTTTACTCGGTCTTGTCTCGGTCTGGACTCGGGATTTTCTGTTGAGATCGAGCAAGACCTGCACTGATCTGCTGTACTTCAACTTTATTAATGTGAACCTTCCTGGTGTTGTGACTGAGGGACACCCTGTTTAACTGTTGAACCTTGTCATGGTTTTGGACTTGATTTTGATGGTCTTGGTCTTGTCTCGGTCTTGGTCTTGTCTTGGTCTCAGTACATCCTGGTCTAAGGCAAGTCTCGGACTCGGATAGTGTGGTCTTGGATAGACTGACACACCCGTGAATCAGCAGCAAAGACAAAAACAAACTGTGCTAAAATGTGTTTCTCTCCACATCATGGAATATCAGGAGTGTCATGTGTTTGCCATTGTTGACACTGAAAACCAATCCAGGCTGACTTTTGCCCACACAGAGAATCAGTATGAATCAGTAAAGGAATCGTTAAAGAACCGGATCACTGTTCAGAATCATTAGTTGCAGTAATATCAATAAAATCTAATCAATTCCCATCCTTTGTTATTAGTAAAAAATGTGGAAAGCTGGCCTATCTCAAGACGTAAACAAATCCTCAAACACGTTCCCAGATTCGGATCACTGCCAAATCTGCTCAGTTGGATGTCACCCATTTCTTACCAATCCTGAAAACTTTAAGGTTTTTTTTTATTGAGTTTTGCAGGAATATACGATTGTATATCATCATTTGCAAAAAGTTTTTCTTAAAATAACCTTTTTCCTTTTAGAACAAACAACTGAAAAAACCAAGGTGGTCAAACTTAGTATTGCGTCATACTTGAACAGCATATGAACAGCAAAAAAAAAACAGCAATCAAGAGAAAAATAAAATGTAAAAAAAATAAAAAATAATAAAAAATAAAAATAGAAATAAGAGTAATAAACATAATAATAAAATATTGGACTAAGACAAAGTTAAACAATTAATTATAAATAAGGTTACATAAAAAAAAATAAAATAAATAACACAGTCACGGGACATGGGTGGAGCGACACAGACTGTCTTGGAGGAGTAGCCCGAGTGGACCATGATGAAATATTGGTGAAACTAATGAGTTTTTGGACGATTAATGCAGTTTTAGGAGCGGCGCTACACATGCCCCGTGTGCTACCATTATACGGATGTCCCCCGCTCGATTTTGGATCTAAATATCTCCTGAAGCACTGTTTGGATCAGGAAAGCCTTCTGGGTGAGTATATTGCTCTACTTCATTCTATAAACGATGAGAAAGCTGTAGAAACCGAACTTATCCTTTAACAGGTTTTTAAGTAATTCTGTTACAACAAACTCACAAATGCTGGCAAAATCACAGGCTCTTTAGTGGAAATATAGTGCAGAGGTAACTATTTTGAGTCTTGTCAAGGTATCACTGAGCCAATTTCAAGGCTGCAGCAAACATGTGAATGGGAAAGCCCAGTATATAAAAGATGCTACATGCTGGTTTGATCCTCTAACTGGTGACAGAAGCTGTTGCCCGTCAGCCCGGAACGACGCCACAAATCACAGCGGACAGCCTCGTGCACTAAATTCACTTTTGACCCCAGACGGGGCAATAAGTTGATGCTATGATTCTAAATAATCCAATTACGTGCAGGACGGGGGCTGGTGTTTGCCTGACCTTGGGGAGAGGTTGACAACCTGGTCCTCGGACAGCAGGGGAGGAGATGACATGGAACAATAAGGTTACAGGTCCCTGGAGGAGCACCTCGTGGCTCTCTGCCTTGAATCAACATCACGGCGCCAGCAATATGTCAATTCATCACCCCCCAACACACACAGGGGTGCAGAGAGCCGGACAATTAGCTAGTGAAGCCAAGAAGCAGTTTTATAACGAGCAGAGGTGAATCATCTTCTTTTTCTCCCCCCTCTCTTCTGCTGCTCCAATCTATCGAGGTCTTAGGTCTCACATTTGTTTTCATTTATTTACAACCACATATTGACTTTTCTCCTCAGGAACGCTCCATCACCGACCAGCGTGAGGCATCTCGCAGGAGTCGGCGAGCAGCTTTGGAAAACGTCTTGTCAAAACAGTGATATTTCATCTCTTTTTTTGAAACAGAGAGACACATGAATAAAAGGCTGGAATAACAATGGTGCTGCTGAGCGGCACATGCCTCCCTTTCTTCGCTCTCGTCTCTCTCTCTAGTTAGCAGCTTTAATATTTGTGAGAAAAGCCTTTGGAGAGAGCGTGGGCGTCAGAAGAAAAGATAATTGAAGCAATGTCTATGAGCCACATGTGTACGGTGTAATCCCTTTCAGGAATTTATTAATTTCTATGAGCTGTTATGAATGCCGACATCAAAAATATTTGGTAGCATAAGCTCAGCTCAACCTAATATACTGGTTTGATAAATGCAGCATGCTGGTAAATACGCAATTACCGCGACTACACAGCCGAGCCAATAAAACTGAAATGATAGGCAATAAAAGTCACAATTCCATAAGAGGCTTACGGCATTAATATTCAGGAATTTTATGTTCCAGCCAGTGTATGTTTCACATTTGACGTGTCGCTGTTTTGCCATGTTGCGAAAGGAAGCCGCCTCTCCGAAACGACGGCCCCGTGTGCCTCCACAGCTGTTGCAACAATGACAAGTGCTTCGAGTGACATCTGGGCAAAATCCTCTCGCGCTCGAAAAGCGTCCCGTTTGTTGCGAGATTGCAGTGATTGCATGCTCGACTTTGATGATCCGCTTCGGAAGAGAGATCTCTCTTTTTTTTGTGCCCCTAAGTCCTCCTCCTCCTCCTTCTCCCTCTTCTTCTCCTTCTTCCTCGGGCAAACAAGGTAAAAGATAACAAGGCAGGCTGAGTGCATGAGCCCTGTGCAGCCATAGTTAGTATAAAGCTATCAGAATGTGTGAGATGTTGCTGCTGTCAGAGGCTTAAACAGTCAAAGGGATATTTTTAGAGAGCTTAAGCTAATAATCCATAGCCCAGTCAGGGGGGCGGGAGTCTACAATATCTTGCCAAGCAAAATGAAAGAGGAAATACACACTTCATGGAAAGGGCAGTTTTTCAGAGGGCTCACACTTTGTTTTTCTCTGACACTCCATGTGAAGGGAGCAGAGCAGGGCTGCTGTGGCAACGCTGTGAACTGAGATGTTGCTACAAGCCTTGCAGACTTCGCTTGCTTTTCTTTTGGTGAAGCTGGAATAATCAACGTGAACTTATCTGATACCGTCTTACAAACAAGAGATTAAAAGCGTTAATCATTTCTGAGAGGTTATTCAGGGATGGCTCACTTTTGTGGTTCTTGCTAAGACTTGCATGCTCACACTTGAATCAGCGGCAAAGACAAAAACAAAGTGTGTTAAAATTCAGATCAAATGGTGAGGAGCCCCGAGGCACAGCACTAATGTACCAAAGCAAGTTTAACACCCAGAGAGCCGCAGTGACAGCACACGAGCTCCGAGTCAACTTCAAGATTCTCAATGCAGGGAGCTTTCAAGTCCAGCAGGGTGTTACTCAGCTGGGCCTCCCTTAGAGGCCAAAGCCACGTTTCCACCAAGTGGTACCGGTGTGGATCGACACAGTTTGGCTGAGGCCGGATCGGTAAAGCCTGATCCTGTTTGCTTTTCCACAGCCAACCGAACCCTACTTGGTAGGTGGTGTATAAGCCAGACGCCGATAGCATGACGTCACAGCAGCGCGACACAGTGTACCCGGCTATTAAATACAAAGAGGAAGAAAACGTGACACAGGAAACAAAAAGCAACGATGGAAGACATCCAGCAATTCTTCTTTTTTGTGATCAACATGTGGCTTTTTGTTATGAAGAGAAATCAAGCTTTGTTTCAAAGAAGGCTGTGTTCCACGAGAGTTATCTTCACGAAGACGAGTGGAGATTTAAACATGGCGGGAAGTGACGTCTCCTTCGACCAATCAACGGACTGCAGTGTTTCCAGCTCCACCGTCTGGGGTCAGATCGGCATACTTGGCACCCCAACAGAAAGGTCCTAAAGAGAACGGTAGTACGGTTCGCATATAAGGGGTCCTGTCCCGGTTTTAGGCTATGGAAACGCCCCAAAAAGCAAGCGGTACCAAGGCAAACCGAACTGAACCCTCTGGTGGAAACAGGGCTTACTTTACTAACTTTTCATTCCCCCTTCCAACCACTTATGACCCTTAAAGCCACTAAAGGGGTGAAGATGAGGTTTGCTGAAACCTCTCAAAGTTACTTAATACCAATTTCCCCATTCATAATTAGTCTAAACAGAATTAATGTATTTATTCAACATTTATTGTATTTATGAGTTAAGTTGTGTATTTATTAATATTAATGTATTTATTCCACACAAGTTCTAGATTAAATCATACCCTGTCCTATCTTATCAAACATAAAACAAGGTAGCAACTTATACTTCTTAAATTGAATATTCAAGGAAATATTTAAGTTTAGACTTCCAGTTTAAAGCTCTAACAAAACTAATAGTTCCACATTAACCATCATCAAGCAAGTGAAAGAAATGGACCCCATTTAAACTGCAAAGTTATTCAGTGTTGAAGTAACCAAAGTTTTTATGTTAAGCTCTCTGTGTTTTTATTTCATTTTTGTTGATGTTGTGATGTCCTGATTTTTCAGGTAAATAAAAATATGATTTAAAAAAACAGTAAAAAAACTGATCCAACAGAAGACATCTGATACACATTAATATTTACATGAACACCACCTCTAACAAAACAAAAGCCAATCACAGTACAGATTAGATTGTTCTACAAACACTTGCAAGTATGACAATTTTCCTTGCCTTATTTGGTCTTATTTCTTTGGAAAATTAGATTAAGCGCTAATCTTAGTCTTAAAATATGCAGAGTTGTTTAAGGGTTTATCTGATGACTGTAGGCTGAGGCAGGCTAACTCTACCCATTGACTTCTAGTGCTTGAGCTAGGCTAATTAGCAGTGGGAGAGCTCTGGTCATCTCTTCCTTGTTAGTGAACGCACAATCAAAAGAATGGACTCCAGAGTGAGGCAAGACATGTGACCAGGGCTCAACGCTTAGCATTTTCCCAAGTAGCACAGGTGCTACCAAGTTGAAAAATCTAGTAGCACACAAATATTTTTAGTAGCACGATGAAAAGGTACCAAGTAGTGTGTTTTTCTTTAATACAAAGATATGCGGTTAACGAGGAAACAAACTTGTACCTCTCACGACTGGGAACGGCAGCGGCGTCATTAACTGTCTCTCTGGCGTCTTGAGACACAGCGTCTGAAGCTAACACTAACTCTTCCTCAGCGTTTATTTCTCCTCCTTGCTCCATTTCGTCCACATGTTCTGGTTTTGTTGGTCTTCTGAAATAATAACTGATGGGCCTCATAGTTATTTGGTTATTGCTCGTTTGGTCTTTCTTCTAAAATAGTTTAAAATGTTGCTCGCTGTTCTGTCAGTGTATGTTGCCTGGCAACCAGTCCCACTGATGCGCTGTGATTGGTCGAGATAAGGCTTTGGGAGCGCCTGCTTATGTTCGTCTGTACCTCGCGCAGGGCGGTGCAGGCATGTTGGGTGAACCGAAGGCTAGCTAGTGGCGCAGTTAGGTCAATAAAACAAAAGTTTCAAAGCTGAACATGTTTCCAGCTGAGGCTGCGTTCAGGAATACCACCGGCCACAACTTCCAACGTATTCAACACAAGATAAACATGTTTTGAACGGTCAGTTTTCGTAGTTGTACGGGTGCTACCAAATGCAAACCACAACTCGCACTGTCATATTTTTAGCAGCTGGATGTAACCAGAAAAATGTTGGTGTAACCCTTTAAGATTTTGATCAGGAGTGATGTTAACAGGTAAGGCTGGCGGGTCTGTTGGGTGGTATGACAAACGCTGTGAGTTATTCACTTATACAAAAATGATCCATAAAAATGTTTAAACAACTGCTTCGAAACCTACACACAGTAAATATTTATGGATCTGTAACATGAAGCGAATCCTCAACAATAGAAAACATATTTAAAGTAACTGTTTAAAAGTTAACTCAGCTTTTCATTGCTTTGTCCAACATGCTGCTCTGCATCTCATATATTTATATTATGCTCCAACAGTTTGCAGAAACACGAAAACAGCGATTATCAAACCAGCAGTTTTTGGCTCTGATCACTAAACACTCTCAGCATCAAACCCAAACAAGCGTTTAGTTTCCCTCCTCCGAGTAGCAAGTTGTCGAGCATATGTCACAGCAGGAGTGAGACCACAAAAAATCCAATTTCAGTGTTTCCCAAGAATCTAAATCAAAGAGCAAACCTCGGCGCTGAGGTTAATAAAAGTTGATAAGCTGAAAAGCGTAACTCCCTCAGGCCGCTCAGAAAAATAGGCATTTGCTTGACCGTGTTAGCCTAAGCTGATGTCGAGGCTGAAATTGAATTGTATTTGACACTGTGGGGGTGTGTTTGTGAGGGGGCAGCGGCGGGAGATGGAGGGGGGTAGAGCCCCGACAAGTTATTTACAACGAAACCTCTGTTGTCTTCTTCCTCTCTCTGCATTTCAATAAGAATTCAGAGATTTGAGAGGTGAGCCTGTGCAGCTGTTGGATGGAAAACTGCCTTTAACAGACTTTAAATGTACAAGAATGAAAAAGAAGCTTCTGTAAGACATGCTCACAGGGTTGGTTTAAATCAGTCTGATGCTTTAGTTCTCTTCTAGTTCGAGTTTTTTATTTTCTAAACTTAACTCAATTAAAAAAACAACAACAAAAGAGCCACATCATTAAAATAAATGTCTAACTTGTTTGTTTAAGGCCTTTTCAGAGTAAATATGATTTTCTCTTACATACAGTGTTATCAATAAAAATAGCCTCTCAAACTGTTGTGATGTTATTTTTCAGCAGGCTCTGAAATCAGGTCCACTCCTGAACTCTGCACACAAAGGACTGCAGATATTTCCATGGTTGTCCCTCTTCAGTCGTCTTTGTACAGCGTGTGATGCTCTTACATGACCTTCTGTCAGTCCGAGAGGAAACTGCACTGGATTCAGTTTATTTTTGAGTACGTTCGATTGAATTCAAGGTTTTAAAATGTCCAAACGTTGCATATTTCATAAGTTTAAACTGTACATCATGTTACTGTAGCTGTATCCAATGAAGAGACTGAAAAGTAATACAATACCTTATAAAAAGAGGACGACTTATTCACGGAAGATGAATGAAATTCTGGTAGTGCGGGGTTGCCAACTTCAATTTAGCTCAGAAAAAACAAGTCCAAACCAACCAACATTTGGACATATGGTTATTTCTTATTCTTGATTGTCAAATTAGACAGAAAATTGAGGTTGAATTGATTGGGAGGGTCGTGCAGATAAGTGTGGGCATTGCCTGTTGGTTCATGTTGATATGATAAATACCCATAATGCTTAAGAACAATGATTCTGACACACTAAAGCTGTTGTGTTTACGAGTTCAGATAAATCCAGATTTAGTTCGGTAAGTGGTGTGTAGGTTTACAGTGGTTAACAAATCTATCAGACCACCAACTAGTTTAAAGATGCTGGGAGGAGTTTCTAAGTAATGACAAAAAGTCTCACTTTTAGATATATGCCTGATTGAAATACACACTTTAAGATGAGTTTGATAGCATCAAAATAGGTTATCTATAAATGCTATTCCTTAGCTTCACGGTCGGGTCGGACAGGGCTGGGCTGGCCTGGATACTCAACTTCAGGAACAAGACAATTAAAACTAGAGCAAATTTATATTATTTGGACACGTCTTAGAGCACCGGGCTGTAAGTAGCGATATATAGCTGGCTACAAAACTACGATACTATGTTTAACTGCTTGTTGTCACAC
The DNA here is from genome assembly GCA_036419115.1 of Scarus forsteni. NCBI lineage: Eukaryota > Metazoa > Chordata > Actinopteri > Labriformes > Labridae > Scarus > Scarus forsteni. Next base: position 11,644,922 of record JAZDUH010000263.1, read on the forward strand.
ATCAAAAACTACCGCTACGTAACGAGAAAGAGATACATTACTTCGTTGCTTTGCATCCTGTAAGTTGTTGAAAAAAGAAGTTGTAAAGCAATGCAGAGTTCTGAGGAAGGTCCGAGCTGCATTCATTAGCATCACAACAAACACACGCTTTGGCTTGGGTCACGTCTTTTGGTGCGTTCCAGTTGTAGTCAGAAGTAGGAATTTCCGAGTTCCAAGTAGGAAACTGCAACTGGAACGTCCCCCGAAGTCGGAATTTCCTACTGGGAACTCGGTGAAACCTCGCAAGTTGACAATTGGAGATGTATGCCCCCAGTGTGAACAGTTATTTAGCTCCTGTAATAATCCATTTATTTGCACTTCTGACTGGGGTGTGTCGCTCTGAATCAGCTGTATACATAGTATTGTTAAACTTATATTTACAAAAATGCTGCCATAGTGATAACCACATTCTTCATGTGATATTTGTGAACATAATGCAGGGCGTGCTAATAACAGCTAACAATAGCCTGGTAGATCGGCATGTTTTTTTCCGACTTCAACTGGAATGCCGATAAGTCGGAGATGATGTCACTCCCAGTTCCGAGGTTACTGGAACGCAGCATTACGACAGTCGCCGCGCGTGCTCATGGGTAGCAGAGTCTTTATGTCTTCGGAAATAGATTCTCCTCATAGCACCTTTAAGGTTCATGCCACAGGTGCCCTAGATTAACAACACTGATTATTACCAAATTCATTTTCAATGTTCCTGTGATGGTAGATACACCACACTGTAATGATGAAAACTTAAAATCACCGGAAATAAATGAATTTTTTTAGTAAACAAAACAAAATACAAGGTGTCCATAAAGTCTCTGTACAGTTTTAAAAAATAGTATAAAGGCATTTGGTTTGTTTTAGTTTAATCAGTGTTCATTAAAGTTTTTATTCAAATTAAATTGTTGTGTTTCAGATATTCTGTTAATGGAAGGAAAGCTGTTAAATGAACTCCTATAAAATGGCTTCTCCTCAAGAGAAGGCACAATGCGTATCCTGGTTTACTGAGACAAAATCGGATGTGTAGACTCAGAGAAACTACAGAACTGAGCATGGAAGAGATCCACCATCACGTCCTTCAATTCGTGCATGGCACAGGAAATTTATGGAGACAGGGACAGAGTTGGATAAAGGGAGAAGTGGGCCACCAAGAACACCTGAGGAAAACAACAATAGTGTAAGACAAGCCTTTCCTTCCGTTAACAGAATATCTGAAACACAACATTTTAATGTGAATAAAAACTTTAATAAACACTGATTAAAATAAAACAAATCTGGTTAAGATATCTCATCAACTGCCTCTGTAATAAATTTCTTAAATTGGAAAGAGGCTTTATGGACACCCTGTATTTTTCACTGTGTTTTGAACTAAATCAAAGGAGTCATCTCCACCATCCTTGTTAAGTTTTTTATGTAAAGTTGGGCTTATACTTAAGTTAAGTTTGCAAAATTTAAAACAACTACTTTACAACTACTTTAAGGTCAGGCCAAGTTCTGAACAAGGGATTCATATTGCTTATATTGGACTAGATTATTGTTCAAAATGCTTTGTTTAAATCAGGGAAAGTCTGTCATTTAGTCCTCTGTAATGTCAGTGAAGGCATCAGTCTGAAGGTGGCTACACACCAAACACGACTTGAGCGCCCTTGGCGATCACTCTACATTTAAAGTCAATGTGCAGCCGTGATGGGGCAGGGTTAACCCTCCGGTGATGTGTTAGCCCCGTTCAATGCTACCACTTCGCTCGTCGTGTGTTGCCACAGTTGAAAAAGTTGATCTTTTCGGGCGATGTGGTGTGTGGCTGTGTGGAAACAGCCAATCAGTGGTGTGTGTGATGGTACCCATGATGGACAGTTTTTAATCCGGACTACAGAGTAACAATCCATGTCTGTGTGGGAAACAGTCAGTGAGGACATTAGTTCCGCCTTGACGGACTGCAGAAAACTGACAGACGATGCTGCTGCAGGACATCAGCTGCAGTGTTTTGTGGTTGGTAGGTGACCGAAAAGGATCCAGGTGGAATAATGTCAGCTTATACATCCTATTATATGATATATGATGGGGCGGATGTGATGTCACTGAGCCACAGCAAGTGACCAAAATGAGGTATTTATGGACACTTTTATAGTCGTGATTATGGTCGCGAAGTCGCATTCGGTGTAAACGCAGCTTGAGAAGCAGTGTGAGTAACTATGGACATGCACGTGTGGATGTGCACGGTTGAGATGTGAATAAATCGTTGTGAAACAGGGCCAGAGTGAGGCATAAAAGTAAGAAAGACGCTGCTTTTATAGTGTCAGCACTGGCTATAGTGCTATAGTCCATGGCTTGTCCAATTAAGCGCATGGAAAGCTGAAAAACGTAGCATCATAGCATCTATAGTGTAACACATCAATATAAAGACTGGCTCAGTGGTGAGCAAACACACATGATTAAAAACATGCCGCAATCTGGGTATGAATCCTGCCTGGGGTTGTTGTTTTATTTGAAATATTTGTTCTCCTAGCTCCAAAGTTTTAATTTTGACCAAAAACTCAAAAGTGTAGTGCAGACGGATACCTTGAAGTTTTGAGTTTTCTGAATTTTTAAAAAATAAATTGTGTAAAAGCTCTACAACTGATATGTTTATAAGCGTTTAATGTGAACAAAAAACTAATTATCTTGAATTTGCACCACTGAAAGTTAAAAATCATCTGTTTAAATGTAAAAAAAAAATGAGGCTTACAGCGTGTTTGCTTTTTCTTGTATTTAGTCCATCTTATTGTTTTTATTTTACTTAGCGCAAAATATGACAAAAAGTGACTTAAACTCATTTTAGGCTTACTTAGAGCCTCTTTAATGACCATGTACACTGACTAATTTTCAAATTAGAAAGGAAATTTAATCATGATTATAATGTGCTACAAAGCAATTACAACGAAATATGAGAATGATACATTTTGATCTCTTTAAAAACAATCTACCACCTGCATTTTTGTTGAATTAAGACCAATCCACACTAATATTTAAGGATGGTTTTACAGTGTGTCAGATTGTTATGAGTGATTTTTGTTCATTCTTGATGCTACGTGCACAATATAACTCACTACAGGTAAGTTTATCACTCATGATACACCCTGTTATTACCATGAACTCTGATTACTGTCATAAAGCAACATAAACTATGATGATGAGTGATAATAGCTGTGATCATACAGACTTAAACATGCTCATAATGTGTTTTCAATGCATTAGAAAGAGGGCCTTCCTACTTATCCTGAACAACTCTATGATACAGAAGGTTGGGAGGTAATATATGCATAACCTCACAGTTGGAATAACTCTCTTTGTTTTTAAAGTGCACTAAATAGAGGAGAACCAATTATTCAGTCTGCTCAAATCTGCTGTAAATGACAAATCAATGACTGCAGAGGCCTTTTTAAGCCAAACAGAGCTTGACTGGATGTTGTTATTTCACATACTTAACCCAATTATCACCACTTATAGATCCATAGCACAATGGCAGAGGACATGTTTTCTCCATGTTCGTGCAGGTTGTTAGTGAAGCGAGTCAGACAGCTTCTATAACTGCTCAGTAAAAACAACATCTGGTGTTCAACTGGAGCGTTTCAGGCCAGATTACTCCAGCATACATTACAGGGCGGCGGGTGGCGGCGGGGGGTTGGAGAGTGAATAACTAATCAAGGCAATGGCATCGTTGGGGGATTGTTAGCGCCCTTGACACGGCCTCTGGGTCACCAACACGACTCCTCCTGGATGTCAGTACGTCAACCCCCAGCACGGGTCCGGGTGGAACAGGAAGCTGCCACCTCCGTGATGTGTGGGCCGATAATGCGATCACGCCGGCTGATAGCGCCCCGACCGCTCACGCTGGTTTTGGAGGGAAGGCGGCCCGCTCTGCTACTGTGCGGGACAGATTAGGAGGAATAAATCACCTGTACCGAGCCGTCCCGGAGCTCCCGGGAGAATGCAGCAACCCCGCTCAAGCATGACATGCCACAAACACGAGGGTAAACACACGCCCAGGAACACACTCCGCTTTTACTGCCTCTGGGAATTTACTCAACAACAACTGATGGCATTTCACTTTCCCTTTTACAGAGCCATTAAGTGGCACGTTTCATTGCTGCATGCTTATTTTTCTTACACCAGAGAGAGATCACACACGGGTTCAGTCAGGCAGTCTGATTCTCTGCTGAAAGATTTACATCTGACAGTTTGGCTGAATTATGAAGTAAGGCTGCTGGTAACACCTGAATGATGTCAAAATGTTGATACATTTAAACCTTTTTAACCACACTTACATAAAAACATGCCACTTCTTTAATTTAATGATAAACTGTATTGAAAAGTACCAAAACTTCAGCAAAGACAGCATTAAATACACAACGAGTTTAGATAGGTGAGGAATTAGTCAATCAGAAACTGCAGGAAAACTACTAAAGGGCTCTTTAGACTGCAAACAACACTGAAAACACCAATTTAACAGCGAAAAAGTCTGTTTGCAAGCAGTTATTCTTCATTAAAACTACAAAATTGAAGGTCTTGGCCCTTTATTTGGCTGACTTTGTGCTAAAAAGGCTTAAAAGCAGTTTGAATTATTGAGAATTGTACAAAAAAAAGACTAATAGGCCGTTTAGTAACAACAATAATGGACAAAAACAGGGGTTACCATTGTGTTTTCGCCTTCCGTTTACATGAGAAAGAGTGCCTGAATGCCCAAACTTTCGAAATCATGACATTTTTGCATCTATCTCCGTGTAAACAGCGCGGCGCAAGTGGAGTACTCTTTCAGATAAAAGAACAGCAACTCTCCCGTCACACACTCCAGTCCAGTTGGTGGCGGTAATGCGCATCTGAGTTGGTTTGCCAGCCGCCATTAAAAAACAAAGATGAAGAAAAGCAAACTCCTCGTCAACATTCTCCTGACATTGGCCGCGGTTGCATGGTGTTTTTTAATTTACAATTATTTATTCATAATTAAATAATTTGGAATTAAAGTGTTCTCTTTCGTGTTTACATGGACATTCCGAATACAGGTTTACATGGAAAACACGTTTATTAAGGCCTGAGGGTTGGGAACGGTTCTGATTGGACAGGGAGCGGACTTGACAAATGAACGTCTACCGGAAGAAAGATTCCAGTTCAGCGTCTCCGTCAGGAAAACCTCGTCCAACTTGGACGCGACAGCTTTAAGAAGGTCCACATTTTAATGCTAACATCCATCCACACTTTCATTATTTCCAAATCTTTTAAGGCTCTAATCATCGTATCCATGATGAAGGGATTATCTAATTCAGATTTAAAATCAGAATAAACCAGCCACTTACTTCGGACTTAAGTTTTATTTAAAATTATGACTTTCATTCGGAATTAGGTGTTTGCATGGTCATTTTTAACCTTTTTAAAGAGGATATAAGTTTTATTCGGAATCAAAGGAGAATTTAAGTTCTCATATAAACGTTATAATTGTGTGGTTTTGTAGTTGAGCTTTACGTCCAGTAGCAGCCCAACTTCATCATCTGCCCAGACGGAAAACGTCTTTGTGCATCCATTCACCGTTTTTGTTTGTGAAAAGTTTTGTATTATTCAGAATGCATTACTGTGCTGACATGTGTTGAAACACCAGTTTCACTACCAACTTCCATCACCAACTTCTGGCCTGGTATGCACTCCACTGCGTTTTCAGCCCAGATTACTTGTTACTTAATCTTCCTGTGAACATGCAGTGCTTTTTAAAACACAAAAGAAAAACCTTCCTGTTTCTTGTGACAACATAGTCGTGTAAATGGGGCCTTAAACTTAGACTTTATTGTCATTCAGTATGCAGCAGGTGTATACAGAACGAGATTTCGTTGTATAGGCTACAGTTAGTACACTCAACACACAGTTAGTACAAGTACACTCTGAGTAATAAATCAGTAGATGATAAGGTGCAAGTTATTTATAGAACAAAATAATAAGATATAACATATATTGGAAGTTGTGCAAAGAGGCAATGAAGGTATAAAAAATATGTGATGTATGTTAAATATTAAATACCAAGTATGGGCAAATGAAGGGAGGAAGGAGATTGAGTCCAGTAACAGTCAGTATGTAGCAGTAAACTAGAAATGAAAAACTGATAAAAACGCTGTAAGAAATTGAAAACACAGCAAGAACATGTAACAAATGGACACACTTTGCAAATAGGAAAGCATCATTTATACCCCTTTTCCACCAAGCTGGTTCCAGGGCTAGTTGGGAGCTAGAGCCAGACTTAGCACCAGTTCTTTGGTTTTCCACAGACTAAGCACCGGTTGCTGGCTCTCAAAACCAGTGCTTGGCAAGCACCAACTCTTTGCTGGGCCAGCAGAAAGAACCAGGTTACGTCAGGGGCTACGCGCTTACATCAGGGGGTGGGGGCGGGATTAACAGAGTAAAAACACGGAAGAGAGACATTTTTAAAAAGACGAGGTTGGAGTAAGCGAAAAACAGATTGAAAAGAATATATATATATATGAAGAATAAACAAAGAAAGAATATAGGGACCAGAAGACCGAGCTGGGCCGTAGTGGCAATGGTCGGCCACGTTTTTACAGCCCGCATTACAAAATGCTCGATGCTGTTCTCGGGGACCGACCGGCGTGCAGCGCTACCGGGGCATTGAATTCGGCCACAGCCATGCTGGAGTCTGTGCAGGAGGACACAACCATGGAGCAAACCTCCACAGAGCCTGGTAAGTTTATTGTTTTGTTTATTGTTGTTCGCTAGTTGTTATGGGAAACTGGGGTGACGTATACAGACGTATACATTGACATGCCGACGTAGCTCTCTGGCCGGCACCCGTTTGTGGAAAAGCAAACGGTTCTTAACCGGTTCGCACTTGAACCAATTGTGAACCGGCTCTAGCACCAGCACTAACACCAGCCCTGGAACCAGCTTGGTGGAAAAGGGGTATTAGTCAGAAAGCACTTACATATGGGAAACTTTTTCAGCAGGTAGGAAACAAAACAAAAAAATAAATAGCAACAACTAATAGGAATAAAACATCCAAAAATACTAAAAAACGGAAAAGTCATGCTGTCTCTTCCTTGTTACTGGACGTACTGCCATTTCAATAAATGTAGAAAATGAAAAAGGTAACAATTAAGAAATAAAACAACAACTTCAACAGAAAAACTAGAAATGAAAAACTGATAAAAACTGTAAGAAATTGAAAACACAGCCAGAACATGTGACAAATGGACACACTTTGCAAATAGGAAAGCATCACTTAGTCAGAAAGCACTTACATATGGGAAACTTTTTCAGCAGTTAGGAAACAAAACAAAAAAATAAATAGCAACAACTAATAGGAATGAAGCATCCAAAAATACTAAAAAACGGAAAAGTCAGAGTGGACGTGTTCAGTTTGAGGATCATCCATCCAAGAATATGAAGAACTGAAGAAAGCCTTTTAAAGCATCGTTGAAATGTCTCCTTAGAAGAGATTCATGAGGCCTTGTTACCACTACCCAAACATTAAGGAGCATGACGTTGCTTTTTTGGCCGCTCTAAACAAAAAAATCCCTACATTTGGGTTTCTAATTCTCCATTTTTGCAGCCGTTGTGTCAGTAAAGTTTGCAGTACTGTTTGATTTTCCCTGATATCAAACCATGAACAAAAACTCCTGTGTTGTCACAGCCATGCACCGAGTGATTGGCCTTTAATTATCTCCTCTCTCTAAACTTTATAAAGAGCACACAAACACTAAATGGAGAACACCTGCTGGATATTTGGATTTAAATAACTCCATTATTTTTGCCTCCTCTTTCTCCACTGTTGTCCAGATGGTGTATTGTTTGGAGATGGAGCATTTACATTCGCACAACCTTCTGCGCTGCATAAGATGGTATTAATTTTCTGCTTGTATCAAACCCCTCTGCTCGCCCGAGGATATCTTCATTATATAATGCAGCTCCAATGTCACTTGTGCTCAGAAGTGACATTGTTTCTATTTGCCCTCAATCCAAATGCATTAAAATGGAGTTTTTATTCAAATGATGGGTATTTTTTTAATATTGGCTCAAACATAATCCAGCTGCACAGGTTTTCATGTGTAGGAAAATCAATATGTTTGAAGGCTTAAAGGTTCAGTGTAGAATATTCAGCTGTTTGTTTAATGGAGTTTTCTTTCTGTTATGAAACGTTACGACCCCTCTTCATCTGAGGCAGGATTTATGGCTGTGCCGTGGTTAAATGAGGGCGTTTATGGGGGCATTCAGAACTTTAATTCAGCAGATACACCAGTGTCAGTCCTCATGGACTTCAGTGCTGATGTGAGGAAATGTTAATGGATCAAACTGGCAGAGCACAAATGAACACTGACTCTGCCTTTATGATTTTCTCTATTTATTGATTGAAGTTTTGCAGGGATACTACGAAACTACGGTGGCCCTAAAGGGCAAAAACAGAGAAAAAAAACACACATTAAGGCCCCATCCACACAAAGCCAAACCGAGGTCTAAACGCATACATTTTTTGCCGAATCTACGTATCATCCATACGAAGACGCATTTTAGGGGTCTGTAAACGAACATTTTTGAAACCAGGTTCCAGAGTGGAAAGATTTTGAAATGCCGTATATGCAGCTCCGTGATTACTGGCTCCCAGTAACTTTTCAGATACGCTTACGTCATAGTTTCATATCATCATTGACACGCATGCGCCACACACGGCAACAACAACAACAACAATGGCGGCGTACGTGAAGCATATGTGCTGATGAAGCTAGTGACCCTACTATCCATGTTGCAGCAAAATCTCCTTCTTCATAATCACCACCGAGTTGAATGAACAATTATCGAGGACACATTACGGCACTTTATGATCACTTTATCACAATCTCTGTTTACAACTTTTGCCGCAAGTGCACATGCCCACTGTTTTTTCATCTGTTTCCGCTTGTTTCCGTCATATCGTTACAGCGCCCCTAGAGGTCTGGCATGTGTTTTACGGCATTTTCATGCATATTGAGTGCATTCATGTAGACGCACACATTTTCTGAGATGCCTTTGTCTTTATGACGATCGTTTTGGAAACTGTTAAGTGTTTTGTCTTCGTGTGGATGGGGCCTAAAACAACAAACAAAAACTTGGCAACTAATGAACTCAGAAAATGTCCTCTTAAATTTGCAATGTCTTTTTTTCTGTTGATTTTTATTGTTGTTGTGTTTTTAATTTGTTGTTTTCCTTTCTTTTTTTTTAGTGTTTCTAAATAGCGATTATTATAATTGTGTTGTTGAAATTGTTTGTGTTGTTTGAATGTAATGCTTTCATTTTCATTTGTCTTCAATGATTTGTTGTTATGTGTCCTATTTTTAATTTGCTTTTTATTATTTTTTGTGTTCATCTTTAGTAGTTTCTTTTTGTCAAGCTTTTCAGTTTTTTTTTTGTTTATTAATCTTTTGGGTTTTTTGTTTGTTTTTCTGTCTATTACAGTTTGTAATCCTCTTTTTATTGGGTTTTTGATATTTTTGTGTTTGATCTTGAGTAGTTTCTATTGCCAAGCTTTTTAATTTATGTTTTTTAATCTATTGGGCTTTTAGTTTGTTTTCTGTCTACTACTGTTTGTAAACCTCTTTTTATGTTTTTGTATTTATCTTTAGTAGTTTCTTTTTGTCAAGCTTGTGAATTTGTTTGTGTTTTAAATCTATTTTTTGTTTGTTTTCAGTCTATTACTGTTTGTTGTGTTCAATTCTTGTCTTTTTTTCCATTCTTGTAAATCTTCTGAGTCAGGTTTTTTATTTTTATTTTCTATATTTGCCACTTTTTTCGCAGTTGTAATTTTTCTCAGGAGTTGTGTTTTATTGTTTTAGGGATTTTTATGTTTTCCTTTAATGGCATGCATTTTGTTGTTGTGTTTTTCATTTTATGTTTTTTATATCAAGCAATTCAATATGTTAGTGGATTTAAAATTTGTTTACTTGTTTATTTTGTTATCTGTGTTGTTATTTGATTTAGTTTTTTACTTTTAGTTGTTATTCATTTTGTAGATGTATTTTCTTATTGTGTGTATTTCATTTTTGTTTTGATATTAGTTGGCCTTTGTGAACTTTATATTCTCTTTTAATAATAGTAGGAATTTGTTGTTGTGATTTCCTTTTCTATGTTTTGGATATTTACACCTGTTTTTGGTGTTTACCTGTTGGTGTTTTGCTTTTCCATTTATTAGTATTTTTGGATGTTTTATTCCTGTAAGTTGTTGCTATTTACTTACTAACTGCTAAAAAGTTTTTTCATATGTAAGTGCTTTTTGACTAAATGATGCTTTCCTATCTGCAAAGTGTGTCCATTTGTCACGTTCTTGTTGTGTTTTAATTTCTTGCAGAGGTTTTATCTGTATTTCATTTCTAGTTTTTCTGTTGAAGTTGTTGTTTTCTTCTTAATTGCTACCTTTTTTATTTTTCTATATTTTATTATAATTGTTTTGAATTTTGCTCTTATAATTTGTCTCTTAATTGGGGGTCGTTTGTTTGGTCTTAATTATTTTTCCTTGTTTGTTTTCAATAATTTCTGTTTTTACTTGAACACTGGTAACAATTTGCTGTCTTCAGTAAATGTTTTTTATTCTGTATTAAGTGTTTTAATTGTTGTTGTGTTTTACACTTTGACTTTATTTCTAATTTCATTGTGTAGTATCACCTTGTTCTGCACTTCAGGGCCACCATACCTTACGTCAGTGTTCATCTTTCTTTCCACTTAAATTAGAGTGCTTATGAATTTAAAAATATAACTTGACATCATCGTTATCGACTCAGACACTTGGGCTGGTGAAATCCAAAGATCTGCCAAACTTTGACACTAATTAATGAGATTAAAGACGGCTGTACCAACAGGTAGCTGCCTCTTATTTGTTGCTCTCACTGGGTACGATGACAAACGTTGCTGACGGCAAATCATTTCAGCGGTCTGTAATTAATGTGAGTAAGCTGATGACGTGCCAGAGCTCCTCGGTTATTTGGATCGTGTGCTGTCTTCGGTTTACAGCCAAACAGCTCAGACGGAGACGGACACCTTTATGGAGCTAATAGAGTTATTTCTCTGGATGCTTGATCACATATGAGGGGAAATTTAGGCCTTAATCTAATTTTTATTCTAAATTCTCGTCCTTCAGGGGTGGAGCTGGGAGGTGGGTTATTGCAATATAGTCACCAATGCAATCAACATATTTATATTTATTTATATTTTTATATATATCTGCAATTTTATTTTCATTTTTTTGATAACCTGTGTTATTTTTTTTCCCCTGTGTACTATACAATGCTCCTGGAATCTTAATTTCCATGATGGAGTCTTCAAAATGGACAAATTAAAGGTGTAGTCAGCGATGTGGGAGAAAACGAGCGGAGGGTTTGTTTATATTCGAATTTAGACCCGCCTCCCGAAAGCTGATGGACGTGCATCGTCATGGAAACGGCCGTAGAAACTGCGTAGCTGATGTAGCTAAGGAAACCCCGACTGGTCAGACAACTCGACTGCCATTATCAAAAACATCACAACAACAGTACATTTTGGCAGATTATACAATAAGATGAATGCCTGGCGGCTGCTACTGTTATGTGAAGCACCACAAAGCTAATATTGCTAACCTATCCAGCAGACGGATGGCGACATCCGCGTCCGTTTTCAGGTCTTTCAATTGGCGGAGTTCCCTCCACCGTCGGAAAGCAACACCAATGTTGATCCGGCTCTTTGCTCTTTTGGTCATAGCCCTTCTTTCCACTTTTCACTCCTCTGAACTTTTTCTTTTGGGCTGTTTTCAGCCGTTGCTACTGCACCTATTGTATCTCTCTCTTACGCTAACTGTGCACGCTACGCAACCTATGACTCCCCCTCCCCCTTCTGTCTGATCTGCACATGAGTACGATCGCCCCCTGGACGTGGGGGGGGTGTACTTTGTTTTGGTAACTCGGTCCGAGCCACCGTATTTACCTGCTGAAATTCTGAGCCAAGGCTGTGTATTGAGACCGGATTTTTTTTTCAACATGCTGTCAGTGGTGACATCTTGTGGATGGAGAGGAGAAATACGGTGAATTTCACAAATACTGCATTTGATTAGAAGATTAGAAGATCGCTGAGTACACCTTTAAGTTCAATCAAACCTAATCCAATAAGTGTTTTAATTTTTGGCTGTTTAACCCTTTCATGCATGAATTATTAAATCACAAAGGAATACTTTGTAAAGTGTTTTTTTTCTTTCAAATAAGTTAAAACTCAAGTTATTTTTTTAAAATGTTAGATTTTGAGGGAGTTCTGCATCTGTCCACTACAGAGCACCATGCATCAACGGTATAAAAAGTATTTAAGTGGAACTTAATAAAGAACCACAAACACGCCTTTGACAAACTTTATTAATAGTGAAAAGAAGAAAAAAAGGTAAAATCTGTAGTACATGTTTTATTGCTGTTAAATCAAAATATTCACTTGTGAATTACATCAAAATGTCATAAAAACTACAAAATTATGTGAAATCTAAATACCAAATATGAAATTTGCCCTTCGTCAGTTGTTTTGGATTTATGATGCAATATCTTGATATGGTAAAAATGTGCAAAGATAATATTTTTATGAAACTTCACACGAGGGTTTAAGGAATTTACCACCTGGCAGTTGGACATTGTGCTGCAACCTAAAGGGTATAAATTTATTCCAAATATCTGTCTACTGTAGTGGACACCATGCATGAAAGGGTTAATGAAATTCATATTCTGTTCAATCATGTTTTTTTTTAGTTTAGTAGATGAATTTGAGTTTAACCCTTTAACTCTCAGCTCAACTGTTTAGCAGAGATCAATAAAAACAGGATTTTTAATGTATTAAATAAATGACACATCACTGTTTCTGTCAATGATTCAGGATACTGAGAAAACTGGAAACGAACCAAAAGAACTGACATTATCTTTGTGTGGAATCTAAACCATCATTATTATTTTAACCCTTTAACTCCCAGCTTAACAGTTTGGCATAAATATAAACTCATGAATATTTATTGTATTAAAAAATAACCAGTCATTGTTTTTGTCATTTTTTAGGATACAGAAAAAAACACAAACAAACCAAAATAACTGATATTCTGTTTGTGTGTGATTTAAAGGGTCAAAAGGCTACAAACTGTTATTATTATTATCACCACAATGTATTATTTTAAATACTTAACTTACTTATATGATTTATATGTATCAAGTCTGTAATTCATCAAAAACATTATCATCTATTTTATGTTATTCTGATAGCTACTTTATTTACAAACATTTTTGCCTTTTCTGATGAATTTTGTCCCAAATATTTATGCATTTTTTTGTCATCACATCATCGAATAATAACTGTTTAAACCTTTAGTTGGTGTTTGGTTTGTTTGTAGTTTTCTCTGTTCCCTGAAATATTGTCAGCATCATATTAATGATCTGATTTGTTCTATTCTTTAAAACATTAAATATCCCTGAATTCATTAATGATCAATCAGTTGAGCTGGTAGTTAAAGGGTTAAATACTTAATTTAACCATTTAATGATGTGATGATTTTAAATATAATCTGCTATTCATCTCAAAAATGTGTCAAACTCAAAATCATCTTTTAAGTTAGTTCTGCTTTTATTTACAAACCATATAAAATATCTAGTTCTTGGTACACTGTGGTTTTCTCTGTTCCTTGAAGTGTTAACAGACTTTAACAATGATTTGATTTGTTTTGTTTTTTAAAACATTTCTTTTCCCTGAATATACTGATCACCTCTGCCAAACAGTTGAGCTGGTAGTTAATGGTTTAATTAAAGCAAAGAACATAATCATTGATTTTCTACCTGCTGTATTATTGTCTCAGAATGATGAAGACCGTATAAAGTATAAAAAATAATCAATCAATGAATCAAACTTTATTTATATAGCACTTTTCATACAAAAAATGTTCACAACGTGCTTTACAAAAACAAAAAGACAATAACAAAATACACAGCTGTACAGCTTAAAAGTGAGAAAACACTGGGGGTTAGGTTAAAGTGCAAAATTGAATATATCATAAAATAAAATTTAAAAAAAGAATTTTAAAAGATAAATAATAAATTGAAATGAAATGAATTGAAAAAGTAGAAAATACAATAAAGAAAGATAGAAATGACAAATAATGAAATAAAAAGATAAAGTAATAATAAAAGTGGGCTATATTTAGAATAAATAAAAAACACTAAAGCTAGACTAAAAATGTAGGTTTTGAGTTTGGTCTGAAAGACATTAACAGACATCAATGTTATGTATAAGGATTCATTTTTGGATAACACATGGAAAGACGACTCGGAGCTGTAAGCTGTTGACTAAGTGGGAATATTACACGGCATTGTCAAATGCTCGATCCTGATCGGTCAATTACAACATTCTACGGTCTGTTATTTCTGGATAGCAGACCGTTGTTAAGGACGCTTCTGATCGACTCGGGCGAATCACGTCATGTTGTATCAATCCGCAGAAAGACATTTATACCTGCGGCAAGAAATCGTTGTTTTTTAAAAGTGGAGCAAGATCCTGTCCTCTAATTCTGGCAGCAGCAGCAGATCGGGTGAGTGCCTCTCTTAAAGGTGCTATGAGGAGAATTTATCGCCGGCGTAATGCTGCGTTCCTGAAACCTCGGAAATGGGAGTGACATCCTCTCCGACTTATCGGCGTTTCAGTTGAAGTCAGAAAAAAACATGCCTAACTACCAGGCTATTGTTAGCTGTTGTTAGCACGCCCTGCGTTGTTGTATGAAGAATGTGATTATCACTATGGCAGCATTTTTGTAAATATAAGTCTAACAATACTATGTATACAGCTGATCTAGAACGACACACCCCAGTCAGAAGTGCAAATAAATGGATTATTACAGGAGCTAAATAACTTTTCACACTGGGGGCATCCATCTTCCATTGACACCTCGGGGTGGCGAGGTTTCACCGAGTTCCCAGTAGGAAATTCCAACTTCGGGGGACGTTCCAGTTTTAGTTTCCCACAAGTTTTAGTTTCAACAACTTACAGGATGCAAAGCCACGAGGTAATGTATCTCTTTCCAGTTACGTAGTGGTAGTTTTTGATGTGTGACGACAAGCAATGCAGGGAAAAGTTATTATCGTAGTTGTAGACGGCTATATATCACTACTTACAGCCTGGTGCTCTCAGACGTGTAATATAAGTAATAAAATAATATAAATTTGCTCTAGTTTTAATTGTCTTGTTCCTGAAGTTGAGTATCCAGGCCAGTCCAGCCCTGTACGACCCGACCAGGAGGCTAAAGAATAGCATTTATAGATAACCTATTTAAATGCTATAAAACTCATCGATAAGAGTGTATTTCGATCAGGCATAAATCTAAAAGTGAGACTTTTTTGTAATTACTTAAAAACTCCTCACAGTCTCTTTAAAGTGTTAGTGATGAGATAATATTGAGAGCAGTTGTAACGGTGAAAAACTGATTCTAGGTATGTCAGCTACAGGGCCACAGCAGGGAGGAATTATGCACGTCCCATTCACCTTGTCCTACGTCACAATCAATCGAAACGTTCAGTTTAATAAGCTAATCTTCGCTTCAGAGTTACCGTTGCTTTCCGTTACTGTTTCAACCGTAGAAAGGAACGGACTATTTTTTCAAGCGGATGCAATGAAAACTTTTGTAAATCAATAAAATCATATTCACCTTCAGGGTGATGCAGGACCCCTCCGCTTCACGTCGGGGTCCTGCATCACCCTGTCGGGGTTTATTTCTCTTTTGTGACCGGCTTGCTCTACATTATCCCTTACATATTTGATGTCAAAAAGGAACAAATGCTGTCTTTTTAAATTCACATCTATTATAGAAGGCTAAAGGGTTCGCCATGCTAAGAATTAGCAGTCATAAATCGTACCAAATTCATTAGACGGTGTTGCTGTCTGAACCGCAGAAAGAGCAGGGTCAACCTCGGCTT
Organism: Scarus forsteni; assembly: GCA_036419115.1. Lineage (NCBI taxonomy): Eukaryota > Metazoa > Chordata > Actinopteri > Labriformes > Labridae > Scarus > Scarus forsteni. The sequence goes on from JAZDUH010000263.1 coordinate 11,660,905, forward strand.
TCATGTGACCAATTTCGCCAATGCCCTTGCCTGCCAGTCCATTAAACGGCCGTAGCAGCAGCCCGTGCTCCCATCCATCTCCGTCGGCCTCCAAGGGCAGGCGAGCCGTTCTCTTAGCGAGCCCGCGGGGACGGCAGCAGCACCTCCAGCACAGGTCCAGAGGTTAAACAATCGGAAACATGTGCGGTACATAAATATCTCTCTGCAGATAGCCATCTCTCCGTGGAAGAAAGCAGGGTTTGCATAAGGGACCGAGAACAGAGGATGTAACCTCAGATAGAGCCGGGCAGGCATTCGGGAGGCCTGCTGGGGCTAATGGAAGCTGTGGCGGCGGCGGCAGCTTTGTGAGCGGAGGGGAGTTAGTTATCAGGCTGATGGCCTTATCAGCACCGAGGGGCTCTATCACACATCTCACCTCTGGGCTCTAACAAGGGGTCAACAAACCACGTCAGACTGCTGGAGACTGGATATCTCTACAGGGAAGACACTGGAGGAAGGAAAATGGTAACGAATGATACAAGCACCTTTAAACCAGCTTGGATCAGAGTTTTTCAAGCTGAAATTAGAAGTAAAATGGACTGAAATACACTAATTATTCCTTATTTTTTGCTAAATTTGCACTTGAGTCAAACAGTGGTGGAGCAAAAACAGCAAGGGCCCTGTAAACCACCTTAAATTACTACCTTAACAAACGTGGGTGGTTATTTGCCTCCTTGATTACAATCACCAAGCAGTGAAAGTTCAACGGTGGGTCCAGGAGAATGGATGGTGTGACTTTTGAACCGTGTATTGGCCTCACAGTGAGCTCCACCTTGTTCTTAAAATAGATCTTTTATCCTTGAGTAAGGCGAGATATTTATGAAACATTTAAAGAAAAGCCCTCAAAAGGATCTGGAGATAATGTATTCACAAAACAAGAGATGAACATGAGGCCAAATAAATTGCAATCTATAACTTAAAATTGTAATTGGACTATTCTTAAAGTGGATGTTGAAACTGGATAAAAAGGAACACAACAGACACTGGCAAAAAAAGCCTAATGACCTTGACTTTGGCTCAAATTTGACTCATTACCCCTCTGGTTGGCTTGGCTTGAAATGACATATTTGAATAAGTTCACAGAAATCTCAAACTATGTTTTTAGGATGGCACGTTGACAAGAGATGATCATGAGGTTGACATATGACCCCCAAAATCTGACATTTCTCTCCTTTATGTGGTTCTTAAGTCAGAGTGGACATTGGCCACGGTTACATGATGCTTTTTAAAATTCTGAATTAATTATTCAGAACTAAATAATTCCAGTGCCTTCACTGCCAAAGCAGAGCTAGACTGCATAAACGGCTCCTGGGCCCATTGTGTTGTGGGTGTAAGACTTGGAGCCGCTTTTAAACAGAGGAGAAGCTTCTTCCAGAACAACTGAATGTAAACTTAGAGATGCCCGTGGATGGTTACATTTCCAGATCGCTGATTACCTATTTCACTGTCAATCAAAAAGGGATTCGCCTCAGACTGATCATCCAATCATCATGCAGAAGCCGAGCGCCCAGGCCAGCCCACTGCCTCATAGACCCTCAGAGACGCTTGAGCTGCCCGGATATGGACAAAGCCCAGCGCTTATCCAATGACCGCCCAGTTTCTACAGTGGAACAACCTAATTTATTTTACTCGCCTCAACACAAGTTACACAGTTTTTAAACATATGATGGCTAACAGTCCATACATCACAGTTTTAACAGAAACTACTAATTCTTAAACCGATATGCATCACAATGCTTTAATACATACAAAACAAAATATACTGATGCAAAGATTCTCAACCTTTTTTTTTTTTTTTTTTTTTTTTTACAGTCATTGGTCATTCTCAACATAGGAATTTAAAATGTTTTGCTTGGTTTTCTTTTTGAATTGAAATAATGATAAACAGTCTTTTTGCTCTGGGTCCAACTTGTTAAACTTGTTAAAGCGCTGAGACGCTGCGGGGATGAATGAGAAGGAAGTCGCACCAGTTACCTGTGATAAGTAGCTGATTCTGAACAAAAGATGAAGGTATTCTAGAGCATATTTAGTCAATGAAATGTACACACAGCAGGACATATCACCACTTTTTTTGGGGATATTTTAGGGGAAGCTGAGCTTCCCTTGCAGTCTTAGAGCAATCGCCACAGGTATGTACTTATTTACATCTACCCAAAGAACACTCATTCAGCATCTCCAGAGTCTGTCGGGAAACCTTGTCCAACTTGGACACTGCAACTGTAAATAGGTCTGCATGTTAATGCTCATGTCCATCCACTCTTTCATGACTTCCAAATTTTCCAAATTGTCTCGGCTCAAGTAAAACGCTTGCCTGACAGGACAAGAGAACAATCATATTGAGAATGACTGCATTACTTTAAAGCAGAATGAACGTGTAAATGAAAGAGGAATAATTAAATTCTAATTTAAAATCAGAATAAATCAGTCACTTACTTGGGAATTAAGTTTCATTCTGAATTATTATTCTCATTTTGAATTAGGTGTTTACTTTGTCATTTTTAATGTAATTAAAGAGGATTTAAGTTTTATTCAGAATTAAAAGGGTATTAATGTTCTCATGTAAACGTGATAATTGTTTTCTTTTGAAGATTATTTTATTGGCTTTTTAATTTTTAACTTAATTTTCCTGAAGGAGTCTTCCCAATGGATTAACAAAGTTCTATCTTATCTAATCTAATTATTGACAGGAGAGCGAGAAGCAGTGGAGAGACTCATGAAAAGGTGCGACACAGTCGGTGAAGCCTCTGCAGGCCGGTAACAGGCTGGGTTCAAACCCGGGCCGGCAGAAGGTTATATGGGTTGTGCTCGGTGCTAACCACTCCGCCAAACCAGCACCCCTGGAGTGTATGTTGTTGCCAAGTGTGAAAAAATCCCTTAAAGAGTTCTTGAGATATCACTTTGACAATGTTCCAGATGAAACGGTGTGTGGATGGATGAGGAATCTAAAACACACCTCCTCCTGCTCTCCCTATCTCCGCTCTGAGGCAGAAAAAGCTGTGTACACAACTGTGAACTTATTTTGTCCTGCAGTGAAGTTTTACCTCTGCTTCAGTAAGTTTTATTGATTGTTTGGGAGTTTGTTTGGTCAAGGTCCTGCTGATTGAATTTTTCAGGATCCAAGACTTCCACTGTTTGAAGATTAGGGTTTTATTTCACGCATAAAAAGCAACTGAATAGCAATCTCCGTACTTGCTATTTGGGGACATTTTCAGGGTCAATACATCAATTTATCTTCAGATTTAATAAAAGATGAATTGTGGGGCTCCAGAAAGTTGAAGAACCATTAATCACAGGAGGAGATTAAATTCTGTGAATGCTGTCTTGTTAAAAGCTGCTGATAAAGAACTGAAAAGCTCGTTGATGGAACAGGTAATGAGTTTCTATAAAGATACTTTTGGTTTAACTTAGTTATACAGCACTGGCTCTTTTAATGGCATTGACTGCAGGTCAAGATGGACAAAGACACAGCTGCCTGGGAGTGAGGTCAATTTAGTTAGGGCTCATCCTGCAGACTGGATGGGCACAGGACTGTAACTCTTCCTTTTCTACAAACCTCAGTTCAAGTGAAGTGGGAACATTATGTAAACATAAATAAAAACCGAATATAGTGATTTGGAAAATGTTTTTTGGCTTATATTCAAGTGAACACATCACAAAGATATTGAATGTTCAAACTGATGAACTCTTCTGTTTTGTCCCAAATGTTTACTCATTTAAATGTTATCAGATGAGGTGGCTCAGGCATCTGGTCAGGATGCCTCCTGGACGCCTCCCTGGTGAGGTGTTTCGGGCACGTCCCACCGGTAGGTGGCCTCGTGGAGGACCCAGGACACGCTGGAGAGACTATGTCTCTCAGCTGGCCTAGGGTTAGGGTTAGGGTTAGGGTTACGCCTCGGGATCCCCCCGGAAGAGCTGGACGAAGTAGTCGGGAAGAGGGAAGTCTGGGCTTTCCTGCTTAGGCTGCTGCCCCCGCGACCCGACCACGGATAAGTGGGAGAAGATGGTACGGACGGTACGGTAAATGTTATGCCTAAAGAAGCTGGACAGGGGCGGACATTAGCTCAGTTGGTAGAGCGTCCACCCATGTACGGGGACTTCCAAACCCCAGCAGCGGCAGTAGGTTTGAATCCCGGCCACAGCCCTTTGCTGCATGTCTTCCCCCCTCTCTTCACCTGCTTCCCTGTCATTCTCCAGCTGTCCTATAAAATAAAGGCCACAAAAGCCCAAAAAAATAACTTAAAAAAAAAAAAAAAAAGAAGCTGGACAGGGGCAACAACAGATTGGGGGGGCGTCGTGGCGCAGTTGGATAGTGCGCTTGGTTAGTGATCGGGATGTTGCAGGTTCAAGCCCAGCTCCACATGGAGAGGTGATCTTGGGCAAGATGCTAAACCCCAAGTTGCTCCTACTGCTGCATCAGTGGTGTGCAGATGGGCATGAAAGGGTGTGAGTGTGTTAGAGATACTGATGGATATCTAACATAAAAAACCTCTGAACCAAAAGTGAGTGACTGTGAGAGTGATTGGGTGTGAATGGGTATGTGTGACCTGTGGTGTAAAGCTGCTTTGAGTAGTTAAAGACTAGAGAAGCGCTATAAAAGGTCAAGTCCGTTTACTATTTACCATTGGGAAGGATAAGGAATGCTCAAAAAAATACCTGTTGGATTATTCCACAGGTGAACAGATTAAATGTGAACAATTGAGCGTCATGATTGAGTATAAAAGTCTAAGGGCCAGATCCACTAAGAATGGGTTGCCCCTGCTTATAGCGCTGTTATTTGCGCAGAATTAGCTCAATCAATCATGGACATCAAGCAATGTTGTCCAGGCTAAAGAGGAAAAGGACCATCGAGACTGTTATTAGAGAAAAGGTCAAAAGATAGCATCTGTGATGACATGGGGGGGGGGGAGTGTTGGTACCCATGGCATGGGAAACCTGCTGAGAGGAAGAAAGATACAGGTTTAGGAGCAACATATGCTACCATCCAAGCAAAACTGCAAAAGTCAACAAAGCTTCAAAAGTAGCGTTCTCAGTTCCCATATGCTTATTGAGTGATGAATAGAAAGGTGAAAATGCCCCCATCCCTGCTATTTTGGAACATGTTGCAGGCACCAACCTCAAAATGAGTGACTATTTTGTCTCTTTTCCATTAGCCCTACTCTACTCTACTCGCCTTGTGCTGCATTTCCATTAGCCCCAGTCGCCTGCCCAACATGGTGCAGCGTCGCTGTAAACAGCTGAGCAGCTCTGCCGTGAAGCCATTTTGACACAACAATCTGTGGCTTTTTGTCACAAACCGAGAAAAAAAGGAAAGCAGAAGAAGGCTGCAGGTGGTAAGAAGAAATACCCCTTGAGAAGCACAGGAGAGTTTTGGAAGCTATACAACAGAATGAAGCCGAGGACGAGAGCAATAGAGCTGCAAAGAAAAGACGTATGAGGGTAAGCTAATGGTAGCTACCGCTAGCATGCTAGGTCGTCGCGCTCATGGCTCATCGATGACGACATTGTCTGACCAATCAGTAGCCGACAGTCGGTGACGTCATCTTTTAGCATTGACTCTGCTCACTTGGAACCAGAGGGGAGTAGGTACTAAAACTAGCTTGTTTTAGGAGGTACCAGGCTAGTGGAAACACGCTGCAAATCGAGTAGGGCCGAGTAGAGTAGGGCCGAGGCGTGCTAGTGGAAAAGGGACATTTGTGACAAAACAAAAAAGTTCACCAGTTTGAACATTAAATGTCTCGACTTTGTTGTCCATCGAATTAAATAAAGGTTGAAAGGATTTGCAAATCACTGAATTCAGTTTTTATTCATGTTTTACACAACATCCCAACTTCATTGAAACTGGTTTGTACATTCAGTCATGAATGTTACAAACAAATGAAACACTTTAAATCTCCCCTCTCAGTCTTTATAATGGAGTATTTTGGCTGTCATATTTGTGAAATAACGGTCTGTATTCCTCTTTTCTTCTTCTGAGTTTTGCTCAAATATATACACAACTATTTAAGATCTTTAAACCTGTTTAATGAGCAAACTTTGCCCAGTTAATGACTTTTATTTGGTAATTGTGATTATGATGCATTTATTCTCGCTCCATATTTGTTAATAGTCTGCAATAAAAAAATTTGACGAGGTTCCACCCAACTTCGTCTCAGCCTGTCGGTATCTCACAGCTTATTATCCACTAAATTCAGCAGACATTTGGTTGCAGGCGCTGGAGACAAAAGGTCAGGAAAGCAAGCAGCTTTTATTTTTCAAGCAGAGAACTGTCGAGAACAGTGACCGTGCCCTCCTGTGTATAATAAACATATGAGAATTTGGCCTGCTCTATTTACCCCCTAATGAGAAACAAAGATCGGCTCTGGAGGGACTCGCACGATTCAGACAATGAAAAAACCAAGAGAGGAGAAAAAAAAGAGCTCTCAGAGTAATTCAAACCATTTGTGGGCTCGGGGGACTTGAGAGCTTGGTCTGGATAAATTGGCCATACAAGAAGAACTGAGATGATGTCCAATATGAGTGTTTATGGTGAAGATGGCGGCCATTTATCAGATGAAAAACTGAATAAGGGCAACTAAGAATGTGGTTGCTAACCTATTAGATAATTTAGGAAAAGCTGATGTGCTTTGTCTGATGGGTTTAAAAATTATATTTCAAGATTCTATGAGGAGAATCTATTTCAGGCGACAAAGACTCTGCTACCCATGAGCACGCGTGGCGACTGTTGTAAAGACGTGACCCAAGCCAAAGCGTGTGTTTGATGTGATGCAAATAAATGCAGCTCAGACCTTCCTCAAAACTCTGCATTGCTTTACAACTTCTTTTTTCAACAACTTACAGGATGCAAAGTGACGAGGTAATGTATCTCTTTCTAGTTATGTAGCGGTAGTTTTTGATGTGTGACAACAAGCAATTTTTGGAAAACTTAGTACATCATAGTTTTGTAGCCGGCTATATCGCTACTTACAGCCCGGTGCTCTAAGACGTGTCCCAATAATATAAATTTGCTCTAGTTTTAATTGTCTTGTTCCTGAAGTTGAGTATCCAGGCCAGTCCAGCCCTGTCCGACCCGACCGCGAAGCTAAGGAATAGCATTTATAGATAACCTATTTTGATGCTATAAAACTCATCTTAAAGTGTGTATTTCCATCAGGCATATATCTAAAAGTGAGACTTTTTGTAATTACTTAGAAACTCCTCATAGCATCTTTAAAGCGAGGGTTGGTAATCTGATTTAGATACACTTTTTGTAATACTGGTTAAAATTATCTTTATGACCTTACGGCAATCAATTCATAATGTGTTCTTAAAACAGTGCGAGAAATATCCGCTATCTACAACAGGAGTAAAACAGGGAAAACACTAACCAATCACATCGTTGTAGCACACATTTTAAACCAATCAAATCCCGTCGCTGTTCTGCCCGCCTCCTGCAGACACACTCTGATTCAGTGTAGCCGAGCTGAGAGGGATCAGAGTCCGCTGGAGAATGCTTACCTGTCAAGTTTTGTCTCTGAAAATAAGGGAAGCCCACTACGAGCCGTCCCACAACCCCAACCAAGCTCCAGTATCCCTCACATTTTAAGACAGGTGTACAAGAAATCTAAAATAAACTCTTTGTTTTTCTTGGTTTGTTCTGTTGGCTCTAATCTCACAACACCTGCCACCCAGGCTACTGCAGGTGGACGTTCTAACAAGGCTTTTTCTTCTTCTTTGGTTTTAAGGCGGTTGGCATCCATCATTTTTGAGCAGTACCGCCCCATTCAGGCTAGAGACAAGGACAGTTTGTGGGGGAATACTAATACAGGAGGATGTCGGGAAAGACAATAAAATACGTAAAAGAGACGTCACAGCTATGTGGAGAATGTCAGAGGAACTACCTATACCCCGATCAACATCGGGTTGTGAGCACTAACTAACTTTCCATGTTTGTTTTTTTAACTTTACTATGATAATGTTTTGGTGTTTTCTTACCGCTGACTGAGACATGACATGGTGTAGTGTAAAACATAAACGTTGTGCTGAGGGTTTGGAGTCGAATCAGTCCTTTGGTTGTGAATCAGCGTCGCTCGTGCATGTGAGCTCATGCTAGTTTTCCAAAATACCAACCCCAGCTGTAAGGCATACACCAACATCTTTCTTTTGTTTTTGTGTCCTACCTCACTCCTGAGTCCTTAAGAAGCACATACACACCATTCTTTAGACTTTGTGTGCAGTAACAAGAAAAATAGAAGAGAGAACTTCCCACAGCTAATTTGCTTCGCTCAAACACTGGGAGTCAATGGGTAGTGCTAGCCTGCTTCTGCCTACGGTCATCAGATAAACTCTTCAGCAACTCCAAACTATGCAAACAATATCTCCAAAAAAATCCTTTTACACGATTCAGAGGGTAAAGCAGGTGAATCCTAGCTTGTTGTTACTTGGTGCATGCGCAAACCACTGTGGAAGAGCTTTTAAGTAGGTCAACAAAATAAAGCATGTACCCAGTTGTTTGAGCATAAAGACCACACCAGGTACCACTCCTATTGGCCAAAACCATAAAAGTAAAGCTAGTATCCTCATGGGCTCATCAAAGTTGGACAACAGAGGGTTCTGCTGGTGCAGAAGCAGCCTTGGAGTTTTCCATATTGTTGCCTTTCCGTCATCTTGAACCACCCTGACCTCGTCTTAAAACTCATTTTTACTCCTCGGCTTTCAACCCCTCGTGAGACTTCTGTTTTAGTGTTTGTGTTTTTTTTAGGTACTTGTTTTATTGGTTTTAAATTGTTTTTAAAAGCTATGGAACAACTCTTTATGTGTTTATACCGGCTTTATTTTATCCATTGTTTTAAATTGTTTGTGTCGTTTTTTGTTTATTTATGTGCAGCACTTTGTTTTAGCTGTGGTTGTTTTTAAAGTGCTTTCCAAATAAAGATGAGTTGAGTTGAGCTCTGGCATCAACAAGGTTTGGTCTATTTGGAATTGCCACTTAATGGATATTTTCTCTGTTTTCATACCATGCTCTGCACAATGCAGAGATGGTTGTTCATGAAAATTCCAGTAGATCAGCAGCTTCTGAAATCATCCAACTGGCCTGTCAGGCATAAACAGCAAACCATGCTCAGAGTCACTTCACTAAATTCACTAAATTCAATAGTTGTTTTACAAAAAAGAGTAATACGTATCATCAGTAATAAAAATGTTAATTATGTTTACTTTAAAACTAAACTCCCTTTCAAGTGCTGAGCAATAGTTCTTCTCAATTCCACAGACACAATATGGTCTTAGAGGTGTTTGTCAGTTTTCTGTTCAGAGAAGCTGGAAAAGGTCTAAAAAGGAGAAGTGTTTTTGTAGTTGGGGTTAAACTACGAAATGATGCAAATATACATTTAAAAACCTCTAATTCATGTTGTATATTCAGAAAAAAAGGTCTCTAAAGTTATTTTTGAAAATTATAAATGTTGATCATGTAATGATGTTGATTTGATTTCTTTATGTTTGGTTTTTGGTAGCTTAATTTTGTAAAATATGTGGGATAGTGCCTATACATTTTCAGTCACAACTTAACATAAGAATTCTGGTTTGTTTAAAATGTCTATCTTGTGGAAAATACTGTAAAATGTATGACAGCTGAATAAAATCCCATCTACCTACTTCAATAACTTTTCTTTGTTGTTTTCAGGTTCAGTCTTGATCATGACTACATTGCCTGAATTCACTTACAAAATCCAAAACCAGTGAAGTTGGCATGTTGTGTAAAAGGTTAATAAAAACAGAATACAATGATTTGCAAATCCCTTTCAACCTATATTCAATTGAATACACAGCAAAGACAAGATATTAGATGTTCAAACTGAGAAACTTTATTTTCTTTTGCAAATAATCATCAACTTAGAATTTGATGAAGATGGCACGGGGCATTTTTACCACTGTGTTACAACCCCTTTCCTTTTAACAACACTCAGTAAACGTTTGGGAACTGAGGAGACCAATTTTTGAAGCTTTTCAGGTGGAATTCTTTCCCATTCTTGCTTGATGTACAGCTTAAATTGTTCAACAGTCTGAGGTCTCCGTTGTTGTATTTTACGCTTCATAATGCGCCACACATTTTCAATGGGGGACAGGTCTGGACTAAAGGCAGGCCAGTCTAGTACCTGCACTCTTTTACTACGAAGCCACGCAGTTGTAACATGTGCAGAATGTGGCTTGGCATTGTCTTGCTGAAATAAGCAGGGGCGTCCATGAAAAAGACGTTGCTTGGATGGCAACATATGTTGCTCCAAAACCTGTATGTACCTTTCAGCATTAATGGTGCCTTCACAGATGTGTAAGTTACCCATGCCTTGGGCACTAATACACCCCCATACCATCACAGATACTGGCTTTTAAACTATAACAGTCCGGATGGTCCTTTTCCTCTTTGGTCCGGAGGACATGACGGCCACATTTTCCAAAAACAATTTGAAATGTGGACTCATCAGACCACAGAACACTTTTCCACTTTGCATCAGTCCATCTTAGATGAGCTCAGGCCCAGCGAAGCCGGCGGCGTTTCTGGGTGTTGTTGATAAATGGCTTTGGCCTTGTGTAGTAGAGTTTTAACTTGTACTTGCAGATGTAGACGAACTGTAGTTACTGACTGTGTTTTGTAGTTGCGGCTATTTGATTGGCTTATTTGTTATTTGCATTCATGGGCAGTTAAATGGGTGTACCTGGTGAAAGCTACTTAAGTGATTTGTTGGGATAAATAAGAAAACACCGTCTTATTTGGGTTAAATAAGGCAAATAGGCAGATTGAGCTAAGTGCTGTTTCCAAAGTAAGCTCAAAGATCTCATGATCCCTGGCTCGAGACAAATTAATTGGGTGTTTTGGTTGGTTAGATCATGCCTGTTGATTGTGTTTTTGTCATTTTCTTATTCAGAGCCCTCCAACCATGACAGGAATAGGGGAATCCTCCAAGCGACACTGGAAAACATGACTGTATGGCCTGGACTGTGGGAACACAATCATGAGCAGACAAAGGCCAGGCCGGTCCTCCCGCCAACTCTGCGAGGATAAGAGGATTGGAGAGGGAGGGAGAGCGAGCAGCCAAACCAGAGAGCAGCAGTGAATTTAGGGGAGGGAGGGGTGTCGAGGGTTGTAAGGCTATCTGGGGAACCCGTCGGTGTTCAAACTTCTATGAGTCCCTCAAGCAACGAGCTGATATCCTGCTCTCCCTCCTGCTGCGACAGAAATACACCAACCCCAGCGCCAGCAGAACGTGGGCACTATTGATCTGCTCCCAGCGCAATATCTCCTCTTACATCCATAATTATTCTCCTTCAGAGGACTCCACCGTGTGCCCCCGCTGCCCGGCCGACCAGCAGGCCGGCAGGCTGGCTGGCTTTCTAACCGCCTCCTTGTTAAAGATGCTGTATGGTCTCACATTTCACATCGCACTGCCAGAGACCCCCCTCTCTTAACCCCGACATTTTCGAATATTTCATGGTTCAGTCCCGGGGTTGGGGAAGGCGGCTTGGGCACGGCACAATTACAGTGGTTAGTCGGACTCCTCTGGTGGAGCCATGCTGGCTCCCAAAGTGCCATGACTCGCAAACAGACGGGGCCAGGAAAAACAGAGGAATGCTGGAGGGATCTGTGAGTCCTCTCGCTGCTCGTGTGCACGCAGGGGAAGACCGATGGTTTAATTGTAGCAGATGCAGCCACTCGTAGAGACGCTTTATTTGATTTTTGATTGAAATGGCGGCCAAACTTTTCAGTGTGTGACCCTTTAAAGGGGAGATGGTGAAATTAAAGCTTCTTTTACAAATGAAAAGTTGGATTCATGAGCAATAAAACGCACCACTGCTCATTTTTAATACACTTAATCCTCACTTGGGAATGACCAGTAGCTTGTAGCTGCTAATTTTAGCTAACGGCATAACAGATATTACTGAGTCATGCTGGGGACTCTGTGTCTCTTCACTACTTGTGCTTCTCTGAGAAATGTTTTTCCCACAGAAGTGCCACACAATGTAAACACTTCAACAGGAGACCTTGCAGCAGCTGGTGAGGTGGATGACTTGAATCACTTCTCAAGGTGGCGACCTTTTTATTAGACCAAATGCCCAAATGTGACTTTGAGTACAGAAGGTCATGTTTCATGTTTTCTCAACAAATAAATAAAAGTATTACTGCAATGGAATATCTTACTCACAGGATCAAATGTAAGATTGGGGTATTTTTGTTTTAAATGTAGACTCCATCCTGTAGATGTGCTGGTAAAAGATTTACAAAAGTAATCTTAAAAAGGAATGATTGATAATAAACTCTAAAACAGAAAAAATATCAGTCCTCGTTCAAAGGTCAGTGGGGATTTTATAATTTGAATTTTCCTCCTTTTTTTTCCCTTTTTCTTAAAAATGTATCTATTTTCTAAATCTGACTTATCTACTTTGTATTTATTTTTGTGTTGATGTACACTCAGTTTTATTTTGCTGCAAATTTGATTTCATTTAATCCAAATTTTATTGCTGACAGATACTAATGTACTGAGCTGAGTGCAACCTACACATGCACACATTTGTGACATACACATTTTTTTTGTTATAGGCATTTAAAGGTGCTAAGAGGAGAATCCATCCGGCAACATAAAGACTCTGCTACCTACGAGCATGCACGGCGACTGTCGTAAAGATGTGACCCAAGCCAAAGCATGTGTTTGTTGTGATGCTAATGAAAGCAGCTCGGACCTTCCTCAGAACTCTGCATTGCTTTACAACTTCTTTTTTCCACAACTTACAGGATGCAAAGCGAGGAGGTAATGTATCTCTGTCTAGTTACATAGCGGTAGTTTTTGATGTGTGACAACAAGCAATTTTTGGAAAACTTAGTATTGTAGTTTTGTAGTCGGCTATATATCACTACTTACAGCCCGGTGCTCTAAGACGTGTCTGAATAATATAAGTTTGCTGAGTATCCAGGCCAGTCCAGCCCTGTCCGACCTGACCACGAAGCTAAGAAATAGCATTTATAGATAACCTATTTTGATGCTATAAAACTCATCTTAAAGTGTGTATTTCAATCAGGCAAATATCTAAAACTGAGACGTTATTGTAATTACTTAAAAACTCCTCATGGCATCTTTAAAAATATATTTAAGACAGTAAGATGCATTCTGTGTGTCTCTACCTGAATGAGGAGTGTATTTGCTGTGGTCAGAGTTTGTTATTTGTTGTTTGTGTGTTGTACCGTATTGTTTGTTGGTGTGTGTTGTATGAAAAAGAATAAATATAAAAGTTAGTGTTGTGTTACTTGAGAACGGTCTTGGTCTCCATACCACATTTTGAAGATCTTGGCCTTGTCTCGGACTTGAGAGCATTTTTATTCAGTCTTGTCTCGGTCTCGGACTGGCTGGACTCGGGATTTTCCACCAAGACCAATCAAGACCAGCACTGATCTGCTGTTCTTTATCTTTATTAATGTGCATAAGGAGAAACACTTGGTAAAACAACAAAAAGCTTCAATTCATGTGTTATTTCCTCCTGTGATGACTACAACCTTCCCAGTGTTATGACTGAGGGACCCCCCCTTAACTGTTCAACCTTGTCATGGTTTTTAAAATGGATTTTAATGGTCTTGGTCTTGTCTTGGTCTTGATGTATTCTGTTCTCGGGCAAGTCTTGGTCTCGGATAGTGTGGTCTTGAGCACGACACTAATAAAAGTACTGGCATTTACCCTGAAGTAATTGTGTATATTGGCACAATTGTGGCCCAAGGATGTCATGCAACACAGAGAACTGTTTATAGACACTGAAGCTTTTTTTATACGTTTTGGGCCATTAAATATCAAGTGATTGTCTCTGTGGGTCCATGTTTTCGTACCTGCTAAAAGTAGTTCATTGTGGTTTTTGTTTGTTTTGTCCTCTTGGTGAAGGTTGCAGAAGCAAAATCAAGAAAACATAATGACCTATTCTATGGTTCGTCTTTGGAGGTGAGATGGGAGCACACAGAGCCAGAAGGGGAGCACAGAGGCATCCTGAAGTGTCATGATGATGAAGCCACGTCACACTGCTTACACACTGTTGAAGAGCTTCGCGGCACAAACAAGCTGCTTGTTCCCATGAATAAAAGAATAAAATGTTCCAGTACGAGTTAGCACGTTGTGCCATCGTTATATAAGACTGTTACACGATCAGGTCTGTGGCCAGCTCGTGTTTACTCAGTATCAGTGTCAACACTCACAAAAGCCTCAGCGTGACAGTTTAACTGGTGACAAATTAACTGGTGATTGTCCTGGCAGGTACTGCGGGGGCGTGGCTTATAAGGCTACCTGTTTACCTTCCAAATGAGATTAAACACGCAGTAACGTCAGTGCCCTGTTATTATAATTTATTACTGCCTGAAGAGACCATAGTGTCACATAAGAAATGTTTGCAGCGTCAACATTAAAGTAATAAGTGAATGGAGGTGAATATAGCCGACTGTGCAGATGCCTGATCAACACAACAGTGACATTGTTCTTTGTTATTATGAATCTGATGGATTTGAGAATGTTTGTGCTTAAATCAGACACAAAGCCTGATGGATGTGTTTCAACACAGCTCACGAGTTAAGTTGAGGCTCACGCCGACTGTTCTTGCTCAAGTTTGATGAAGAGTCAACAGTTTATACGCTCAGTTTGCTGTAAATGCCGTCACTTAGAGGGTTTTAGACTGTATTAGAGAAGCATTAGTACGGTTTGTGTTTGTCACGGCAGTCTCCATGACAAACACACTCCCTCACAACTATGAAAATTAAGGTTTTACCTGGATATCAAAAATTGTTGAAAATTTCAGATAATGAGGGTACTTACCTGAACTAGAGCTGCAGTCTGATAGTTTCATGCCTCAACAAGGCATAAAAGCACCAGACAGTCACAGAAAAGTGGTGGGTCAAGAGAGGCAAATATTAGATTAGATTATTACTTTATAATAAATTTAGATATGTAGAAATACGGTTTTCGAGGTACTGTGATTTATACAAGCGATGAAGAGGCTCAGTGATCGTGGTCTTAAACCTTAAACCTCCAAGTATAATCAATTAACTGTCAACTCAGGGACATATGATCAAAATTTAAAGGAGTTCCCTTTATGTTTACTTAAAGGAGACATATCATGCTTGTTTCTCCTTTTCACTATGCCAGACTAGGATGCTTGTAAAGCATTTCTGCCCTCAGTACAAGTCATTTAGTTCCTTCATTGCCCCACAATTGCGTTCTCAAAATCCTCATTTTAGGCCATTATCAAGCTCTCGTTGAAACACCCGGTTTCCAGGCTGACCTAAAGTTACCTCACAACGTCACAGCCCTTTGTGCTCTGATTGGTCAGTTCTATCGGGGGTAGAGCCAGCCTGTCCTTCTTCTTCTACTGTATTTTTCGGCAGGCTCAAAGCAGCGACCGCGTATTGAGTCCCCCTACAGGCCAGAGCAGGTAATGAGTGACTGTGAGCTAGGGATCTATATACTGCTGCTCGACGGATGTGTTCCTCAGTGACGGTTTTGTGGCTAACGGACATCACAGAGGAGGAAGTGCTTTATCAGATTACTCCAATAAAAAGAAAGGTACCTCGTGTCGTCACGACGATTCAAATCTTGCGGACATCTCGCAATGACCTATTTTCAGAGGCATCAAATCTTGTTGCAGGATATCAGAAAACATACAATATCTCACTTTTTGAAAATTAAGGGGGTGTAAGGTCTTGTTTTCAAATTTATTATATTATATGTAAGTATTAAATCATGCATCAGCATATGTATCCTTTAAGATTTTGTGTTCTTCAGCAAAGAACATGATAAAGAGACTCCAAAACCTTAACCCTTGATCCATCACATTTAAATATTTATTTAGGAACTGAAGTAAACTTTTTTTTCAATCTAAAACAATCTTAAACAATTCTTATATTGCAAAAACACTTAACCATCTGAGAAAGAGGCCATAAAAATTGTTTGGGGAGGGTAGGAGCTTTTAACTGCATATTTGGCAGGTGATTGGACAATTGTAGAGTCAATCAATCAACATTCATTATGGGCCAATCAGACAATGTAGTCAACGGGCGCTACTGCGATACTGAACAAGAACCGCATTTTGAAACAGTGGGGCTAAAATATCTTTATTATGGAAAGGTTTGTAGTGGTTTCAGAATATTTATTGAACCCTTGGGTAAATTCAGTTTACAGTGAGTGAGTTCTCTTGTAAGCCAAGAGCATTAGCACGCCTCAGTAAAACAATAGCCATGGACATAGAGCACCCTCTCAACATTCACTTTCAACTTCTGCCCTCTGGCCGCAGGTACAGAACACTGAAATGGAGAAGGGCTCGCTTTAACAAGAGCTTTATACCATCTGCCATCTCCATCCTGAACAAGACAACCCACTGACCAATGGGTTGTAATGGAAAATGCGTGCTCTATGGTTTCCTATGGTTTTTTACATGGTTTTACATGTAGTAACTGTTTTCCTAACTGTATGTTTTTCTTGTTGTTTATGTTCTTCTTGTTTGGCAGGCTGTGAAAACAAATTTCCCATTGGGACAATGAAGTTATCTGTCTGTCTGTCTGTCTGTCTGTCTGTGTGTCTGTGTGTCTGTCTGTCTGTGTGTCTGTCTGTCTGTCTGTCTGTCTGTCTATCTATCTATCTATCTATCTATCTATCTATCTATCTATCTATCTATCTATCTATCTATCTATCTATCTATCTATCTATCGTATTATAGACACACAAAACAACACAAAACAAGACAAAGTGACGACAGTGCTTAGCCTAAAAGAACAAGGAGGACAGCCCTGAGATAAAAAGCAGATAAGTTAAAACATCAGTAGGTAAAAAAAAGGCCTAAAAATATGTCAAACCAAGCTAAAAGATAAATATGTGCCATTCATAAAAACAAGATAAAAGAACAGTACAAGAAATAAATTAATTGTCTCAACAACAGAGTGTAAAGAATTTAATTTCCATATGTAGCCATTTGTGCTACATTTTATGAATGAAAAGTGCTTTATAAATTAAGTTTATTGATTGATTGATTGATATGAGTTCTTTCTTTCTTATTTCAAACCAAACAGATAAGACAGCTACAAGCTAACAACATAACAAAGACATAACAACAAAAGATAAAACACCAAACAAGACGACTACCTCAGTTTGAAACAGGGATGGGAGATGCAGGGCTTTTCTATTTTCAACCCCAGTTGTAAAAAGAAAAAAATAGCCATTTTTAAATTAATTCAGACATTTCAGTGCCCAAATTCTTCACACTGTTCCTTTAGCTCATCATGATAAGAGCTGTGATTCATGCAGTAATAGACTGAACGGATGGATGAAGATGAAATGAGTGTTATCATAGGTGTTAAGTGGGCGCGTGATGTATGTGTGTGAACTTTGCCCTCCAGCGTAATGGATTATTAAAAACCATGGATGTAATTAAAGCACAAACTCGACACAATATGAGAAACCTTGACTCGGGTCAAATCACTGAGTTGTGAGCAGTTTAACTAATTAACCAAACAGAAACGTCCTATTATGAAACACCCCTACTCTCCTTCAGTCTTTGGGAAGCACTGATCTTTAATTCAGCACAGAATCCAAATAAATGAAACAAACCAGAATAAAGAGGACAGCTTTTGGCGTTTAGCACATCATCGGAGCTAATGCGCGCGATGACTCATCACACAACTCGCTGACTGTACGTCACACTGAAGGTCAGTGTACTCTGGCTCCGAACGGGAGGCATGTGACTCATCTCAGAAATAGCACATTCAATTAAAATTCAGTTGTGAGAGACACAAAGGCAGCGGCGGCTAATACTGCGTGTCTTTTTGCTCCTGTGACACGTTGTGATTGTTCCGCTTGGCTTGCTTTTTTTTTTTTTTTGCCGATATGCTTCGGCCTGTGGGGCCTTGTGAATAAACACATGGAGGTTAATGCTCTCTCGCCGCTCTCTCAGACAGCTCTGACAAGGGGAAGGAGACTAAAAGGAGAAGCTGTTTTGGTAATGCGCTAATCTGGCGCCCATATCTCTTTGTTTTGCTTTTTTCTAGAGAAGTACACCTTGTGGGTGAGCTGTCAAGGGGGATTCTTTTTTCCTCGCAAGAACATCCCTCATACCCTAAGGGGCCTTTAGCAACCTGCCGTCATGCACACATGCTGACAGGGAGAGGAGAAGCGCGCACCTTTCCCGCTAACGCACACGTCACAGCGGCGATAAACAGCCACAGGCCTCGCCACAGAGATAAGACTTCCGAGCAGCCTCTCCGACAAACAAACCAAACGACCAATCTGCAGGGATGTGAAGAAATGACGCCATGTTCATCGTGTATCTCGTGGCTCCTTCTCTTTCCTTACACACACATGTAAATATATATACACACTCGCACACCCACTTCAGCCTGTCCTGGAAAAATCATTAGAGCCCCCGCCGCCCCACACACACACACACACACACACTGCATACAGATGGAGAAATAGGGCCGAGAGCCAAAACGCCTGAGGGGCTTTTCATGACAGTAACCTTCTGTGGAGCTGCTTGTATCCCTCCACCTAGATCAGGCAGAGGTGCTGAGGGATGGATTGGGGAAAATAAGCGCAGATAACCGCACGAAAATATTACGTGAGGGAGGAAGGAAGGAAGGTAAAGTACAGAGGAGGGAGAAAATCCGTGTCATTTTGCTCTCATGGCCCGGAGAGACGTCGGGCTTAAACGCTCTTTTAAAACAGCTTGAACATTGAAATAATGATGGCTCCTTTCGCCTCGGCAAAGCACATTAATACACAGCCGAATGCCATTTCCACTTCTGCTAAATGGCTCACCTATTGAGTATTCAATTACAATGGTTGTCTCCTGTTGGAAGACGGGGCTGGGACCCATAAAATAAGCTCCCTGTGAGTGCGGAGCAGCAAAAGAAGGAGAGAAGTGCTGCTTTAAGGTGCACTTTTTAATTTAGTTTAGTTATAGTCTTTTGTCTAAAATATATTTTGGTTTAAAGGATATGTTCGGTTTCTACAGCTTTCACATTGTTTATAGAATGAAGTAGAACAATATACTCACCCAGAAGGCTTTCCTGATCCAAACAGTGCTTCAGGAGATATTTAGATCTAAAATTGAGCGGTGGACATCCGTATAATAGTAGCACATAGGGCATGTATAGCGCCGCTCCTAAAACTGCATTAATCGTCCAAAAACTCATCACTTTCACCAATATTTCATCATGGTCCGCTCGCGCTACTCCTCCAAGACAGTCCGGGGTCGCTCCACCCATGTTTTGTGACTGTGGTGACCTCTGAACTGAAGACTTTTTTTACATTTGCCTCCGCGCATGCGCAGTTTTGCTCATTGTTTCAGGGGAAGACCGCTGGCTACACAACGACTTGCTTCCTCCAGTTTTGTGCAAAATGAACGAATATCTATCGGATGAAGATGTTGTGGAGGAGAACTTTGAATATGATGGGCGTCCTTACAGTTTGAGCCAAAGTTCACAGATGAGGAAGCAGAGAGCAGTCTTCAGTTCAGAGGTCAGCACAGCCACAAAACATGGGACACCGGACTGTAATGGAGGAGTAGCGTGAGCGGACCATGATGAAATATTGGTGAAACTAATGAGTTTTTGGATGATTAATGCAGTTTTAGAAGCGGCACTATATATGCTCTGTGTGCTACCATTATACGGATGTCCGCCGCTCGATTTTGGATATAAATATCCCCCAAAGCACTGTTTGGATCAGGAAAGCCTTCTGGGTGAGTATATTGTTCTACTTCATTCTATAAACAATGTGAAAGCTGTAGAAACCAAACTTATCCTTTAAATCATAATTTAGTCAACAAAATCTACTGTAAAACTAATAACCCTTTGTTGAATGTTAGTAAAGTCTTAATGTCTAAATGAACAGAAACAAATCTTCCTTTTGTGTGAAATGCAGTCACCTTTATTTAGGCTACCTGGCAGAGCATCTCAGTTACAATACCAGAACTGACCACAAAGAGTGAACCTGCTCTACATGAATATATCAATTCATAAAGAGAGCAGCTCTGATTGGATCGCTCCACAACTTATCCCACCACCACTAAGCTAAGGCAGCTGTGATTGGATGACCCTCTTAACCCTTCAATTACCAGCTCAACTGTTTTGCAGAGGTCATCAACAAATTCAGGAATATTTAATGTTTCAAAAAAATTGAACAAATCAAATCACTGATTTAATGCTTTTAACATTTCAGGGAACAGAAAGAATTACAAACAAGCCAAACACCAGGTATTTTATGTTGTGTTTTTAAAGGTTTAAACAGATATTTGATAAAAAGATGACATAAAAAATGCAGGAATATTTGGTACAAAATCTATCAGAAAAGGCAAAAATATTTGTAAATAAAGTAGCAATTGAAAAAAAGGGAAAATAGATGATACTGTGTTTGAGAACAGATTTTATATCAATACATTTTATCAGGAAGTGGTTCAGCATTTAAAATAATAATGGTAATTCTAATAAAAACATCATGCTTTTTTAACCTTTAAATCCCACACAAAAAGAAAATAAGTTATTTTGGTTTGTGTGCAGTTTTTTCCATATCCTAAAAAATGACCTTTTTAACATGCCTGGTCCTGTGCCTACATTTGTGCAGCCATATTCAGATGGCAGGGTCAGAATTTGTCGTGAACATCATGAAGGCATGGATCCATCCTGCCCTGTATCAACATTTCACAATGCTGGTGGTGTGATGGATGGCACACTTTGGGCCCCTTAGTCCCACCTGAGCATAGTTTAAACCCCAACGTCTACCTGAGTGTTGTTGTTGACCATGTCCATCACTTTATGACCACAGTGGACCATCTTCTGATGGAGCAGCTCCGTGTCTCAAAGCTCACATCTCAGACTTGTTTCATTAACATGAGAATGAGTTCACTGTTGCCTCCTTATTCACCAGATCTCAATATAATAGAGCAACTTAGGCCATGTTTACACAGAGATACTATCACCTAAAACACTAAGGTTTTTGCTTTGCGTATTTATTCAATCCGCGTTTAGACTAAGACGCTAAAAACAAATGAAGCCGCTGTAGTGTGCATGCCAGTCCAGTAGATGGTGATGTAGGCTGCAGAGAAGCAGCGCTGGCAAAACACACGTACGAGGAAGAGAAACTTTTCACAAACAACAATGGCGAGTGGACGCACGAAGATACAGGAGTTTCTTGTCTGGACAACAAATCTGTCTGGATAGTTTAGTCTGGATAACAAACCGAGCACGATGAGCAGCTCACATGCTACTCTACAGACGACAGAAGCTGTTGTTGTTCCTGGTATGGTGCATAGCCTTCATGTGAAAGAGTACTGCACATGTGATGCTTATGCCTAAGTCACACATTCCTGTTTCTCATAGAGATTGTGCACGACTGTGCACAATTGACGAGGCTGGTGTGATCGCTATGATATGGGATGAAATGACTGTCTCACCCCTGGACACACCCCGTAAATACACCGACAGTAGCGCTTCTACAGCGCTTCAGGGGTGTTCATCCCGCTCCAGTTAGGTTAATACAGCGGTATGAAGAGGATTCCATGAATTTTCATCCCACTGACACGACGTCAGCCCCGCTCGAGCTCAGTTCGCATCATGTAAGCCCCGACTGAGCCCCGTCGCTTGCGCCGTCTTGAACGGGACACAGTCGGGGCACAAACGGATACATCCTTGTCAGAAAGCTTTCAGGATTGAGCCACGATCAGCCCGACTGAGCTCCGTACATGCCACGCTAATACCGTTCGCATTAGGACTGCATTAGGCTTCCACCCCGCTATACTGAGAGCGGCGATTCTCCACGACAGTTCTGAACAGTTCAAAACTGTCGGGACCCTTCCACGTTCCCCGCCGTTCATCCACGACTATACAATGCTGATTCAGACCAAGCAGCGCATGCACCACGACCAAAGCACGTTTTATAAGGATCGTGACAGTTGTGCACAATCGCCACGAGAAACGGGAATGTGTGACTGGGGCTTTACTCTGGTTTACACAGAGTTGCATGCGTTTTGAAAACTCTCCACCCTGGACCCTGGTTTCAAAAGTTTGTGGATTCAAGCACTTCAGGTACTGTTCCCATGCAAATGAGAGGCTAAAACGCAATGAAAATTATCAGATTCAGTCATATTTGGCCTCATGTAATCGGCCTCTGAGTGTTAGAACAAGAAACTCATATTATGGAGATGCAGCCAACAAATCTGCAGGAACTGTTTGATGCTGTCATGTCAACATGGAGCAACATCTATGCTGCAAAGAATTAAAATCCAACCCTGTACTGTGAGGTGTACCTAATAAAGTGGCCTCTTCTTATCATTGGTATTTAGAATTTTCGCAACCCTTCAGTGACGCCCCTGGATTTTAGGATGAAGAATAGAAGCCTCTGGGTGCTTTATAGGTTTAATAAAAAGGCTCAGGGGAGGATCTAAATTGAGAAAGCCGTGAATCCTGGCTTTAAAAAAACATCAGTCAGGGTGATTAATTCAGCCTTGATTAATCGTTCCATTTGTCTATGATACGTCTCATATTCCACAATACAAATCCGCCAGTAATGGTCCAATCCTTTGCCGCCATTGTGCGGTTTTATCTCTTATGCTCAAATAGCAAAAGCAAATTGTGGGCTAATTTTATCGGCGAATCCACTGGCATGTGGTTTTTCCAGCGGTAATGATTCCCTCATTCGGGTCTAATTAACTGCAGCCATTAAACGGAGGGAAATGTAATGCCCTGGGTTCCATGTCAGGTAGTCAGAGGAGGACAGCGCAGGAGGACTCAATTAAGGGCCCCGCGCTGTTCCCAGGTTATCACACGACATGTTTGCCAATTAAGTGAAGTAGCGTCTGATGTCTGCATGTCTCCATCTCAGAGGCCCCGGCGACGAGGAAACGCCGCCGTTAGCCTCTCCAGCCCCCTCCCTGCCCGCCCCGCCAAGGGAACAGACACTACACCATGCCCCAAAAAGGCAGTAATTACAGGACGTAGGGAGGCTGTTATATAAGGAGGAGGCTGCCGATAGGGCCGGGGAGGGCCTGCCGATGCCAGGTTTCAAACATGTACCAGCAGGATCGGGTTACAGCAGCAAAAGGGTGGACGACTTTGGCAACTTCCACATCAGAAAGGAGGCGGCGGCGAAAAAAAAAGAAAAAGGCTATTGACATTTCTCCTCGTCATGGTGTTGCACGACTGTTTGGAGTTTCAGAGCATCAAAAGGGATTTATGATTCGTCTGGAATGACAAATAACGCAGCACTCAAGCTCTCCAAAACTCGCCCAAAATTATTATTAGTCACTTTAAAAGCACAAGAGCTGCTTTAAAACATATTTTTCCCCAAGTGTGCGCGGCTCTGTATCGTGACTCAGTGAGTGTGGGAGAGGGAGGCACAGACAGGCAGACACATTAGCCTTCCCTTATGGCTCTTTCTGCAGGGCTATAGGAGTCAGTCTGCATGATCCTGACTGTCACTGACTTGTTATGAAAGCATTGCAGGCGGACGCTGATCCATCACTTTGGGGAGGGTGGGGGGGTGGGGAGGGGTGGATGTTGGGGTGAGAGGACGGCCGATGGGGGGGTGTTATATGGGCGAGCGTAGGCGAGAGCAGCCCTGTTGCCTGTCACTCACCATGCACCGCTGCATGACCGCCAACCTTGTCTGGCTTGTGCACAATGGGAGGTCCGGGGCTCGACTGTATGAGCAGTCATTCCCTCGCAGCGCCCCGCCGCCCCCTCCCTCCCTCCTCCTCCTCGCAGCAGCCAGCACAGAGGAAGGCCAAAAGGAGTCAAAACACTCTGGACAGGCATTAGGCCCATATAGACCCTGGAAGACCTCACTGCTTGAGGCAGCTGAGGGAGTGAATATCTGCTCTGTTTCAAACTCTGCTCTTATTTTGGCGGGGTGTGAACCTGGGATGGGGTATAATCTCTGAATATTTGAGTTATATTTGCAAAAAATAAAGAGTTCATGCCACTGGTATGTACTTTTTCTCAGGTGATGTCAAAACAGACTATAAGTTTAAGCAATAAATCACAGAATAAACATTAAGCTTAGACTTAGAAAACCATTAATGTCCCTGGGGGGCCATTTCGTTTGCAGCACATACACAAACATCTGGATCCAATGACACTTTGATTATACACATTGATCAGACATACAATTCCCTGACACACTTAATAAGTAAGTAAATAATCAATCTGAGATAAATAGACTAATCATAAAACCTTTCATTTGCTTAAAAAGCACTTTTCATTGAGTGATAATTCAGATCACATCCCTGCCCATGCAGGGCTTGACAGTGCGAGGAGGTACTCGCATTTGCTACTAAAAATATTACAGTGCGAGTTGTGATTTGCATTTGGTAGCACCCGTGTCACTACGAAAAATGACTGTTCAAAACGTGCGTTATCTTTTGGTGAATACGTTGGAAGTTTTGGCCGGTGGTATTCCTGAACGCAGCCTCAGCTGGAAACATGTTCAGCTTTGAAACGTTTGTTTTATTGACCTAACTGCGCCGCTAGCTAGCCTTCGGTACACCTGACATGCCCGCACCGCCCTGCACGAGGTACAGATGAACATAAGCAGGCGCTCCCAAAAGCCTCGTCTCAATTTATAATTTATAGAAAAGCTATTATTGAAAGGTAGAGAATTATGGAAACAGAGTCAAGTAGCTTTTAAAAGCTGTCGATTAATCCTTAAGTGAACGACTGATTCTTGTCATGACTGTTACATTATGCATAATACAGGCAAGTTTGTGCTTTTGTATATGTATGTATGTGTCTATGTATATGGGTATAATATGTGGATGAAGACGGGTATATGTGCTTATGAACGTGATTTGTTTCGGGAGTGAAACTTCTAATAACCAGTCAGCATATACTCCACCCCCGTAATTCGCCACACCTATGAATGAATGGATGGGTGGATGAGTGAGGGGGGGTTTGGGGTACTGAACATATTTTGGTTAATATAGATGAAGAGTAAGTGGGGGCAGGACATGGAAAGCTTTTGCTTCTTCCTACTCCTTTTCGGACATATTGAATGCTTTATTTAGTACTTATGAGCAATTGTGGTACCCTTGATTTGACTGTTTTTATTTTTAACTGTTTCGTTTGTCTGAAATAAACTAAACTGAATTACTGAATCACTGAATCTCGACCAATCACAGCGCATCAGTGGGACTGGTTGCCGGGCAACATACACTGACAGAACAGCGAGCGACTTTTAAAGCTATTTTAGAAGGAAGACCAAACGAGCAATAACCAAATAACTATGAAGCCCATAAGTTATTATTTCAAAAGACCAACAGAACCAGAACATGTGGACGAAATGGAGAAAGGTGGCGAAATTGACGGCGAGGAAGAGTTGGTGTTAGCTTCAGACGCTGTGTCCCAAGACGCCGGAGAAACAGTTAATGACGCCGCTGCCGTTCCCAGTCATAAGAGGCACAAGTTTGTTTCCTCGTTGACCGCATATCTTTGTATTAAAGAAAAACACACTACTTGGTAACTTTTCATTGTGCTACTAAAAATATTTGTGTGCTACTACATTTTTCAACTTGGTAGCACCTGTGCTACTTGGGAAAATGCTAAGCGTCAAGCCCTGTGTCCATGCCTTGTTTAGTTGTGTGATTGCCATAGGAAGAAATTAGTTTTTAGCCAGATTTTTTCGAATATTGGGATTTCTGTACCATCACTCTGAGGGGAGAAGCATAAACTCCCCTGAGAGTGGGTGGGTTTTATCCATGATGACCTTGTCAGCCTTTTGGGTGAGTCTGGACAGATGAAGGTGGTACAGATCAGTTTCTTACCCCCCAATGATCTTCCCACTAGTTCTCACAAGTTTTCTCAGTTTGTTTCTATGGGTAACTTTAGAATTGCCCTACCAGTACATGGTGCAATAAGCAAGAATACTCTCAATAAAAGCTGGTAAAAAAAAGGTTAAAACTGTGTTGTCAATGTAAAAAAATTAGCTTCTTGAGAAAGTACATGAAGGTGCTCTGCTGCTGCATTTTTTTAGTTCAAATTCCTCACCCCTGTTCAAATGTAGGTCTGATAACAATACCATTGTTACTTCAATTTTTATTAAAGTTTCACGTTGAATCCTAATGAGGAAAAGCAATTAACATATCAGTGATTCTTTAGGTATATTCCATTGTGTCATAAATTGTCAATTTTCCAATTTTTTCAAGAAAACATCCCCCTTCAGTCTAAACTGATTGGTCATTCTTTTCACAATATAGATCTCTGGTATGAATTCAAGCTAATGTTTTACAGTAAGGGGTTAAATCTGTCACCAGTTTCATGTTATTGCCTTCTTGCATGTAAATATGATCTCTGATTTTTTTAAAAAGAGGAAAAAATGACACACCGTAATTTTTCATATATCACATGCCCTCATTTACTCTCTTAGACAACCTAAAAAATTACCTTCAATAAAAGTTTTAATCAATGAAATTTCAGCATTTTCACAACAAATATCGTCCATGATTTTCTCTCTCAACCAGATGCGGAAATACCGTTTGCTTCACGCATGCGCACTTACTCGTTTTCCGACAGAGCATTAGCAGTCGTGATTCATTTCATCTGCTTCTCTTGTTCGGCCGAGCTTTCTGGAGCACATGGCCAGCACATCTTCTTTGATGTGTACCAATACATTGGTGTCTCTTCTGTCGAAGTGTTCTTTAAAGCTTTTCGTTCCATTTTACTCACAATGCCTTTGCTATTTATTTTTTGTTACTGTTCCCTTAAACTGTAGCATTTCATGAATCCCTTGCCATATTTATTGTTTTGATTTGCTATTTATTGCCTTAACTCTTACCATGAACTTGTATTTATTATGACGTGTGCTGCTGACCTCTTGTCCAGGTCACCCTTGTAAATGGGTCAATGGGTTTTATCGGGTTAAATAAAGGTTAAATCAAGTAATAAAAGTGTACCGACCAATCACAGCACAGCTATTTCGGTCCCCTTGTTCACGAGATGGCAGCACTCTGTGTGTTTACATGTGAGTGGCACCTTCATAACACAAAAGTAAACAAATTATGACCTAAAATATTGGATTAGAACAGTTCACTGTCAGTTTTATAAGAATAACACAAAGTTGGCAGCAATGTTTCGCACAGAAAGAGAATATTTTGGCTTTTTGTATCAGATGTGTTGTTGAGATTAAATATTTTACATTTGTTGTTGTGCTTGTGTATAACAACGACCTGAAAATTAGACCTTACCTAAGAGAAGAGAAATGTGTGTTATATATGAGTTATTGCTGTAATACCATGTAATGGAAGTGCACCACAAGTGGAAGCTATATATAAATAGGACTTCTACATCTTCTTAAGTACAAATAGTTTAAAGCAGGGCTAAAAGTATTAGCAACCTATAAAAGCACTTGGAGAGTCCAGACCTCGGCCAGCGCCACAGTCCACATCCATATTGTGAATTTCACCATAAAAATGATTCCTACCTTTATTTCATCTAAATATTTAGAGTCCTTGACCAAGAAAACATACCATTAGCAATTGGATTCATAATGATATCTATTTTAGTTCAGTAGCTATTCACCAAAATTGCATTTTTCGTCATGGCGGATCCAGAGAGTGATCCGGATCACTCACAAAATCTAATCATTTGTTCCTTGTTTTCGCATCCAGATATTTCCTGAAAACTTCCGTCCCTAACTTTTTGAGTTGTCTTTGCTTACAGAGAAACAGACAAACTGACTATTGGCCCTTTTCCACTAGCACGCCTTGGCCCTTCTCAATTTGCAGCGTGTTTCCACTAGCCTGGTACCTCCTAAAACAAGCTAGTTTTAGTACCTACTCCGCTCTGGTTCCAAGCGAGCTGAGTCGATGCTAAAAGATGACGTCACCGACTGCCGGCTACTGGTTGGTCAGACGATGTCGTCATCGATGGGTCATGAGCGCGACGACCTATGCTAGCGGTAGCTACCGTTAGCTTACCCTCATACATCTTTTCTTTGCAGCTTGATTGCTCTCGTCCTCGGCTTCATTCTGTTGTATAGCTTCCAAAACTCTCCTGTGCTTCTCAAGGGGTATTTCTTCTTACCACCTGCAGCCTTCTTCTGCTTTCCTTTTTTACTCGGTTTGTGACAAAAAGCCACAGATTATTGTGTCGCACTTAAAATTATGTCGCCACAGAGCCGCTCAGCGACTCTGCAACCCGTTGGGCAGGCGACTGGGGATAATGGAAAAGCAGCACAAGGCGAGTAGAGTAGGGCTAATGGAAAAGGGCCATAACAAACAAACAGATGCCGGCAATAACATAACCTGGCGGAGGTAACAAACAACATTCCCATACGTTAGCATCGAGCTAACAAACTCAGATGCCTCCAATAGATTTTTTCAGTTTCTCTTCTAGTATTTGCCCTCGACTTAAAAGAGTAATTTCCCTTGATATGCACATCCCTACATCAAATCCAGAGAGCAAGCCCTGACAGACACCCTCAAAGATAATCTCCTTCAACAAACATACATTGCAATTATCCCCAGTCATTAAACTGTAATGACTGGAGGTGTGAGCAAACTTCTTAAGCAAACAGTTACAGTGCCACCCACCCGAAAATACATAACGCTTGCAAAATGTACACGGCGGTTTAGGAGACAGAATCGTTCCTCAGAGCAATTAGAGAGCCACGGAAAGAGAGAGAGAGAGGGTGCATATGTAGAAAGGAGGTTTTATGTTAGCAGAGGAAAGAAAAGACAGAAAGAGCTGAAGTCAGCAGCAGCCATAAATCCTCAAATGCTGAGCACTTTCTTCCAGCTCTGTCCTCGTCTGTGGACCCCATCTTTAAACCCGGAGACAGGGCTCTGCTTAGTAGCTTTAGCAGCAGGGGAGGCCAGAACCGTCCAGACCCCCCCTCCTCCCTCCCTCCTCCTCCTCCTCCTCCTCTCGCCAAAGGTGCAGTTTGTCCTGTTAGGGGATACTTCCCAGCAGCACCACAGTCGGTGACCACAGCTTGACCCCCGGCTGGCGACTCGCCTCCACAGCGCCGATGGAAAAAAAAAAAAAATCGATGGATCAAGCGGCATGAAATGGTGACGCGACTGAGATGAGTGATTACAGGGCTAATTCTATTCATCTCTTTATGGGACAGTGATGAGTGGGAAGGTAAATGGGTGCTGAGGAGGACTGAGACTGATGAGTGGAGGGAAACAGTGGACGTGGCGTTTTGATTTTGCTCAAGGTGAGAGGACGTGGTGTTTAGCTGTGAAGCATTTAGAGGGCACATACTGCACCTCCACCTGGACTGAACACACACGTACGTTTATCATTTCAATAATGGGACATATTCAGAGGGACCTTACTGTATCTAGAACATGGTAAGGCTTTTATAAACCTGGAGAGAGGGAGCAATAAATCCTGATGAGGAGTTATTAAGGCATGTGAGAGTGTGCAGTCCACCTCGGACCAATCAATTCAACCAAAGTTCATTAGTTTAGAATCAAGTATAAACAGACAAGGAGAAAATTGTTGGTACCCTTCCATTAACCCTTTCATGCATGAATGACTAAATCACAAAGGAGTACTTTTTTCAAAAAGTCTCACTTTTAGATATATGCCTGATCGAAATACACACTTTAAGATGAGTTTTATAGCATCAAAATAGGTTATCTATAAATGCTATTCCTTAGCCTTCCGGTCGGGTCGGACAGGACAGGGCTGGACTGGACTGGCCTGGATTCTCAACTTTGGGAACAAGACAATTAAAACTAGAGCAAATTTATATTATTCGGACACGTCTTAGAGCACCGGGCTGTAAGTAGCAATATATAGCCGGCTACAAATATGATACTAAGTTTTCCAAAAATTTCTTGTTGTCACACAGCAAAAACTACCGCTACGTAACTAGAAAGAGATACATTACCTCGTGGCTTTGCATCCTGTAAGTTGTTGAAAAAAGAAGTAGCACCTTTAAAGCTGTGGTCTACGATTTGAAACCGCAGCCTGCCCCTCCTTCCCTCACCTCTCCCCTCTGTGTTCCAAGATCCCGCCCCCAGCTCGTGTTGGCTCATATAAGCCCCCTCCGGCAGAGCTACGAGCGACTAGCACAATATATCAGCAGCAAACTCAATCAAAAACAGCTCAGCTCAACTGAAAGTATCAAACACGACAGACATCTCCCTTATAACACACAGCAGTAGCCATTTCAACTGGACCGGCGGCAATGCGGGTTTGGCGCCGCCAGAGCGGAGCCGAGTGTGGGGAGGATTAATCTTTCTCAGCCTGTCCTCCCCAGCTCAGCTTACAGTGCTAACGATTAGCGGCTAACAGGCTAACCCGCTCCCCTACAAGTTATTAGCCCGTACAGGCACAAACTAACCAGAGTTATTCAGCAGACATCTCCCACTGTAGTAAACAAAGCCATTACCTGATCAACCAGGGGCGAAACGGCCGATGCTGAAGGTCTGACGGCCGGCTGAGGCTATTCGTTAGCCGTTAGCCCGCTAACAGGCCTCCACCAGGGCAGAGCTCCGTTGGGCCCATGGAGAGGGAGGCAGATTCCCGGTTCGGCGCTAGGCTTTCCGGTTCCATGATAGTTCAGTAGCTAACGCTGCTAGCTGCTCACCGGAGGTAGAGGGAGGAGGCGGGACCATGGGCAAGATGCTGCGTACTGCGTAGTGAGGGAGACGAGGGAGAGGGGAGAGGAGAAGGGTGGTCTGCAGCCAGACTGTCTTGGGAGAGGGAGGCGGATTCCCGGGTTCGGCGCTAGGCTTTTCCGGCTCCATGATAGTTCAGTAGCTAACGCTGCTAGCTGCTCACCGGAGGTAGAGGGGAGGAGGCGGGACCATGGGCAAGATGCTGCGTACTGCGTAGTGAGGGAGACGAGGATTGGATGGACTCATGGACTAACTCACGGACCAATTAATAGTTGCAGGTTCTTAGGCCTGATTGGTCAGCTAGTATGCAGCTTTTCAGCGGATATACTGAATGGATTTTTTTCATTCTTTTTGGTCTTTATACTGTGTAGATAGGACCATAGGACCATAACAGCCTTATAAACGGTGTTATTAATATGTACAAAGCTTCCAAATCGTAGACCATAGCTTTAAGAATAATGATAACTTTTTCCAACGTTATATTTTGAAGTAGTTATACATTTGTCCACTTCACCGTGTATTAACATAGTAATTTTGTGGAACTTATTACAGATCCACAAACACAACAAAGATTTATTAAGAGTAACTAGAAGTAAAAGCAAATCTGAAGTATATATTATTGCTGTTTAATCAAACTATTCATTGGTGAATTACACCAAAATTTTAAAAAAGAATAATACAAACATGTGTGAGATCCAAATACCAAAAGTGCAAAGATAATATTCATGTGAAACTTGAGACAAGGGTTTGGAAGTTCATCAACTGGTAGGTGGATATGGTACTGAATGGTAATGAATGACTTGTGGGTTAGACCAAGCTTTCTGACACTGTGCAGCACATTTCACTCCAGAATTCCTTGATAGTCTTGAGATTTCATTGTACCTGCACAGGTTCAAGACACCCTGTGCCAGATGCAGCAAAGCAGCCCCAGAACATAACTAAGCCTCCTCCATGTTTCAGAGTAGGTACAGTGTTCCTTTCTTTGTATGCTTCATTTTTGTGTCTGTTTTTGCTTTTGAATTGTGTTTCAACAGAATTGTTTTAAAAAACAATCTAATAAAACTGACCCCGACAAAAATAATGGTACCCCAAGAAAAGATTGAAAATGATTTGATCATAGGGACATGTTAAACTAAGTTGTGTCCATGGCTTGACACTTAGCATTTTCCCAAGTAGCACGGGTGCTACCAAGTGAAAAATCTAGTAGCACACAAATATTTTCAGTAGCACGATGAACAGTTACAAAGTAGTGTGTTTTTCTTTAATACAAAGATATGCGGTCAACGAGGAAACAAACTTGTGGCTCTTATGAATGGGAACGGCAGCAGTGTCATTAACTGTCTCTCCGGCGTCTTGGGACACAGCGTCTGAAGCTAACACTAACTCTTCCTCACCGTCAATTTTGCCTCCTTGCTCCATTTCATCCTCTTGCCTCAATTCAGAGTCCACATGTTCTGGTTTTGTTGGTCTTTTGAAATAATAACTGATAGGCTTCATAGTTATTTGGTTATTGCTCGTTTGGTCTTTCTTCTAAAATAGTTTAAAATGTCAATCGCTGTTCTGTCAGTGTATGTTGCCTGGCAACCAGTCCCACTGATGCGCTGTGATTGGTCGAGATGAGGCTTTGGGAGCGCCTGCTTATGTTCGTCTGTGCCTCGCGCAGGGCTGTGCAGGCATGTTGGGTGTACCGAAGGCTAGCTAGTGGTGCAGTTAGGTCAATAAAACAAATGTTTCGAAGCTGAACATGTTTCTAGCTGAGGCTGCGTTCAGGAATACCACCGGCCACAACTTCCAACGTATTCAACACAAGATAAAACTTATTTTAACGATCATATTTTGTAGTCGCACAGGTGCTACCAAATGCAAATAACAACTCGCACTGTAATATTTTTAGTAGCAAATGCGAGTACCTCCTCCTCGCACTGTTGAGGCCTTGTTGTGTCCTTAAATTAGTATCACAGGTGACTTCAAGCTTGCAATCAATCAGTCTGCATATTTAAACGGTGAAAAGTCGTCACTGTGCTGTTTGGTATCATGGTGTACCACACTGGAAATGGACCACAGAAAGCTAAGGACAGAGTCCGAAGAAGCTTCTTGGATGAGAAGCAAAACGTCTTCCCAAAACTTAACACAGTTCAGTTGCTTCCATTTTCAATCTTCAAGATTTTGACAATATCTTCATTCAGTTTTGAAGTTAGCAAGTATCTGTACCAAAGACTAAAAAGGGATACCAAAATGACCGACAGAGGAAATGTCACATCACATGATGTCATCAGTTTTGCACATTGCTATATATAGTAGGTCATCAAGAATGAACAAACTAGAGTAAAAATCATAAGAACAAATAAAATAGTCAAGGAAACATAAAAAGTCTTTAACACTGTAGCATGTAAATAAACAATTGAATATGGTCATCAAAAAGCACTCAATACAGGTCGAAATCTAAAAAAACAAATGGATAGACAAACAATAAAACTAGCCTCCATTTTTTTAAATTGTGCTAGAGCTGCTATTGTTAGAAGGCTAAGTGCAAATTAACCAAATTATGTGATATTTCTGGCAGATATTCAATGCAAAATATTAATTCAGTTTCAGATTCCATCTCAATTAAGATGTAGGTCCAAAATTATAACAACAAATTTTAGTATTAAAGCCATGACATGTGAAAAAAAAAATTGTTTCTGAACATGAAGCCATCCAAGAAACATAATTTGTTAATGTGTGGATCTTTTTTAATCTGAACTGGATTAAAACAACCCTGCTTGATCTCTTACGCTGTTGGGAGGCATGCAAACAAAGATGTGAAGCAACAATACCTGGTGTTTTGTTATTTCTGGAAGATTTCAGGTTGAAATATTAACTGTCTTGTCTAAACGTTTAGATTCAGACCTCCCTTCTAATACTTACATTTCCACCCTTAAAGACATACAATCAAAACTGGCATTTCAAATTAACTTCATGGTCAAATTTCTAAAGTCATCAAATATTAAAAGGCAGTTGTTGACACAACATGGTTTGGTTTCTTTGCTGATGGACTGGCATTCAATCTATCGGGATTTTAAGACCCTAATAATGAAGATATAACCCCCCGTTGATCCGTAAATATGAGCCCATACATTTAAACACCCTGAAATCCAAACTCATTAATGTGATGAGTTAGCAAACACAGTATGTGGTGTTGAGAGGCTGGAGCAGATGTCTGGTTTCACTTACCGTCTCGTTGCCAAACAAGATGTCGACGTAGGGCATGACCTGCATCAAGGGCTCTTTAAAGAACTGGCTGATGAAAGGTGCTGAGAGGTTCATGCAGAAGATTTTGTTGTTATCTGAGGCGTGCTTCGCCACTTTCAGGATGGACTCCGGGGACACGGTGAGGAAAAACCCCTGGAAACAAGAAAACAGGAACATTCAGCCATGTGCAGGATGAGGATAATCAACAGAAAGAGAGATTATTTAACATAGATTCAGACTTTTAGACCAGTTAACCTCCACAGCCCCAGCCCCTTTTTTAAGTCTTCTGCTTGAAAATGACAACCTCATAAGGAAAAGAGTGTATCTCCTCAACCACAAGGTCTATTTGAATTATTTCAGTGTCATAATAAAAGTAACACTTGAGAGATTTTATGTGTTACAGGGACAGAGTAAATGAAGATTGAATAAAGAATAATTAGAAAATTTCATCTTCACCTAAATAAACAACATTTTTTATTGTGAATATATCTTTGAAATGATGCTGGAGTGGCTTTAAATCTTTAAAAAATAATGATAGAACATTTTTACATCATCTCTGCAAAGGACTATTGTTATGAAGCGATGTAGAGCAAAATTAGAGAGGTTTTTTCACAGTATGATCCGGCGAGGATTTTGAAAACAGTTCACTTTTTCTTATGCTGGGCGGACACTGTGCGATTTTAGAAATCTGACTGTAGGGGAAATGCTCCCACTGCACGACCGGGTTTGTCACTCGTACTCTATTTGACCCTACGACATGTGTGCTCATACTGTACGACTGCTGTCAGCCACGATTATTGACAACCACGAGTACTTGTCGGCGTCAGTCGGCGTGTGACGGCATGACGTGCTCGAGTGTGAACAACGAAAAACAAAGGTTCCTAGTTCCTATGACAACCACAGCGTGCCTGACAACCAGATGGCGAGCAGGCAGCAAGTTGTTGCAGTTGTGTGCGCTGTCTTGTGTGCTAAACTAAAAAAAAAAAAGAAAAGGATTTGGGTACGTGAATGGCTGAGGAGACGTGGTCGGTATGGGATGTCCATCCTTCATCAGGAGCTTGAGGTAACGTTAATGTTAAACTATATATTGTTTTACAGTGGCTTTGATAGTTTCACGTTAGCATTAGCCAGCCAATGTTGCTTTAAACACCATACTGCCCCGGCAAATTCCTCATCTGTAGCCGATAACGTTACGATGAACATAGTTACTAATGAATGAATGAATGAATGATCGATCTTGCCAGCATACTAGTGCAGGTAACCAGCGAATTTCAAAGAG
Source organism: Scarus forsteni (assembly GCA_036419115.1). Taxonomy (NCBI): domain Eukaryota; kingdom Metazoa; phylum Chordata; class Actinopteri; order Labriformes; family Labridae; genus Scarus; species Scarus forsteni. Next base: position 11,696,060 of record JAZDUH010000263.1, read on the forward strand.
CTCCCCGTGGTGCCAAAAATAACATCTAGTATTAAGTAGTAAATAGAGCTAAAGACGGAGAATAAAATTCCGACTCCTTTCACGACAGTCAGTGCAAACAGACAATAGGTGCGTAACGAGAATCGCGGATTTAACACCACTCACACTGTACGAAGCACGGCGAAAATTTCTGACATGCCAGAAGTTTGATCGGGAGGTCGCAGCATTATCGTTAGAACGTAGCAGCAATTAATCCTTCCTCGTGAGTGTTCTCACACTGTACGGCTTACGACATCCCGACGCTACGATGTTTCCACGATGACGCAGCGTGGTCTGCGACGGCAAAATCGTGGTGAAATCCCCTCGAAATCGCACAGTGTCCGCCTGGCATTAGGTTTTGGCATTAGAGCGTGCAAGCATTCACAAAATTGCATACTTTGGGGCTGTTCAGCTACATGGTGTGACATTAATCCACATCATTCCTCTCCAGATTATAATCATAATGGATATTAATGTTAATATTAAATTGAACTCTCTATCCATGGTTGTATTGATCATACATTCATAATAAATATCTCTACAACCATGCAGACATGAGGACCCTCTTGAAAATGAGATGCTACATCTCAAAGGGTCTACCTTCAGTACATTTATATTCAACAAATATTGTGCCGTATAAATAAAGATTGATTAACTGAGTCTGAATTCTGCAGAGACAAATGTGATTTTAGTCTCTTGTGGCCCTTTCCCATTAGCCCTACTCTACTTGACTCAACTCTACCCGGCTCTACTCTACTCGCCTTGTGCTGCTTTTCCATTAGCCCCAGTCGCCTGCCCAATGGGATGAGCGGCACTGCAGTGACGTCATTTTGAGCGCGACACAACAATCTGTGGCTTTTTGTCACAAACTGAGTAGAAAAGGAAAGCAGAAGGCGGCTGCAGGTGGCAAGAAGAAACGCCCCTTGAGAAGGACAGGAGAGTTTTGGAAGCTATACAACAGAATGAAGCCGAGGACGAGAGCAATCCAGCTGCAAAGAAAAGACTTACGAGGGTACGCTAACGGTAGCTACCGCTAGCATGCTAGGTCGTCGCGCTCATGACTCATTGATGACTTACATTGTTCGACCAATCAGTAGCCGGCAGTCGGTGACGTCATCTTTTAGTATCGACTCAGTTCGCTTGGAACCAGAGCGGAGTAGGTACTAAAACTAGCTTGTTTTAGGAGGTACCAGGCTAGTGGAAACACGCTGCAAATCGAGTAGGGCCTAGTAGGGTAGGGCCAAGGCGTGCTAGTGGAAAAGGGCCATATTTCTGCCTGGATGGACACATCTTTGGATATTTGTGTTTATATAAGTATATCATTTATATGTATTTGCAAATAAGCATATATTTGTATCTGGAAATGAAGAGATTGTAAAGTGTCTTGAGCTAACACTTGGCATGAACTGGCACAACACAAATAAAGATTGAGTGGTTGATTGATTGAATGTGTTAAATCAACCTCACAGAGCTACACATAAAAATACAGAACTGCTCCTTTAATGTTAAATAGATTAAACCTGCAAACAGCTGTTTTAACTGTTATTCAACAGTGAAATGGATCAAGAATGTTAATGTGTACAGTAGCTCGGCTTTATCTGTGTTTTGACAGCACAGTATGGGCCAGAATAGACTGAACTCCAGGCTACGAAAACTAAAACACTTGAAACTGCTAATTTGTGGGTTCTGGAGTCTGACAAGGCAATTTTAGTGTGACAAAACTTGGTTCTATTGAAATAACACAGGAGCCAGGGGAGAAAAAAAGCAGCCGTGTTGCTGAAACATTTATCTGAAATAGTTTCTCAGAGCGTACACAGAGCAACAAAAGCAGAGGAAAAAGGGCAGGAAAAAATCCATCTAGGACAAAGCCCGTGGCTGGGCTCCAAGGCTCGTACTGGAGGAAGCAACATGCACGTATCCGATGATAGGGTGAACAAAAGTCTCGTCTGGACTCTCCTTACTTGGAAACAAGAGAGGCAGGTCCACTCATTGTGTGAATGAATACAAATCAGGTAAGAAAACACCTTTGTGTTTCAGGTGGAAACCTGAGGCGAGACTCTCCTGCGAGCTGCACAAAAACACTCCTCCTTTGATACTGATCTTCTTAACCTTGTTTTTCAGCAACAAGCTGCTCTGTAAAACCACCGTGTCACAATAGGGGCAGAGAGGGAAGGAAAGTTTCAGCACAGTGATACATTTAATCTGGCTGAAAAGCTTCCATTGTGAGCTACGGTGCAGTTCCCATTAAAGCTCCATGACATTTGAAGCAGCAGAGGAGCGACCTCTATGAAAAGGGAAAGGGAATAATGATGATGAATGGACGGTGACTTTGTCGCCATTCAAGTGTACAAGGTGTAACAATACAGCCGCACTAAGCAGGTGAACTCTGCACGTTCGAGCTGTCACTCACTCCCCTCGCTCCTCTGCGCTGTCCCACGTCCTGTCGTTTTTTAAAATATCTTAAAGCTAAAGCCCAGGTCAGCGCCCGTGGCTGCTGTGTCATGGTGCCATCTGTCCGGGGCTAAAAAGGTGTTTTAAACGGCCCTGGGAGCACAAAAGCTCCTCACTCTGGGCTAATGGCCCATCACTGACCCTGACATTTTTCTTTCTCGGTGTGCCAGCGTGTCAGAGGAAGGGGAGATTGTTTTCTGACACAAACGGCCTTTTTTTTTTTGGGTGGTTGAAAATAAACTGTCGTGGTTACCGTAATGTTAACACTGATCAAAGGGCCGGCGGCTCGATCAAATATCCTGAGAGGCGGTGAACTTTAAAAGTCGAGCCACGGCCTCTCTGATCACACACTGGCTCTGTGTAGTTCACTCCAAAGCCACACTCCCTACAACTGCCTCTGACATCAGCTACAGCGGACAGGACTGTAAACGAAATCTGAATGAATTATATCCATGAGACGCTTCAGTAAACCTCAATCAAGGACTTATGAATCAGCTCAGATTCAGTCAAACGCCACAAAACTATCTAAAGCCAATACGGTCTTTTTAGGAGTTAGCGAAGACGTCTCAGAACATATTTATAGTAAATTTAAGACATAGTCATGAGCTGTTTAGTTGTAATCATACCTTATTTTTTTACAGACGTTGAAGGCTCATTCGTGAGTCTCACCTTGTCATCTGAATTCATAATATCAGCAAATATTAGATTAACATAACCAGATTAAATTATGTATAAATTAAAACCATTTTGTAAGTGTATTTCTGATTAGACGGCATCCAAGGGCCTCCAAACTGTGCTTAAGGACAATCAGGTGATGTCACTGAGACTATGTCCATGTTATATACAGCAGATGGATGGATGGTTTGATAGTTAAATGGTAGACAGACAGATAGACAGATAGATAGACAGGTAGACGGGAAGGATGGACGGATGGACAGATGGACAGATGGACGGATAGATACCATACCATAGCATAGACCAGATAGATAGATAGATAGATAGATAGATAGATAGATAGATAGATAGATAGATAGATAGATAGATAGATAGATAGATAGATAGATAGATAGATAGATAGATAGATAGATAGATAGATAGATAGATAGATAGACAGACAGACAGACAGACAGACAGACAGACAGACAGACAGACAGACAGACAGACAGACAGACAGACAGACAGGCAGACAGGCAGATAGGCAGATAGAAAACTGTCTGCTGTATTTTTGCTGATTTTATAGTTGTATTGTTTTGTTGATTTTATTGTTGTTGTTTTATCCTGTACAGTGTCCTTGGGTGTTTTGAAAGGCGCTTTTAAATAAAATGTATTACTACTATTGTAATTAAAGCTAGACAGACAGATTGATGGATACATACATACATAGCTACATAGATAGATGGTTGGGGGGACAGACAGACAGACATCAATATTGATAGACAGATTGATGGATAAATCAATGAATGATTAGATAGATAGGTAGGCAGCCAGCCAGACAGACTTAACTGATGAAACTTAGCATCTTTTTCATTTCACTTCAGCTGATGGTCAAATTTGTGTTTGTCAACAGAATAAACTTGGAGAAGGTACTATGACACAAGTTAAAGAGGCTTTTTTCATAAGGAATTACCATAGATGTGTGTCAATAAGAAGTAAGCATCACTGTATGAATTGAAGAAAAAATGGAAACATAAAAATCAAAATACACAAATTGCAAACAGAAAATTGATTAATCTATCAAAATGATTGAATTTTACTTGTTCATCAAAACAGTTTTCGTTGGCTGTGACCTTTCTTTGCATTTGTATTCCAACCTTGTTCTTTGTGCTCTTTGGGTTTTGTTTGCATTTCTGTCCCATCCTGACCATACAGACCTGAAGAAGCTGCCTCCTGATTGGCTAATGAGCTTTGGCACGAAAACTCCTGAAGTAGTCACCTGGTTGGAGTTGCTGTCTGTCTGAAGGTTCCTGCAGCACACAGGCTAATACCAGCAGTAGGTGAGTGCAATCTTAGCGTTACACAGCAAAGCCTTGTGTTATTTCTGGCTTCCCAAGGCCTGCCCACGGTCAGAACAGGTCAGAAATGCAATAACAAAAAAAAAAACAGGGAGCGCAAAGAACAAGTTTGTAAAACAAATGCAAATGAAGTCACAACAGAATTATGATTACTTAAAAAAAAGATTACTCCCAAGCAAATGAAATACAATGATTCTGAAAGATTAAAATATTTGTTTGCAGTTTGTGTTTTTTGATTTTTAAGTTTCATTTTTTTGCTCAATTTATAAAATGTTGCTTGCTTCGTGAAGTGTACTTTGAAAATACTGACACAAATCTAATTCCTTATTATACACTGCCTGGCCAAAAAAAAATCACCACCAAAAAACAAGATCACACACTCTAATTTTTCGTTGGACCACCTTTAGTTTTGATTCTCTGTGTCATTGTTTAATAAGCTTCTCCAATGTCCCAGATTTGTCCCAGATCACAGCACTGCCCCCACAGGCTTAGACAGTAGGCACTAGGCATGATGGGTGCATCACTTCACCTGCCTCTCTTCTTACCCTGATGCTCCCATCACTCTGGAACAGGGTCAATCTGGACTCATCAGACCACATGACCTTCTTCCAGTCTAGATAGATAGATAGATAGATAGATAGATAGATAGATAGATAGATAGATGGAGTAGGAGCAGACAGACAGGAACTGGAATGGGCAGACAGATGGATGGATGGATGGATGGATGGATGGATGGATGGATGTGGATGGATGTCTACTGTTGTTTTTCTTTGATTTGATTTGGCCAAATGTTTAAGTGATTCACCGATCACCATCATTCAGCATTGCTTTTCGACCACATTTCTCCCTCGAAGACGATGGTTCCCCACTATCCTTCCAGTTTTGAATAATGTGTTGGACAGTTCTTAACCCAGTTTTATTAGTTTCTTCAATCTCCTTAGATGTTTTCTGCATCAGCTGGGGTTAAATAACTTGTTTCCAGCTAAAAGATAATCACCCATGCAGTAATTATCCAATAGGAGGCTCGTACCTGCTTGCTTAGTTAAATCCAGTGTGCAACTTTTTTTTTTTGGCCTGGCAGCGTAGATTCAAGACTCAAAGAGTTTGTCATTTGCACATTAAGAAACATGTTTCCCTGCACTGTGAAATTTTTACTCTGCTGTCCACAAGGAATTCCAGATGAGAGGTATCGAATAAAAAAAGATTTAAAGCAAGAAACTGCTGGACCAATTCTATAGAAATACAGACAAAGGTTAATTCCGACCACATACATAAAATGATTTACATGACTATGAATGGAATGGAGTTGCAGTATGTATGTTTTCATGGGAATAAAAAGATGGTGCCTTGAGATTTTAATGTGATCCCGGTGCAGCCTGAGAAAGAAATGTTTGAAAACCACTAAAGTTTGATATATTTCAGTAATTCCCCACAGCTGTAGGTCAATGAATCTTAGATGCTAAGTCACTTAGTTAACAAAAAACAATCCAGAAACCCTAAAATCTGATCCAAACATCACTCTCCATCAAAAACGTTCAAATACAACCACAAGAAAACATTGTATTGTTGACAAAGATCTGTAAAGTAAGCATCTGCCTCTTCGGATCAACATCATCGGCTAAAACCTCCCCAAATTAAAACCCTCTTGTGCATCTCGGTGTTTGAAGTCTAAGTAATAACGCAGGAATCTCGTTCATAAAAATCACACAGGCCACTTTTTCCACCGAGAACCAAATGTTGGTGCTGGTCCAGCGGCCTCGGCCTGAGCCATGTGAAATTCCAGTTCCCATCAGTGGTCCCTGCTGTCTCCGAAACAAGAGAAGTGAAGGCGAAGATCACGTATCAAGAATGTGGGATCCAGTTTCCCAGATGTCAGGAGGGGTTCTGTCAAGTGGGGTGACTATCGCGTTTCCAGGTCAAGATGATCAAAGCTCGGGGTTCGCTTGGTACGATTTCCAGCCAGCCAAAACATTCAATAAAGAGCTCAGAGATGCCTTTTTTTCCTGGCAGACAATAATGCCGAGCGATGTTTTGGCCGTGTCAAGTGGTAATTTGAGGGAAGAGTTGGAAAGGCAGGGTATCCATTTTCAATGTTTACCCTAAAAAGAGGGACGACTTCCACTTTACTCGCACAAAGAAAACATCTAACTGCTACTCTGGGATGAAATTAGTGGTAATCTAACCATAGAGGTCTTAAGCTAAACAGCAGCAGCAGCACGCTATCACACTTTTCCCTGCGTTGTATCAGTGTTTTCCCCGAGGCTGCTCACATCTGAAAAAGCCCGGGTGTGATGGATGGCACGGTGTCAGCGGGCTTAAAATAAAAGTGGACATCTGAAGGGTAAAAATGATCTATTTTGGGAAGGGCATTTTCATTTGCAGCAGCAGCAGTGGAGGTGGTCATGGAGAGGGAAGTGTGTTTTTTTCTTTAGCTCCAGGTCTATTTTAATTCTGCCGGGATAAGGGAGTACTGTGTCATGACGGCTTTTGTTTGACACTTTCTATTACTCAGGAATGATGGAGGGAATTTAACACATCACCACTTCAGTGTAAAGAGTAATTATGGCCACCGCAATCAAGTCCCCAGATCTTAATCAAGTTTATTTATACAACCAAGAATAACGGGTTACTCTCGGGAGGTTTTTACTGCCGTGGGACCTCCTTAAAGCTGATCTTATCGATGTTAATATTAAAGTGACTCAAATTACTGTGTAAAAAACACAATTTCAAAAGCGCTGGGATGTAAAATATGAATTAACACACAGTAAATTGTAGGGCTGGGACAGTATGCCTTTCTCCTGATTCAATTCTTTACGATTTCTTAGGTGCTGATTCAGTTTAAATTGGGATTCCACAATATTGACGATAATTGCAATCTTTAGTTAGCTATTTTTAACACCAGCGAAAAAAAATATTAAGAAATGATGATGCCTACAGACTATATCAGGAAAAAATACACATCACATGTGAGTCAGTTTTTATCATTTATTCAGCAATATATATTCACCAGCTGTTTATACCCTCTCATCAAAAGCCTGGACTGCATTTAAAAGTGGCTTATTAACACAGACTAAAATGAAGCATTTGAATTTGGAAAAAAAAAAGATTTTTGAACAAAAAAATCGATTCAAAAATCATCAAACAAAAAATCCTGATACTTATGTGATTAGATTTTTCCTCCCACCCTTAGTGTCCACTGTAGTGAACAAATAACTCCCTCAGTGCAAAAAAAATGACCTGAATTTGAACATTTTTAGAAGTATTCCTTTGTGATTTAATATTTCATGCAAGAAAGGGTTAAGTTATTGGTGATTTTATAGTCATAATTAGGGCTGGGCTGATACGCTTTTCTCCCGATTACATTTTTTTTTCTCGATTTCTTAGGTGCCAATTCAATTTAAATTGGGATTCTACGATACTGATGACTTTTTACAATCTTTAGTTAGCTTTTTTAACACCAGCAAATTTTTTTTTAAAATGATGATGCCTACAGACTATATCAGGAAAAATACACATCACATGTGAGTCTGTTTCAGGATTTATTCTGCGATATATTTTAACCAGCTGTTTATACTCTCTCTTCAAAAGCCTGGATTGCATTTAAAAGTGTCTTATTAACACAGTCTAAAGTGAGGCATTATATTTGAAAAAAAAAAGATTTTTGAACAAAAAAATCAATTTAAAATTGTCAAACAAAAAATCCTGATACTTATCTGAATCAATTTTTTTCCCACCCCGAGTAAATTGTAAAAAAAATCCCCTAAAACCTAAATGAATATGACACAAAGACATGACATCTACTGTTTCACTTATAATTCTTGTGGAAATATGTTCACATTATAAGTTTAATGACAGAAACATATTCCAAATTAGTTGAGTCAGGAGCAAAGAGACTGTCAACTTTTCTTAGGTATGTGATTTAATTGGTTACAGCTGATAATACCTTAGTATGGTTCAATGTATTGTACTAGTCCAGACGGGAAAGAGCCTATAGAAAGTGTTTGTGGAGGGTAGAGCCTTTCAGAGGCATATCCTGCACATGATTGGACGATCATTCTGTCAATCATATTTCTACAGGCCAATCAGATAGTGTAGTAGATGGGCACTACTGTGCTACAGGTCATGAGCCACACAAATATCCTTACTGTAGAGAAGATTGTAGCGTTTATATTTGTTATTCATTTAACAAGTTCTTCCCCTTTTTTAAGCCTTCTGCTTGAAAATGACATACTCATAAAGAAAAGAGTGTATCTCTGCAACCACAAGGTCTAGTTGAATTATTTTAGTGTTATAATGTAATTTTTATTGTGAATATCTCTTTGAAATGACAATGGGGTGGCTGTAAAACACTAAAAATGAATAATCTAATAATTTTACATCATCTCTACACAGGAATATTGTTACAAAGTGATGCAGAGCAAAATTAGAGAGGTTTTACAACAATATGGTCAGAAACTGCCGGTCAACATGGATTTTTACATTTCATTATTTCTTTTTTAAAAAACAACCAACAAAACAAACAAACAACAGAGATCACATGTTAATTCACATTTTCCCTCAAACATAGTAAGACTTAGATTAACACATTTCCCTATATTTACTCAACATACTGGATTGATATTCTTAAAGACAAAATTTGATTAAGCTTCTTTGGTTTCTTGGTTTTGATTGTTCCATAAACTGATTCCTCTAACCGTAACACCGTGCTCTTTCAGGTTATTTCTCAATCTTGCTTTTGTTAGTATTTCAAATCCTTTTAAATTATAGTTTGTTTGTTCTTTCAATTCAGGTTTGGGTGTTGATTGTTAGAATTTTCTTCTGAGCTTTATACATAATCTGAAACATACTGAAATCTACAAACTCACTGAACTTCAGCAATTGCAATTTTACAAATAATGGGGTTAGAAGGATCTCTGTATCAACTAATTCTTCCTGTGCTTCTTTGGAAAATGAAAACTGGCTGGATATTACGTTGTTAAATCTACCCTTCTTTTACAATGCTATCCACTGTTTCTCTTTCTCTGACGATTTAAAGGTGCTATGAGGAGAATCTATTCCCGACACATTAAGATTCTGCTACCCATGAGCACACGCAGCGACTGTCGTAATGCTGCGTTCCAGTAACCTCGGAACTGAGAGTGACATCATCTCCAACTTATCAGCGTTCCAGTTGAAGTCAGAAAAAAACATGCCGATCTACCAGGCTATTGTTAGCTGCAATTAGCACGCCCTGCGTTGTTCATAAATATCACATGAAGAATGTGATTATCACTATGGCAGCATTTTTGTAAATATTAGTCGAACAATACTATGTATACAGCTGATCTAGAGCGACACACCCCAGTCAGAAGTGCAGATAAATTGATTATTACAGGAGCTAAACAACTGTTCACACTGGGGGCATCCATCTTCAATTGTCAACTTGGGGGTGGCGAGGTTTCACCGAGTTCCCAGTAGGAAATTCCGTCTTCAGGGACGTTCCAGTTGCAGTTTCCTACTCGGAACTCGGAAATTCCTACTTCTGAATACAACTGGAACGCACCAAAAGACATGACCCAAGCCAAAGCGTGCGTTTGTTGTGATAAATGCAGCTCAGACCTTCCTCAGAACTCTGCATTGCTTTACAACTGCTTTTTTCAACAACTTACAGGATGCAAAGCGACGAGTTAATGTATCTCTTTCTAGTTACGTAGCGGTAGTTTTTGATTTGTGACAACAAGAAATTTTTGGAAAACTTGGTATCGTAGTTTTGTAGCCGGCTATATATGGCTTCTTACAGCCTGGTGCTCTAAGACGTGTCCGAATAATATTAATTTGCTCTAGTTTTAATTGTCTTGTTCCTGAAGTTGAGTTTCCAGGCCAGTCCAGCCCTGTCCGACCCGACCACGAAGCTAAGAACTAGCATTTATAGATAACCTATTCTGATACTATAAAACTCATCTTAAAGTGTGTATTTCCATCAGGCATATATCTAAAAGTGAGACTTTTTTGTAATTACTTAGAAACTCCTCACAGTCTCTTTAAGGCCTAAAATGCCCATAAATAATCTTAAAAAAGGACATATCAGTCACTTATGTCAGTTTTCATCCACACTTAACGTGCCCCAGCTATTTTATAATTGTGGTTTGCATCCTCTAAAAAGAATAAAAAGTAAGCCTGCCTTTGGTTCTCCTGCAGGTATTGTTTATGCATTTACACTTTAACAGCTAAAAAACGTAAACCTTCTGGTTCAGTCTGACAACTCTCATTAGAGCTCCATCCAGACGGCGGACGCAGATGTTTTCAGTGTGAGAGCGCCGATAATCCCGCTATACTTTACCTGCTCGAACCAAACAGCAGACACACTCAGTTAGGGACTTTGCTGGAGAACATAGTGAAGCATTTAGCAGCTAAAGAGCCAGATATTTCCCTCAGGACCTGATGAGTATTAAGGGAAACCAAACAAGAAGAAGCAGGAGAGTGGATATTGGGCTTCCACTTGCCAAGAGTGAAAAAAGGGATGTTTTCCCCCGTCTGCTGGATATGTAAATAAAGAGTTTTCTCCCTACTTTTGCCATAAGTACTTTGTAATAAGATAATGTGTTAGCGTTGTGTTTACATCTTGTTTTGCTGCTTTAAAGCGGCTCAAGAGTGCCGTATGCAGAGCAGAAGTGGATGTAGCCTCCAGGCCTGAAAGCAAAGCAAAAGACGAAGAGCTTTTACTTTTATTATTGATCAATACGCTGCAGTTACAGGGCTTTAAAAAGAACACTGATTGTGAAGTAGCAGGAGCAGGGAAAGGACTTTAAACGGGATGTTTAGCATTTTCTTAAAGATGTTACTACATGTGTACACAAAGCTGTATATGGTAAGACAAATATACAATACTGCTGCTTCTTTTTTTATCTCTGTTTTTGGCTATTGCTTTCCCTTCCTTGATATCCAATAAGAAACTTTACTTTGCCAGCTGTGCCTTATATTAACCACAAACTATTGGAGCTCTCTTGTTTGTATAGGTCTATATTGTGTCTTTATTTTCCTCTTTCTGTTGTCTTTATTGTATCACTATTAAAGTTACTATGTAAGTGGCCACCGGAGCCAAAGAAGTAAAATTTACCTATCCATGTTTCCGGTTGAGTAGCCTGACCGGAATCGGATTTAAAGAGTAAACGCTCTCACACACGTTGGGTTTGCAATGACGTGATTAGGTTTTCCTCACGCTCGGAGAAGCAGAGCAACACGGTGTGTGAAATGTTTTATGTAAAAAAGTTTGTACGGTAAGGTAAAACTCAAATAAATTCTTATTTTTGCAGAGCAGCATGCAATTTCGGGAAGAGACGGGTTCAGAATTGAATTGGTCACTTGTAGAAGTTTGCCGCTACGGCGAGCAGCCGCTAGCAGCTACGGCTGACAGCTAACAACGGCAAACAACAGTTGGCCGTTAGCCGTAGCAGCTAACAACAGTTAGCCGCTACAGCAAACAGCCATTTACTGTTGTTTGCCCTTGTCAGCCATTATCCGTAGCAGCTAAGGGCTAACTGTTAGCTACTAGGTTTAGCCACTACATATTCTACGTCATAGCAGCGCTGCTTGATATGGATTGGTCCGCAATGAGTGCTTTGAGCCAAACGATCGTCCAATCACAGGCTGCCGTTGTTTTTGAAGGTTCTGCCCCTGAAAACATTCTTGCAGGGCTCCTCCACAGATGGATTAGTGAAATATTTTTAATATTGAACTGTCCATCTAGCATGTCAGGTTAGTTTTATTGATCATGTATTATTGAAAGAAAATGTATAAAATGCTAGTATGATTCAAAGTGTTTTGTAGTTTCACGGTGCTCGATGGAATAAATTAAGAAGAGTATGCACCAGTCGAACTCTCAGCTATCTTATTGATGCCAATGGCCGCTACATACTATTTTACAAAATATGTCTTCATTGAATAAATACTTACTGTGCTAAAGAAGTTCAACTTAAAGTTGCAGTATGGGGGTTATCTTTGGATCACTGACTCAAAAAAACTCCGTCATCTTAGATACTTTTAGATACCTGCAACACCTCCAGGGTTCATATTTACAGTTAGAAATCGAGCAAGAGACGTGTACGTTTAGGCCAGTAAGGACTGAGCATAACTCGCCATCATTGGCTGCACTCATGTGGTTCACCCATTTTTTAGCCAATCAGGGTGGGCCATCCAAGTGGCTGCTTCACTGGCGTGAGGGCTGAGAAATGAAAGCATCATCATTTTGTTCTGGTTTACTTCAGAATTACCTTTTAGTAGCAGGAGCAGGACTTTAGACAGGATGTTCAGCATTTTCTTAGAGATCTTACTACATGTGTATTCAGAGCTGGATATGGTAAGACAAATATATAATACTGCTTGTTGCTGCCTCTTTTTATCTCTGTTTTTGCTTTTACTCTCCCTTCCTTGAAATTCCAATAAGAAACTTTGCCTCACCAGCTGTGCCTTACATCAACCACAAACTATTGGAGCTCTCTTGTTTGTATAGGTCTATATTGTGTCTATCTATAACTACTAATTTCTCTTTTAAGACCACTTAGTGATCTTTTAACCTACAAATCTATTCCCATTACTATAGCTGTACTCTAAGATGTTATTCTTTACTGTTAAATGTTATTATGTGCTGTCTTGTGTGGTTGGTGGTATCCTATGTGGTTTGTGTATGCATGCTCTCTGTGCAAGACAAATTCCCTTTGGGGCAATAAAAGTTCATTTTTTCATTTTATTTTCCCTTTTTATTGTCTTTACTGTATCACTAATAATGTTACTATTTCATAAAAAATATGTATTAATTGAATAAATATTCAACATTTTATTATAGATTTTATAGATTCTTTTTTTTCTGTGATATCACATCTCAAATTTGGATGAAGGAGACATATTCAGAAGCAGGAAAGAAAACTCTGAGCCGTGTCTAGCCACAATAATGAGGTTTGTAGGCTAGTAGAGTGACACTGTGCCAAATAAAGTCGGAGCTCACTGCAACAGGACTGAGTTTCAACCGAGGGCGTGGGATGAGCTGAGGTTAACAGCAGCCCACAAGAATACTGGAGCTTGACCTGAGCAGCACCCAAACAGGAAACTCATCCCTCCATGTGTCAGCTGTTCTGGCTCCAGTTAAAGGAAATGGGATCTCTTCAGTTTTTTTTTTCCGACAGCAGAATAAGACCGCACTCAGAATGGAGAGCAGCATCCTATTGAAGAAATGTAAGGATGTGTCGTTGCCTGTTCTCGATGTGTTGAATACAGTTTGGATTTCACAGCTTTGTAAAGTGATAACTGTGAAAATGACTTCCTTTAAAGTGAAGTCTGGGTGCTGGTCACCTTTAAACAAAGGTTAAACCTTCATTTCAAATGAGGTTTCGATTTGTCCAAGTTTAAAGGGCTGTGTAGCCCTTCCCAGTAACCATAAGGAGAACTGGGATATACCGTCACTAGATGTGAATGCACAAAAAGAAGGGCTAAAAGGTAAAACAAGGTCTAAGGGGTACAACAAGGGCTAAGGGGTATAGCAAGGGTTAAGGGGTAAATCCAAGGACTAACAGGTTAAACAAGGGCTAAGGAATAAGACAAGGTCTAAAAAAAAGGCTAAGGGGTAAAACAAGGGCTAAGGGGTAAAAACAAGGGCTAAGAAAAAGGCTAAGGGGTAAAACAAGGGCTAAGACATAAGCTAAGGGGTAAAACAAGGGCTAAGAAAGAGGCTAAGGGGTAAAACAAAAGCTAAGCAAAAGGCTAAGGTGTAAAACAAAGGCTAAGCAAAAGGCTTAGGGATAAAGTAGGGGCTAAGAGAGAGGTTAAGGGGTAAAAACAATGGCTAAGGGGTAAAAACAAGGGCTAAGGAGTTAAACAAGGGCTAAGACAAAGGCTTAGGGGTAAAAAAAGGGCTAAAGGGTACAACAAGGACTAAGAAAAAGGCTTAAGGGTTAAACAAAAGCTAAGCAAAGGGCTAAGGGGTAAAACAAGGGCTAAGAAAAAGGCTAAGAGGTAAAACAAGGGCTAACACAAAGGCTAAGGGGTAAAAACAAGGGCTAAGCAAAAGGCTAAGGGATAAAGCAAGGGCTAAGACAGAGGCTAAGGAGTAAAAACAATGGCTAAGGCAAAAGCTAAGGGGTAAAACAAGGGCTAACACAAAGGCTAAGGGGTAAAAGCAAGGGCTAAGACAGAGGCTAAGGAGTAAAAACAATGGCTAAGGCAAAAGCTAAGTAAAGGCAGACACAGTAAAAACAGTAAAAGAATAAAACCAATAAAATCAATAAGAACAAAAACAAACAGTATAAATGTGTTTACTATGAATGGGGATTGACCCTCTCCAGGTAACAGGGTCCACCTGAGTAACACTGCAGCTGGTGAAGCTCCACACAGTCTTTGTTTCAGCCGGTTTATGGAGCTGTTTGATTCCAGTGATGGAGTCCTTGTAGTGAGGACAGCCCTGAGAGCTAACTCTCAGTATTTCAAAGCTTTACAAAAGCCGCCCCGGCTATGCTACCCCTGTCATTACCATAGACAGCCCCCCATCATGCTCTCTGGTGCACAGGGTTCATTACACAGAATTAGATGTCACACAGATCAGAGCGGCGCGTGAGGCCACACACTGCTCTCCTCCTCAGTTATCTCTGTAAAGCACCATCGCGGAGCTGGATCGATAGCCGAGGTTTGGAGCTTCATTAGCTCAGTATGACTCCATCGCCACCGAGACACCTCTGGCACGCTACGCCGCCGTCGCGAGATATATTTTACTCCCCCGATTCCTGAAGGTCCCCGCTGTTTTAACACACAAACACGCGGGGACAAACAAGACCTTCACACATGACGAGGGTGCAGGAGGGGTTGATGGGAGTGGCGGGGGATCTGTGTCAGTCAGCGGCTCGATAAACAGGAGAAAGAAAGCTCACAAACAAACCGAGGTAAGTGATTAATGGAGTCACAAAGTGCCTTGAGTGGCGGAAAAAAATTACGAGGATGAAAAGAGCTCATTTGGAGGCTTTTCATTTCAAAGGAGAAAGCAGCTGGGATTTTCACAATGCTAATGATGTTTTGTTTGCATTGAAAGAGGCCAGTTGGTTTCATTTAGAGACAAGTACAATTAAACTGGGAAAAAAAAGAAAAGACGGAGATAAGTGTGCATCAGCCTCGTGACATGATTCAGCATTCCCGGCCACTTTTAAGATGTTTGATCTGACTGCGAGGCAATTCAACCGCGCCGATAGCATCTGCCTCTTCTTCTTCATCGTCCTCTCTTTCCATTAAGAATCATGTTCTGGTGGAGCTTATCAGGCATCTAGGAATTCATCCACTTCTTCTGGAGGGAGGCCAACTGTACTGGAAACAGAAGGGAGGGCTTTTAAAGGCCGCTCGGAGATGAGGGAAGAGGGGGCTATCATGTCAGGGAGGATCTCTAGGGCGACATAAATGTGCCACAAACGCTGGATTTAACAACTAGGCGTAGACATCACTTACTGACTCCTGCAGTATTTATTCCTCAAACATTTTCTCTGGTTTAAAGATTACCCAGCGGACAGTTCCCAAAGTCTCTCTCGTGAAATATAGATGCTGTCGGAAGGTCGAGGCGATAACCAAACATACCTGGCCAAGGTCGCGGTAACGAGCGAGGATAAAACAAGACGTTAGATCCAAACGCCGGGTGTCGCACCTCCAGCCTGCGATTTGTCCAACCATCAGGGAGCATAATTAAAACCTCACACTCCTCAGCTGTGCTACGAGATGGATCAGGAGGAAAAGATCCGGTTCTGACCTCGACCATCAGAGTTTAGGGTATGTTAGCACTGCTACATTAGGAGGTTTGACTGGAGCAGCATCTTGTTAAAGTAATTTGAGATCAGCCCCAGGGTCTTTCCAAATGGCGTTAAGCAAAGTTTGATGCAATCTTAGGATGTGTTACAAGTAAAGGATGATACAAGACTTAACTTTTATGGCCCTTTTCCATTAGCCCTACTCTACTTGACTTGTGCTGCTTTTCCATTAGCCCCAGTTGCCTGCACAACGGGGTGCAGTGCCGCTGTAAACAGCTGAGTGGCACTGTAGTGACGTCATTTTGAGCGCGACACAACAATCTGCGGCTTTTTGTCACAAACTGAGTAAAAAAGGAAAGCAGAAGAAGGCTGCAGGTGGTAAGAAGAAATACCCCTTGAGAAGCACAGGAGAGTTTTGGAAGCTATACAACAGAATGAAGCCGAGGACGAGAGCAATCCAGCTGCAAAGAAAAGACGTATGAGGGTAAGCTATTGGTAGCTACTGCTAGCATGCTAGATCATTGCGCTCATGACTCATCGATGACGACATTGTCTGACCAATCAGTAGACTGCAGTCGGTGACGTCATCTTTTAGCATCGACTCAGCTCGCTTGGAACCAGAGCGGAGTAGGTACTAAAACTAGCTTGTTTTAGGAGGTACCAGGCTAGTGGAAACACGCTGCAAATCGAGTAGGGCCAAGGCCTGCTAGTGGAAAAGGGCCATTAGACCTATGACTAGTGCTGTGTTACTCAAGACTGGTCTTGGTCTTGAGACAAGTCTTAAGACCACATTTTGAAGGTCTTGGTCTTGTCTTGGTCTCAGTGCATTCAGGTCTCGGATAGTGTGGTCTTGAGCACAACACTACCTATGACCTCCAAATGGACTGTCCTTGAAGAGTTTGCAAGAGAGCATTCCCCAGAAGAGTGTTACGAGACTCAATGCAAAGGAGCATTACTTATTCAAAGTTATAACTTTATTTTACAAAAATCAGCCTGCCAGTATTTTCTTAAGATATACTGGCCAATCAACCCAACAAGGTGTTTGATTAAATATTTATTTATCTATTTTTTATGACAAAACTTGGCCAGTCAATCATTTCTTAAGAAACAATGACCAATCAAAGTTTTACAAACAATATTCATCTGTATATTTATTTATTTTTTCTTACAAAAATCAGGTGGGCAATCTTCTTTGTAAGAAATATTAACCAATCAACTGATTGCATTTTTTCCCAAAATATTAATACATTCATTTATAGAGTTTTTTTTAAAACAAAAACGTATCACTTATTTATTTATATATTTTTACAAAAATTGCCTGATACTGATCGGTGGCCAATATAACAGGCCCACTTTACCTTTGACTGATCCTACATATTGATGTGAAACCTTCTCTCTCTCAAGATTTGATTCAATGTTAATTCTGGATGTCCTATTTGATGGATTCACAATTCTCCATCCAATTGGTTTTTGGTACAGAAAGTGCCTAGATGAAGATTTTTTTCACTCTGTTGTGTTCTTGACATTAAATTGTTTAAAAGTAAAAGAAAATGATTAGTATATTGAAAAGTTGTTGTAAAATAATTAAGCCTTGATGTTTAAAAATGAGTTTGATAAAAATGTTCATCAGCTGCACCCATACCTGAACTGAGACTCAATGATATGACCCTCAAAATAAAATCAGTTCATCCTTGATTTATCGTAGAAACTCTGGCAAATTTTGAAGATAATGTCTCCAAACGTTCTCCTAATATGACGTTTATAAGATTATGCTGATAATGAAAGGCTGACCTTAAGCTTAACATCTTTTTGACAAAGTAGTTACGAGCACAAAGTTTCATTCACATCATTCAAAGCCTTCATGAGTTATTGTGTCTTCCAGCAAAGGCTGACCATGAAGCTAACCTTTAGCCCACGATGGAGGCCGGAGACGGCGGCCATATCCAAACATACCTGGCAGAGGTCGTGTTAATGAGCGAGGATAAAACAAGACGTTACAGCCAAACTCTGCACACATGAGGGGGAGTACGTGTCACACTACCAGCCTGCAATTTGTTCAACCATCAGGGAGCGTAATTACATTAACCTCGCACGCCTCCGCTCCGCTACGAGATGGATCAGGAAGAAAAAAATCAGGTTCTGACCTCGGCTCTCGGGGTTAAGGGTTTGTTGGCACTGCGGCAGTGGGAGAATTGGTTTGATTGGAGCAGTATCGCACTAAAAGTAATTTGAGATCAGCTTCAGGGTCTCTTCAAATGGCTGCCTTTTTGCTCTCCTGTTAAGCTCCAACGTTTCAAAAATGTGCTGGCTGGGGGAAGAGGCCAGCCTGAGCGGGGAGCGCGGGATGCCAAGGAATGTACTTAAGATCTAAAACAGACAAGATTGAGAGCCAAGAGCGTTTAAATGCCAATGCTAATCCGCAAAATAATTCACCGCATAGCACAATCTGACTCTCCCTTACAGATACCATATGTTACCTCAGCGTGGAGATGAAACGAAGGGAAGAAACCCACGCCAGAGGAGGGCTTTCTTCTCCTAAAACTGTGTTATCTGGGTAATGAAAAAGAAAAAACCCTGGGTCTCTCTCTTTTTAGTCTCTAAAGTGAGTCTATATCTCTGCTCCCTCTGGTTCCTCCTGTTGTTCTTGCCTCCATCAGTGGGAGATTAGCCCAGAACAAACTGTTTGGTTTGCAGGGAGTTAAAATTTGCTAATGCATACACTCTCAAGTGTCCTTGTGTGCCACACTGCACTTAATTAGCATTTTAGCGCGAGCAGTTCTCTCTCCTTCAGTACCTCTGAAGGGGAAACATCACTCCGACGAGCACAAAAACACACATATCCACTTTTGGAGTCGAGTCGAGCTCCTGTAGTTTCTGACACGATTGGATGGGGAGCGGAGAGGGGAGTTTATGTAAGGAGAGGGGGCGGGGGGGGCTGGTGGAAAAATGGAGTTAAAGTCTGCCATGTGAAAACAGATGTCTTGGTTGCAGAGTTGTCTCGGCAGGGTTGGCCTGAAGGATGTTCTAATATATGGGTCAGATTAGGGCCGGGCAATATGGACCAAAAATCAGAGTTTGATACTCTCAGCTGAATGACCACAATCCAAATCAATTCATCTTTCTTTGCACAGCTCCAGCTCATAGTAAGTGTCATCTCAAGACACTATTCATTTATCGCCACCAAAAAAACAACATCACACACTCCAATATTTCACTAGACCACCTTTAACTTTGACTACAGTCACAATCGCTGCTGCATTGTTTCAACAAGCTTCTGCAATGTCACAGATTTGTCCCAGATCACAGCACTGCCCCCACAGGCTTTGACAGTAGGCACTAGGCATGATGGGTGCATCACTTCACCTGCCTCTCTTCTTACCCTGATGCTCCTATCACTCTGGAACAGGGTTAATCTGGACTCATCAGACCACATGACCTTCTTCCAGTCCTCCACAGTCCAATCTTTATGCTCCCTAGCAAACTGAAGCCTGTTTTCTGCTTAGCCTTACTGATTAGTGGTTTTTTTAAGGCTACACAGCTGTTCAGTCCCAGTCCCTTGAGATCCCTTCACATTGTGTGTGTGGAAATGCTCTTACTTTCACTATTGAACACACCCCACAGATCTACCAGGCTATTGTTAGCTGTTGTTAGCACGCCCTGAGTTGTTGTACAAAGAATGTGATAATCACTATGGCAGTATTTTTGTAAATATAAGTCTAACAATACGATGTATACAGCTGATCTAGAGCGACACACCCCAGTCAGAAGTGCGAATAAATTGATTATTACAGGAGCTAAATAACTGTTCACACTGGGGGCATCCATCTTCAATTGTCAACTCGGGGTAGGCGAGGTTTCACCGAGCTCCCAGTAGGAAATTCCGACTTCGGGGGGCGTTCCAGTTGCAGTTTCCTACTCGGAACTCGGAAATCCCAACTTCTGACTACAACTGGAACGCACCAAAAGACCTGACCCAAGCCAAAGCGTGTGTTTGTTGATGCTAATAAAATGCAGCTCAGACCTTCCTCAGAACTCTGCATTGCTTTACAACTTCTTTTTTCAACAACTTACAGGATGCAAAGCGACCAGGTAATGTATCTCTTTCTAGTTACGTAGCGGTAGTTTTTGATGTGTGACAACAAGCAATTTTTGGAAAACTTAGTATCGTAGTTTTGTAGCCAGCTATATATGGCTACTTACAGTCTGGTGCTCTAAGACGTGTCTGAATAATATAAATTTGCTCTAGTTTTAATTGTCTTGTTCCTGAAGTTGAGTATCCAGGCCAGTCCAGCCCTGTCCAACCCGACCGCAAAGCTTAGGAATAGCATTTATAGATAACCTACTTTGATGCTATAAAACTCATCTTAAAGTGTTTCGATCAGGCATATATCTAAAAGTGAGACTTTTTTGTAATTACTAAGAAACTCCTCATGGCATCTTTAAACTTGAGACAAGGGTTTGGGAGTTCACCAGCTGGTAGTTGGATATGGACATGATACTGCAACGTAAAGGGTATAGAATTTATTCCAAATATCTGTATACTTTAGTGGACACCATGCATTAAAGGGTTAATAAAAAGAAAGTTTTATGAGGATGATTGTACACCTATTTTGCCTGACTTTACATACAAATAGAAACATTATATCCTATATTCACCGTTTCTGTTTGGCTAAATGCTGCCAACTTCTACACACTACACCTTTAAAATCTGTCTGTTACTGCCCAGCCCTAGGTCAAACATATAAAGCAGGGGTTCAGTTTCAGAGGGGGTTCTTGTTTCAGCGACATGGAGGTTGTGCACTAACAGAAACCAAATCTCCGCATATGTTCCCCTCTGCTGGGAAGTGAACATTTCCAAATGTGCCACTCTGTGGATGTAAATGAATTACAGCACTTAACTCCAACACTAAAAACGAGGAGCCGCGGAGACAATCTTTCACTGTTCGCAGGCGCTCTGCTGAAAGCTAGCGCACCAGGTTGGAAAATTACAGGTAATTGCTGAAGCCATTGAATCCAGTTTGGTTTTGGTTGAAAGACTGAAATAACAAAGCTCTGATTGCTGCAAAGACAAGGGCAGGGAGCTGGGAGGCCCTGTTGCTAAGAGTTAATTTGATACATATTTCTCCCCCTTGAAATGTCTGAGGTACTGGCAAGAGACGGTGAAAAAAAAAAAAAAAGAAAAAAGGAGTGAGAGGGAGGGTGAGACCCCCGCTCTCTCTGCAAATACTATCCATCTGCCATATTACATTTAAGCAGCATGAGGAGCTAAGGGAGCGCCCTTGCACAATATTGTGTGAAGGCTGTCAAACTCAATGCAGGAGCTCGGTGCCCGCTGCTCAGAGCCGAGGACACGGGGCCGCTTAAATTCAGGCTAATAATAACTCCTGACTGTGTGCGCTCGGCACCAGCTAAAGACAGGAACACGTGGTGGAAAAAAGAGTACTTTTAATTATTCATGCCTGTTCGAAAAAATCAGCTAATTGAAACTGTAATATCACAGCCGCCGGATGAAAAACACCAACAGCTATCAACAGCTTTTTCCCTAAACGGTGAATTAGAATTTAAAATGAGGATATAGTGGGAAAAGTTACAGCAGATTTTCAGAGTGCAAACAAATATACTCATTTCACAAACATGCATTAGAGCCCAAATGTCTGGAAATTGCCTCTTTAGGTTGTTTTGATGGTGTTCGTGATTCAGATGTGGAGTTGTTTTTAATGTTCATGCTCATAATTTCGAAATTGAGCCTTGCAGTGCTTGTTTTTAATTGTTTAAGATTTTAAAATAAAGTTGTTTGATGAATAAACTAAACTAAAGCAGACCCAGACAAGACACTGAGTCCCAGATCTCAAGTTTTGTTTAAGTCTACCCAGTCACAAACTCTATGGACCAATTAGGAGTGGATTTTATAAAGACATCATAGTTGAACAAAAGCAAAATGGTACCAAAAAGAAAGCATAAACGTGGAAATATACACTAACTTGCCAAATTACCACGTGCTGGGTTGGACAGAGAGGATGTTTCAGTCTGTTTTTGCTGCCAGTCATATTGATGTAAAGGCCATTTACTAAAATAACTGGGCAATAAACATATTTTCAATATATTTCACTAGTCCATCTGGGAAAGAGCCGACAGAAAGTGTTTTGGGAGGGCTGAATCTTCAGAAGCACATCCAGTAGGTGATTGGAAGATCGTTCTGTCAATCATAACCTTCGATGGAAACATGTTGAAATTGGAGTAAAAACATCCTTATCATTAAGAAGTTTGTAGCGTTGTTGTTTGTTTTTCATTTTAATTCAGGGTGTTTTCACACCAACCACATTTAGTGCACACCAAAGAAGTTTTGGCCCAGGGTTTGGTATGTTAGTGTCAATGTGAATGCAACCACCGCACTTTGGTGCGCACCAAATCAGCCGGTCCGAGACCTCCATGAAGGGGTGGTCTTGATCCGCTCCATCTCCCTAAATCTGGTTGAAGATTACGATGATTTACGAGGGTCCAGAAGGTCGCTGATGCTGTCTCAAACACGATAAAAAAAACACATTTGAAGGAAAATGTAGAAGAGAGCGAAACGTAAACATTGGTTGTCTGGTGTAGGAAATGGTTACCATGGCAGTCTCTTCTTCGTTCTCCTCCGTAGCAGGTTTGGCAACCAGTTACGTGCATATCGCCCCCTGCTGTTTCAAACTGAGTAAACACACAAGTGGGTCCGGACACGGTTCGATATTGCCAGTGAGAATGCAAGCCAGCGGGGGAGGGGGAGATGGACGAACCCATGGTGCAACAGCACGGTTCAAAACAAGTGGGCCTAATGTGAAAACGCCCTAAGAAATGTGGTCCAGATCTGACAGAACTGCTGCTGAAGCTGTTAGCATCTATGCTAATCTCCGTACGAGCAGCCTCGTCCTGTTGTCTACTAACTTGAATTAAGTTGCTTCATGTGGCTAGTAGCTGTATGAGTGATAGGGAGTGATCTTTTAAAAGTTAGGACATTCAATACAGGAAAAAACAGGAATATTTGTGTGTTCACTGAAATGAAATACTATTAATTTGCTTTATTTTGAATCTGGCCCTCATGGCATGTCAAGAAAAATCTGGCCTCTATGTGCAGTAACAAGGAAGAGACAAGCAGAGTTTGTTAGCTCTAGTTAGTTTAGCTCAAACACTGGGAGTCAATGGGTAGCAGTAGCCTGCCTCTGCCTGCAGTCATCTGATAAACTTTCAGCAACTCTTAATGGTTCTGTGTACTTGTTGTGACTCTTTTTTCAACAGGTTGTAAATTTATCTTCTGCTATCATCATATTATCTTCTACTCCTAAATTGAGGCTGTGTTCCTCTTGCTTATATCTATCAATTAGTCTTTTTTAATTTATTTTCACCATTTTCTCTCTCTGTCTTGAACTATTGCCCTAGCTTTCCTGACGCTCATATTTGACTATTTGAAAAATTTCTCCCTTACTTATTTATTAACTTATTTTTCTTATGATGAAGGTCCAGAATGTTGGTATTCTGACCACGGTGATTACCACAGATTAAGCTTTAGATTAGGATTTTTTTTTTCCTTTGCTGTTTTGTTGACCCATATGACATGTGAGTGTTTATGTGGACTTGGGGATGGTTCACAACTTTTGTAAAAAAAACTTCAATCAATGATGTTGATGTTATTGCTATGAAAAAAGACAAATAAAGTTGAAACAAAAATTTAGGCTTTTTTGGTTGACCTGTGAGTCATTCTTAAATGCAAATTTAAATCTAAGAATGGATCACAAACAACAGCTTCCTCAAAGCTGCAAATATTTTCTTTTTGTTCACTTAACCCTTTAACTACCAGCTCAACTGTTTGGCAGAGGTAATCAATAAATTCAGGGACATTTAATGTTAACAAAAAAGAACAAATCAAATTATTTATATGATTCTGTCAACATTTAGGGGAAAACAAACAAAACAAACAAGCCAAACACCAGATATATTCTTGGTGTGTTATTAAATGTTTAAACAGTTAAAATTTGATGACATAATGAAATGAATAGAAAATTGTTGGGACAAAATCCATAAGAAGAGGCAAAAAGTTTGTAAATAAAGTAGCAATCAGAAAACTTAACATAGATAATGGCACACAAAAATGTTGTTGATGAATAACAGATTTGATATAAATAAACCATCATATCAGTATGTGGTTTAGCATTTCAAATAACAATGGTATTTCTAATCAAAACTTAAAGCTTATAAGTAAATAAGTTATTCTGGTTTGTTTGCATTTTTCTGTATCCAAAAAAAAGTATTTTTTTTTAACATGTTAGATATTCCTGAATTTACTGACCAGTTGAACTGGGAGTTAAAGGTTTAAATTGGTGTTCAAAACACTTGTTTGCAAACATCACATCTATAGCGTAGGGCTGGGCAATTAATCGAAAAATAATTGAAATCAACATTTAGACCCTGTAATCGAAGTCATTTTACTCATGTCAATTATTTTGATTTATTTTCCCTGAGTAAGTCACGTGACCGCGCCCCCTCCATATAGTCTTTGTTCACTTTTGCCAAGAGTGAAGGACACGCCACCAACATGGAGGAGACTCCAATCTATCAGAGGACCTAGTAGCCAAGAAAAATATCGTCTCTATTATTTGGGCCATTTTGGTTTCTGTGCAGATGACATAGAGGCATAAAATAATCGTTAATTAATCGTAATCGAGGTAAGACCTTCAATTAATCGTGATATTGAGATTAGGTAATATCGCCCAGCTCTACT
Source organism: Scarus forsteni (assembly GCA_036419115.1). Classification (NCBI taxonomy): domain Eukaryota; kingdom Metazoa; phylum Chordata; class Actinopteri; order Labriformes; family Labridae; genus Scarus; species Scarus forsteni. The sequence goes on from JAZDUH010000263.1 coordinate 11,721,043, forward strand.
ATAGCGTCAACAAAACAAAGCCTCTGTTTACGAGTAGAAGATAATACGATGATAGTAGAAGATAACGTAATATAACACAGTAAAAATACGAGTTACAACAAGCACACAGGACCATTTAGAGTTGCTGAAGAGGTTATCTGATAACTGTAGGCACTGCTAATCCACTCCCAGTGTTTGAGCTAAGCTAACCAGCGGCGCACAAGCTCTGCCCGTCTCTTCTTTGTTCCTACAGTTTAAAGAATGGTGTGTATCTGCTCATCATGGACTCAGGGGTAAGGTAGGACACAAAAAGCATAAAATGTTAAATTAAAGCCACATTAAAGCTGTATCTTGTACTTATAAGGATGTGATTAGTTTGATGTGTGTTATTAGGAATGCACTTCAGGCCTTTAAAGGTGCTATGAGGAGAATCTATTTCTGGTGACATAAAGACTCTGCTACCCATGAGCACGCACGGCGACTGTCGTAAAGACCTGACCCAAGCCAAAGCGTGTGTTTGTTGTGATGCTAATGAATGCAGCTCAGACCTTCCTCAGAACTCTGCATTGCTTTACAACTTCTTTTTTCAACAACTTACTGGATGCAAAGCGACGAGGTAATGTATCTCTTTCTAGTTACATAGCGGTAGTTTTTGATGTGTGACAACAAGCAATTTTTGGAAAACTTAGTATTGTAGTTTTGTAGCCGGCTATATATCGCTACTTACATTTGCTCGAGGTTTAATTGTCTTGTTCCCGAAGTTGAGTATCCAGGCCAGTCCAGCCCTGTCCGACCCGACCGCAAAGCTAAGGATTTTTTTGGATTTTATTTTGATGCTATAAAACTCATCTTAAAGTGTGTATTTCCATCAGGCATGTATCTAAAAGTGAGACTTTTTTGTAATTACTTAGAAACTCCTCATAGCATCTTTAAATAGGGCCTTACAGATCGACAACACAGCCTCATTTTCAGAAACAGTGGGACTTGTGTGCCTGTCAACAGTGAGACAGACAGACAAACACATCTTCAAATTGGTGAAGCTGAGGTGTCTGTGGACCCCGGTGACACGACATGGTGCGAACACTCACCTCTAACGTTGCACCAGCACAAGAATCAAGCTGAAAAAAATCAATCGCCTGCAGGGAAGAGGTGCGAACTTTCATACCTTAAGCCCAATCCCCTTGAAAGTGGAGGTCCTAAATCAAATCAAGCCTGGGCCAATGCAGCGTGGAATTATGCAAAAAACTGACACGGCTATAGAAAATGACAACTGGGGAGAAATACTGTTGGGGCCGGGGAAACTTTAGAGCTTGTTTATTCACTCCACATGTTCTATCATCCTGGTGCCGTGATGATGTCAAGTCAGATTTTCTTTGTTTTTAGTCAAGCCAGGAGGGAGATGTATATTTAGGGAGGGAGATGATGCAAACATGCAAAGAGGAGGAGGAGGAGTTTATCAGACAGGAGTGAGATGAAGGAGCTGAACTAAGATGTTCTTCAACATAAATATATGATCAGAAAAGGGCTGGGAAATATATCAAGTTTAAAGACACATCATACATTTTTTTTTGATACTGGGAAAGAAGAAACACTTTACAACACTCCCTATCAATATGGATTATTTAGAATTAAAATAACGTGTGTGTCTTCTGACTTTTCTGGCCATGGAGAGTTTATTTTAAATGATTTTGTTTTGCTATTATATACATCCAGATATTTCACAATGTACATACAAGAATGAGACTTCTTTTACCCATCATCCTGAAAAGCCAAGTAAATTTCTGTATTTACTGCTTTACAAAAATTGCTTGGCTGTAGTACAGTGTCATTCTTGTGTATATGTATGATTCTTATATTAAGAACTAAAATAGAATACAAATCATAAAATAAACTTGTAAAAGCTAAATAAAACACACAGAAAGACCAATGCTTAGTACCAAAAAATAGTGTTTTTTGTAAATACTTTTACAGGTCTACATGTTTAAAATGTTCAGTCCAAATAGGGAATGATCATTTATCAATTTAAATCTATTTTAAAAAGTTTAAATTTGTAGTAAAAATAAGTTTGAGACCAAATTATCAATACAAAAAGTCCTCAAACCACATATTCGTAATTTATTGATTTAAGTGATAAACATTTGCAGGGTAACTCCTGCACACTACTAAATTGCAGAAATATGTTGTATGGATGTCACAATCCGATATTGATATTGGTTTGATGTCAACAAAAAAACAAAACCCAAATATCGGATCGACCTGCATCTATAACATCTGATATAAGCACTCCAATACAAGCAGTCTATTTTTATTTATTTTTTATTTATTTAATTTAGTTGTAGAATCTGCTATGTTTAAGTTAAACACAGTGATTACTTTGCAATTTAAAAGCAGATGTTTTTGTTTTTACTGGATTTCTTGAGGTTACTTTTCAGGGTCTTCTCATTTATTTTTCATTTATTTTATTTAACTGTAGTTTAATTGTGTTTAATTTATTGAACCCATTGGTTAATAACAAATGGGTCAGTTTTTCTCATACCTACTACTGCTGAGTATGTTCTCTGTTTGAGTAATCTCACCTGATCAAGCTTTTTCTTACAGCCTATACTACAAAATAAGTAATAAAAGTCTGTTTGGTTCCTGCTGATATCGTAACAGATTGATATCAGAATTGGCCAATACTCAAGGCAGCAATATTGGAATCGTATCGGAGGTGATAAAGTTCGGGACACCCCTAATATGTTGGTAATATTTTGAAGAGTGGGTGCCATCATCCATTTTCCAAATATTGTGCATAAATTTGTGCTGTATGAAGTCCCTCTGTTTTGTCTAAAGATTATTAAGTCTACATTATTTTTGATACCACTAACCCCCAAAAATGTTTTTATACTTCCAAATGTACTGTTTTTAAAGTTTTTTGTCAAATTATTTCATATCATATAGATAGATGGATAGATGGATGGATGGATGGATGGATGGATGGATGGATGGATGGATGGATGGATGGATGGATGGATGGATGGATGGATGGATGGATAGATGGATAGATAGATAGATAGATAGATAGATAGATAGATAGATAGATAGATAGATAGATAGATAGATAGATAGATAGATAGATAGATAGATAGATAGATAGATAGATAGATAGATAGATGGATGGATGGATGGATGGATGGATGGATGGATGGATGGATGGATGGATGGATGGATGGATGGATGGATGGATGGATAGATAGATAGATAGATAGATAGATAGATAGATAGATAGATAGATAGATAGATAGATAGTTAGTAGGGGTGAGTATTGGCAAGAGCCTCACGATACGATACGTATCACGATACTTTGGTCATGATACGATAATATCACTATCATGATATTGTGATATATTGCAATATTATACAGTAAACTAGGTAAAACCTAGAGACAATGAATATGTAACCTTTCCATTTTATTGTAATTGAAATATGTCAAATGCAGTGTTACATTAATACACTTAACCTGAAACACAGAGTGGATCAAGTCACTTAAATTAATGTTGCAAATAAGTTATTCTTGTTTTCCCCTTAAAGTATTGAAAGCATCCTAACCTGCAGTGAGGCTCAAACTGTAACTGAACACACGAGGAACAAAGTGCTTTGAGTTACTGACAGAACAACAGTAAGTAAGTAAAAGTAAAAAAATCACATATTTCTCTTGTCACTGTCTGAACTGACACCTGTGCACCTGTGCATTCATATTTATAAGTAGTATTTTATTTCAAACTCTGATAAAATATGAGTTTTTATTTTTACAAAAGTATCGATACTAAGATTTGAAATATCGATATTGTATCGGGAGTCAGAATATCGCGATATATTGCGATACCGATATTTTTTCACACCTCTAATAGATAGATAGATAGATAGATAGATGGAGAGAGAGAGAGAGAGAGAGAGAGAGAGAGAGAGAGATGGATATTACACATGAACAGGGTGTATAAAAAACTGAAAAAGCACCAGGAGTTCAAGGAAAAAAAGAAAGAAAAAATTGCCATTCCTAGATAAGTTAATGGGCACAACAAAAATAAGTTATTAATTTATTATTATTATTTCTTAATATAGAGCGGATGATTACAAGTACATGGGTGCCAACTTTCTGCCCCTGTGGTTACACTGTATTACTTCAAAAATTCAGAGACTAGGGATGGGTATCGAAAACAAATAAGTATCAACATCATCTGTCTTTTTGCTTAACAATGCTCTTATCAGAAGGCTCGCTCTCGTCAGAAGCAGTCAGCTCAAAGGATGTCAATGAAGTAATCATTGTAGACAGAAGCTGTTGAAAGTGTGGTTTAGATATGACATTGGCCACACATGTGATTTTAAACACTGGTTCAATACAACAACATGCTGAAACACTTCTGAACAGCAGAGTATTTCAGCAGAGCCACTTCTTTGCTGCTGTTGACCCTTAAAACCTCAAAACCTTCATAAATCCACAGGAATTAATAAGAAGATCGATAAAAAACTGAATCGAGAAGAAGAATCGTTAATGCCATTGGTATCAACTAAATCTTTTCAATTCCCATTCTTATAAGGGACCAGTGTTTTAGTGTAATTAGCATGTCTCCCCCCAGGACAGAGCACTTCTATGAGCAAGACAAAGAGATTACAGCATCAGGACATCTCCTTTACGTTTATGGCACCAGCAGGAGTTTGTAACCAAGAAATCAAATCCCCTAACTTCACAAACCTGGGAGTACATTACATAAAATTAGCATGCCTCCTCCAAGGATAGAGCACTTCTATGATCAAGACAAAAAGTTTACAGTAACAGGACATCTTCTTTAAGTTTACGGCACCAGCGAGAGATTGTGACCAAGAAAATCAAGTCCCGAGCTACTGAGAATTATTTAAATAAATTTGGCTGCAATCTAAAAGATTTCATAACATATCGTACTCCCAAGCAATGCAAATAAAAACATAACTTATTCTGTAAAAACGTAAACAAAAAATTTTGATCTCCAACCTCAAATTGGAGATGGAGATGATTTGAATGTTTCTGCACAATTTGGACTGATAATTATTTCAAAAGTGAGTCCAGGACTGCAGCTTCAAGAGTTTTAACTAGATTCATCTCAAAGTTTATACTTCTGGTATTTGGTTTTTCAGCGGAAAATAGAGGAATAAAATATGAAGCTTTCTGGCTCAGCTCTGGATCATTCCATTTAAATGACATGCTGTTCCTGTAAAGTAAATAGTTTTGTAAGTTATTTCTCAGTAATGGGCCAAACTGACATATTTTTCTCTCTAAACCCCCTCAAACGTTCACTCTGAATGTACCCAGAGCATCTCCCACTTGAAAATTGCTTCTTAGGATGAGATGAATTTAATCACAGCCAGAAAATAAGACTCTTTCTTAAGCATCAAACAAAACCTGAAAATCAAAACATTTCAGATGCTGCTTGTAGGCGTCTGAGCTGTCTGCCAAAAGCACAAGTAACAGGGTGAAGGAACGTGTTAGATGTTAAATTCAAATTTGTCAGAGGCATAAGCACGCCACTTGCCTTCGATAATTCTGACTGCAGGACTTATTAGCTGAGAGGTGGTTAATATTGAGTCTCAGAAGGGCTGGAGAAGAACACATTAACATTATGGCTGTGTTTTATGCAGATATGTTTTTACAACAAGTCCTAAATAAAATCAAGTAACCAAGCGAAGACAAAACTGAGGCTGCCCGATTCCTGAACACAGCTAACAATGCCAGATCTTGTTTTTTCTACAATAGACTGTATCTACTGTTATTTCTTCTGTTTTAGACATCCTTGGTCTGATTCACTTGGCAATATGACTCTAACTCAGTGTCACTGTGTTTTTAGGGGATTTTGGGGAAAGGGTAGGGATGGACAATATGTCCATTAAATTGATTAGTTCAAATTATTTTTTGCAGAAGATTTTAAAAATGAAAATAGAACTACAGTTTTCATTATGTCAGATCTTGTCAGGTTTTGTACAAGCAGATGTTTAGACTTGTATTTGTTTCTTTTAAATGTAACAGCTCAGAATTATTGTTCATGTAGACAAACCTATGTTCAAACAACAGCTTTTGTTCTGCTTTATAACCAGGTCTGTGTGTAACGCATTACAAAGTAATGCATTACACACAATGTAACTACTTTTCTGGTCAAAAAGTAAAGTAATGCACTACTACTGATTATTTGGTAACCAAACGTAGTTCCTTTTTTAATCCGGCGCAACGTTACCTTTCCCACAGGGAGATCTGACACCGCTTCCTTCTCAGCTGCCCGCATAAACACGAGCAGCGTTGCCAAGTCTGCTCGTCATAAGCCTCTAAGGGCCGCAAATCTCGTGAGCAATGGCCACGAGTCGCGTTTTTTTGGGCTTGTTTCTAAACATGAAGTTGCTTTTTGTGGCTCTTCTGTCTGTGTGAAACCCCCTGATTATCTTCCAGCTCCTAACATTAAGTAAAACACGACTGAAGTAGGCAGTTCGTCCACTTCCTTGTTTCCTGGTTATCGCGCACTACAGTTTTCATTGTGGTAGATCTTGTCTGGTTTTGTACAAGCAGATGTTTAGACTTGTATTTGTTTCTTTTCAATGTAACAGCTCTGAATTTACTGTTCATGTAGACAAACCTGTGTTCAAACATCAGCTGTTGTTCTGCTTTATAATGTTCAACTTATGTTTCCTCAACTTGTACCATTGTGCACAGTTCAAATTAATAAATATACTAACTAGTGTTGTGCTCAAGACCACACTATCTGAGACCAAGACTTGCCCGAGACCAGAATGCACCAAGACCAAGACAAGACCAAGACTTTTGGGAGTCGAGACTAAATTGAGGCCAAGACCATCAAAATCAAGTTTAAAACTCAAGTGTTCCTCCTTATTCACATTCATGAAGTCGAAGGACAGCAGATCAGTGCTGGTCTTGATCGGTCTTAACAGAGAATCTCAAGTCCCTCGGGTCCGAGCCAGAGACAAGACCGAGTAAAAATACTCTTGAATCCGAGACAAGACCAAGACCTTCAAAATGTGGTCTCGAGGCCAAGACCAGTCTCCAGTACACAACACTAATACTAACTAAATGTACCATTTCTAGATGCACAATACTGATATCCAATCTATCAATTCCAATACATAGAAATGACTGAAAATAGTTCTTTTCAGATTTTATCCACGTCTTTAAACTAAAATATTTTTGACAGCAACAGTAAAATAAAGCTTTATGTGCAATTTTAAAAGGTGAAACCCTGATTTACTTCCCTGCTGACAGAAAATCTGCACAATTTCAAGAGCTTATCTCTAAATTTAAGAATAATATGCAAAAAACTCCACCAACTTGATGCAAATATATAATGTGAAATATTGGCTGAAATGTTAATATCTCCTGATACCACTGAAAGACAAATACGGGGCTTTACACATAGACACTGCTTGATTGAATCTATATTCAGCAGAGACAAATGTGATGTAGACAGATTTATGATCTGGGCTTCCATGGGTTTGTCTCTATTATAATTCTTATTAATAATTCCCTTGTCTCTGTCTGAATTGATACAGCTCTTCATGTGTGTAGATGTATATACAAATGTATATCTATATATGTTTTTATACATGCATATATGTGCATCTATAAATGAAGACCATGGCTTCAGTCTGCTCTGTTGTAAAATGTCTTGAGCAATGTTGTGTGTTACAGTAATAGAACTACTTTTTAGGGTTCAAAGTAAAGTAACGCACTACTACTGAAAATGTAGTAAACCCAAACGTAATGTAGCTACTTTATTAATGCAGCACAATGTCACTTTTCCCACAGACAGATCTGACACCACTTCCTTGTCAGCTGCTCGCATTAAACACCAGCAGTGTTGCCATGTCTGCTCATTATAAGCATCTAAGGGCCTGTTTTTCTCAAAAGTCCCGAGCAAATCTCGTCACGGCTGCATTATTTATTACGACTGCAGTAGGCAGTTTGTCTGCTTTCTCGTTTCCTGGTTAACGTGCACACCCCCAAACACACTCATGCACATAGCCCATGCTCCACAGACTAAGTTGCCAGGTCTGCTTATTATAAGCAACATTATTTTTCTTAATAGATGCTCTGCACTGTTATATTGAAATGTAATGTAGATGAAAATTAACAAACTTTTTGTAGATTTCTCTGTTTAAAAAGCAATATATCACATTAGGAAAGGAAACAGCTGAAGGTTACTTATTTTGGACTTGTTTTTAATCGACCTGGTTGATTATTTCAGAAGAAAAATCTGGAAACACTGGGCAGGAGCTCTCATTTTACAGGGTATGTGACATGATTTTGAAAAGAGCACAAAAGAAATAACTGTTATGTTCTGGGTAGTAGAACTTTATGTAGGCCTACACATTTCAGAACAAATATGGGGTTCTGTTCAGAGTCAAGCAATGTAAGAGTAACATAAAAGTAATGTGAAAAGTTACTTTTCATAGAGGGTAACTAAGTAAAGTAACAAGTTACTTATATAAGAAGTATGAGTAACAAGCAAACACCACTTTTTGTTACTACTTGAGATTACACTTGTTATGAACCAGCACTATACAATTAAAGACCATAGATTGATCGATATAATGCTGATAATATTGTACATCCCTAATAATTTTGATTCCAATTGGAGTATTTTTCTCAACTTAATGCGTGAAATAAAGAAAATAATAGTTAATAAATATCAAGAACATAATAAGAAATATCAAAACATGACTTCATAACATTTTATGTCATTTGTTTAGCTGCAAAAACAAAACAACACAAACACAAATTGTGTAAAAGTGAATTCTCTTCAGTCTTTTAACTAAGCTGTTTATATCACACTAACTTTTTCACAGCCTTTAAAACTTTCCCCCTCAGCGAAGCAGAAAAACCTTTTATAATTTATTTTTTATCATTGAGTACAACCTCAGTTTCAACTCTCCAGTCCAGGTAAATATTCAGGCAATAAAACAAGCACTCATACCGGCAATAAGTCTTTTTTTTTATCCACATATGACCAATAAACCAAAATGGTCCCCTCTCAGTGTGGATTATAAACCTCTTTAGCCGAGACCACAGAGAAGTCCAGTCACTCTGCCGCCTGATTTATCACCACGAGAGCCTCTCAGACGGACGGGAGAGTCAAACTCAGCTTATGCAGCCATATCCATTTATCTACATTTTCAAAGCACTTCAGATTTTTTTTTTTTTTTTTTTGTGAGTGGAGCCGAAATGAAACACAGGACGTGAAGTGCTCCAGAGGAAATGTGTGAATCATCCCTTTAAATAATACAGTGCACCGACCGGACAGGAGCAGCGCCTCTTCAAAGACAAAGAACATTAACCAAAAATTTGCTCCACAACATGTCAGTCTGGTTGAGGAGGATCCGTTACTTAATATACACCCACACTTCTTAGAGCTTCGCTGCAGCATGAAAAATTACCACTTAGGGGGAAAAATAAACGTATAAAGCTGGTCTGAGGAGCAGGAGGTGGAAGGTTGCCTTCTAATTGCTGCAGGGAAGAGAAACCATGTTAGAGTAAACAAAGTCTGATCGATGGAGGGGATTATATCAGAAAGAGCCTTTGGCCTTTGGCCAAGACGAGCAAACACACCGGTCTCTGTCTCCACCACAGATGGAAAAAATAGCCGAGGCAAAGAGCTGCTGAGTTAAAAGCATTATATTTCATAGAGAGGGGGGGCAGATAGAGCGTGGTACAATGCCAGATATGACATGTAGCCAACTATATCACGTCTTGGCTATTTGTATCAGACAGAAATGCCAGTAGATAAGAGAGCAGTGCTGCGAGTTTGATGGAGGACTGTTCTGGCTGGGGGCTTAGCTTTGGGTCAGGCTATACTCCCACAGGCACTCCAGAGCTGTGTGTGAATGCTCTCCATCAACACACCTAGAGGTGGGCAATGTGGACCAAAAGTGTGCCACAATATCTTTAAACAAATGGCAACTAGTGATCATCAGGCAGCTCGGAGGCCACATCAGGCCCCCCCTCAACTTTCTGTCTGGTAGAGCTGAACAATTTCAGGAAAAGATGTAGTCACGATTTTTCTGGCAGATATTGCAATTTCAAATCAAGCTTCAGTGGAATATTCCCTGTGTTTACATTATCAACAACAGTAAGGAAATCAAAGGCCAAAAACACATAACACGTTATTTATCATCTAATATTGATGAATAATCAGTTCTCATTATTTATCAATATAAAGCCAATTGTATCATATTTGATGCAAACTTTTATAAGACCTCTATCTGCTCAATATGATCAACAAATTACAAAAAAAACGTCTGAATACAATCAGATAAATGATAAAAATGTCCTCAAATGGATTATTAGTTGCCAAAAAAAACACCTAATGTATCAAATGAGATATGAAAAATCTTTATGTTGAATTTTATGGACATTTGGATACTTTTAAGATTTTAGCAAAAAGTGAATCAAATGTTTCAGCTCCAAAAAATTTGAATTTTCTGGCTATAATCTATGATCCTGGACCTTAAAGGGTTAAGGCGGGAGTGTCCAAACTTTTTACATCGAGGGCCGCATAAAGAGGAATACATGGATGACTGAACCACTTACTGCCCCCCTTTATTAGTGTATTTAAATTAAAGTTTAAGGGTTTAGGGGTGGGTTATCACCTGTTGAGGGACCCTTGTAAGCCTGGGCTATCATCACACCTCGTCAGAGTGAGATTGACCTTCTGAGCGTCAGAGATGGGAGACACTGATGGCTTCTCTTCACTGTCAGACACAAAACAAGAGCAAACTGCAAGGATGTTGGTGCTTAAAGACTAATATTACAACATACTTTATAAATGAGACCTTGTGGCAAAGTAAATATTGCAGAAAATGTGCAGGATTGATGGTATTTGCTGCTGGAATCAAAATGTCTTTATTCATTCAAGTGTTTCGGGGCCAATTCAAAATGGGCAGTGCACCACATCTGGCCCCGGGCCATAGTTTGGACACCCCTGATTTAAGGATACTCTAACTTCTACTCCTAAACAGAGGCTTTGTGTTGCCAACCTGCTAATCAGCACTTCCGTCTGATCTAGGAATTACATCAATAGCCATGATTTTGAGAGAATTTGGACTGGTGTGTCCTGCAGAGCTGTACCGTTGTGCCACTGGGTAGTCTGGGTTAAGAGTTTTTATGGCATACTTGTGTTCTGCCAGTCTTTCACACATTTTTCTTTTTGTTTGTTTCTTTTTTGTTTAAGTGTCATAAAAATATCATCTTTGCACATTTTTACCACATCATGATACTGCATCATAAATCCGAAGTAGCTGGCGAAGGGCAACTTGGGTATTGAGCCTGTATTCAGATTTCACAAATTTTTTACTTTTAAATCTTGGTGTAATTCAGGGTGCTGGTTTGGCGGAGTGGTTAGCAACCAGACACCCCATGTACATGCTTCTGCCAGTCCAGGTTCGAATCCCTGCCTATGACCAGTTTGCAGAGTGTCTTCCCCTACTCTCTCTCCCCCTTTCACAAGCCTATCCACTGTCTCTCTCCTATCAATAAAGGCACAAAATGCCCAAAAAATACATTAAAAAAAAAAAAAATTCAACATCAACAATAAACATACTTCAGATTTTTCTTTTGCTTTTATTTACTCTAAATAAATGTTAGTCAAAGACGTGTTTGTGAAGTTCTTCTAAATTACTACTTACCACATCATGGCATGGTGTCCACAAAGATTTAGGGCTGGGTTAAAAGAATCAATTTAATAGATTTTAATCGATTTCCCTTTAAATGGTTCATAATCGATCCATAAAATCAAAAGATTGATCTTTTAATGTGGGTAGTTTTTTCTTCAATGGACAGTCCGAGAAGCAAACTGTGGTATCAACTCTGCTAGTCTCGTGTTTAGCTCTGCTTTTCACTGAACAAGATCTCGTGAGATGTTACTGCAAGCCGTCATAAAAACATGGCAGAAGCGAGTAGCACTATATGGGCACCACCGGAGAGTTTAAAAGTTGATGTCTGGACATATTTCAGATTTAATAAGCATGAAAGAAAAGACGAGTTAGACAAAAAAACGGTAATATGCAGAATATCCATTAATGTACATCATTACTATGTGATTAATGTAACTGCTTTGGGTTCAGTTCTTAATGTAAAAACAGTTTTAATAATGTACCAGGTCAAAAAGTCATTTACAGCTTTATTTTTACTGAGATAACCCAGACTTAACAAATTTCGAATTGTGAATCGAATAAATTTCAGACCTCTTAATATCGAATTAAATCAATCCAGAAAATCTGAATCGATACCCAGCCCTAACAAGATGCATAACTCCCTTAAGATATAACATTGGAAAAAAACTTCACATGATTTATAACTTGTTTGAAAGTAAAAACAAACATTTTAAAAAGTATTCCTTTCTGATTTAATAACTCATGCATGCAAGGGTTAAAAACAGATCATTTTCAAAATGTAATGCACATGCTTAATTTGTTGTCTTTTGTATAGATGTAAGAATTATTTATGTGGTTAAAACACACAAAAAATGGTCATTTTCTTCAAGCTCTATGGAGGGACTACTTTCAAAGTCCCTGTGGGCAGAGGCTACCAGTTGCTCCAGGCACCATCTTCTCCACCTCTGCCTTTAAGAATAAACTGATAAATCTGAAAATCTCAGCCTGTTTCCCAGCCCTAACTGCACACACAGGTTCGACATGCTGTTAGCCGGTCACAGCTGGGAGGAAATATATTCTGTATACTCCCGGCTTTGACGGCGGCAATTGCAATTCACATAAGCCACTTAAGGAAATCCGCAGAGGGAGAGAGAAAGGTATAAAAACTGAGAAGGGAGGCTTACAAGTTATTGGAGCCTTTTAAACATGGAGGCTCCTCATCAGGCGACGGCTCCTTTTTTCACTGAGTCTTGTAAATGAGTTCACTCCAGTGCCTTTAAAACCCCATGTTAAAGGTATTAAAACGTGGAAATAACATAATTCATTAGCTCTGCCTGCAACATGTTTAACTCGGAGATGTAATACGAGGAGAAGTGCTTTGGTTTCAGTGGTGAGGATTCTTTTTTTTTATTAGACAACTAAGTACGTGCAAATTTAAGCTATTCTGCGCGAATGCCATTCACCACAAAATGACTTCTGAATCCATTTAGTGACTCACTTCAATTTGTGATTTGTATTAATGGAGCGTGCATTGCTGCCTCCCCTCACATCCAACAGGGCTTGTGTTCTGCTAAATTTCCCCATAATATTCATGTTGATAAGCAGGTGACGACTCGGAGGGAAAAAGGGGCTTGATTATATTTGCTAATCCCCCAAAGAAATTAGGTTGAGATTGATGAAAGCGTGCATATACTCCCAACACAAAGCCTTGGGAGTCTCTAAAAAAGCTGTTACCATGGTGGTATCCCATTAGAATAACAAACATTTCCCCTGGATGTTTAACATCGCTTCCCAGTGAGCGCAGCCCTCCCTAAGCCCCCTCCTCTCTCTCTCTCAAGCACCTGCCTTCACATTTTCCACTTCTAAAATTCCACCAGCCGCTCGGAAATAGAAAAAAAAGAAGAGGGGTGAAATATGAAATGCAGTTGCGAGAAAACTTGAGTGCCAAAAAAAGGACTTTTCTTCAAAACCCGTAATAACTTTCCATGGGAATAGGGAGAAACTTAAAAAGAATAACACTTCCCCTTGATTTTCTACTCCTACCACTTTTTTAAGCAGGCAGTGAATTTCCTGGAGTGATAAGGGCTTAGCCAATGTAATCCTCAGAGGACCCTTCTCTGGCATGCCAGGAATCAAGAAACCTTTCCCTCTGTAAAAATAAAAAAAAGACAGTAGGTTTGGGAATGAGAAAAAACACCAAAAAAAAAAAGAAGAGAGGCAGAGCCAGCATGCCATCTCCCACACATCGCAGCCGAATGCAAATTAGCATGTGTGGAGAGAGCAGCCGGACTCGCCCCAGCTGGAGATCAACAGAGGAATATTGATATGACAATGCGAGGGGCTTCCCTGACATGGACAGCAGGGGCCACCGAGGATGCTCTAATTGGCCTCACGCAAAGACAAGAATAAGGGAGGAGGGGGACCCATAAATGTTTCACACAGATTGATTCATTATCAGTTTGCTCGACAGGCTGGGTGGGCCTTGTAAAAGTGAACCGGTGGCGTGTAAGTCGGCGTCGCAGCGGTAGGACCGAATACATCATCACCCCGACCTATCGCTTCAGATATTGAAATGAGAGCGGCTAACATGACTCGCCACGCCGCAGGATGACGACCGCACTTGCATTTCTAAAATTTCAGGGAGTAAGAAGGATGGTGTGCAGATAGGTGACAGTGCAAGGGAAAATATTAATAATTTAGGAGTGTCTCCTCTGTCAGGATACGCCGAGCTGTGATGTGCTGTCTTTTTTTACTCCACATCAGACGTCAAAGCGAGGTGGCAGGTTTGAGGTATAAATATTCTCTTGATTAAGGAGCGACTGCAAGTGCAAAGAAAGAAAGATTCTGTCTGAAACCAAATCAGAAGGTGTCTGTTTTACACTTGGCTCTGGCTGTCTGCTCCTTTTTGTGACTCAATCTCAACGGTGCACTCCAACATAAATGAATACATTAAAATAACATCTAACATAAGACAATTATGTCTTTAAACTTAATTAGCAGGACTGTCACATGACTTTATTATCAGAAAACAAATAAAAGCTGCTGTAGGGAGTCTCAGTTTCATGTTGATTGAGTTTCATCTGTGGACAAAGTTGTTTTGTTACTGATTTCTAAAAAATAGTTTTATTCATAAAATGTCACTCTGTTGTCATCTAAAGGAAGGTACACACTACAAAATAATCGGCCTTATTTCTGGCTTGGATCCCTGCTTCTGACCAAATTCAGCAGCGGCTTAATCATCAGATCAAATCAAATCAAACTTTATTTATATAGCACTGTTCATACAAAAAATGTAGCACAAAGTGCTTTTCAAACAGACAGATGAATTAAATGAAGGATTTATGACCCAAACGCACTCCACCCAGCCCTTGAACCCACCCACACCGCAATCCATACACAGTGTTGATAAAAAGTATCATAAATAAAAGATAATAATAAAGCACACAGATGTACCCAGTATGTACTGAGGAAACGCCATCTTAAAGGTTTAAAAATGAGAAAACACTGGAGGTTAGGTTAGAAGTGTAAAATTAAATATATAATAAAATAAAATAAGTAAAAGAATAAAAAAAAATAATAAGAATAAATCATCAAATGAAATGAAGTTAAAATAAATAAATAAATAAAACAGAAAAACTAGAAAATAAAATAAGGAAAGATAGCAAAGATAAAAAAGATGGTTCTAAAGCTGATCTTTTCCCGATTATCCTGTGATGTGAGGTTCATTAAGAGCCATTTTATCATCTGGGAAGAGGATCAGGATGCCCCGACTTCAAATCATGAATATTAAACATGCTCAACATCAACTATCTGAAGCCCTGATGTTAGTGCACGTCTTCTGTGTTTTGTCAAAGCATAGAAGAAAACGGAGGTCAAAGACGGGCACCAAAATGTTGATTTGTGGCAAAACAAGAGCATTCGAAGAGAGTGACCAGTAAATTATATAACACAGACTAAGAAGGAGAGAAGCTGGACAGAAATCACCACAACCTAGGATGGCATAAGAGGCTAGCCGCTAGCTAGCTCTCTCTCTGGTGTTCTTTAGTCCCCAAATCCTCTTGACACCCCATCCAATACAATTCCAGTAGAGTAACATTCAGGAGGTGAACCTCTGCTGAGCGTTTACTTGTTGGGTTGTTGTGAGAAAATTAATATTATGATTATTTATGCATATATATCTTTTGTCAATCATTTTTTGTCTTAATGTAAAGCACCTTTAAACTGCACTTTAATCGAATGAACTGTGCTATATAAATAAAATTTGATGCATTGATTGATCGACAGCCGCATTTGGCTTTAATTCCTCCTGATTTTGCCCATCACTGACTCTGTTGCACCAAACAAACTGGTTCATTTTTGTGAAAGTTTGATATATTCAGGGTGGTGTTAAACCGCCCATAAGCTCTGGTGCAGATCGAAAACTCAAACTGTGGTTTACCTGAAAAACAAGGGTCTCAGTTTGCTTCTAGGTGGACCAGAGTTTCGTTCCTGGTTATTTGGAAGCCAACTAAGCCAAACAAGGAACCAAAAAGCACTGTAGGTTGAATCTGGCCAGATAACTACATCAAGCAAGCTAACACAGCATTAACTGGCAATATCAATCAGGGAGTGGCTAATGTTAGCATTGCTAGCACTGTCAGTCTCCGTCCAGATAGTTAACGACTACAAATGCAGCCTGACACAGCTTAAATGCAGCTTTATGTTTATTTTATGGCAAAAGGCCTCCAAAGTGCTTCAAGCTTAACGTTTTACTTTGTGTGTTTCCATTTAATTTCATTAACAAAGACCGCAGCTGCAGCCCCTACTAGTGGTGGGAGG